>JARHVA010001995.1:377500-785000 GCA_037957365.1 Torreya grandis
AAAGTAGTTGTTTTCCACATATACAAAGGGTATTCATATTAGAAGGTTAGACATTCATGGATCAATTGATGAATTGAGTGCGATGAGCCTTTAGAATTACTTTCTTTCCTCTAATCACTAATGGTAGTGACTAGAAATGAACTCATGACCATATTTAATATTAATAATACATGAACAAGAGTGGCATAAAATACTCTTTACCATTATAAGATGTCAATGATTTATATAAATTTCACTTCTTGAGTCAGTTGGGTTGAGAATATAATTTAGTCAGTAGACAGTTTTTCGTAGGGATCTTGTGCCATGATGTTTATAATGGTTATTTCCTAGATAGTTTCATATGTTTTTGTCTTTCTATCAAATCTAAATTAAACATAGAAGTTTCTAAATTGATTTTTAATGCCTTGAATATGGATGGAAAATATGAATGTGGTTATGCACCTTTTGTACTAAATGGTTTATCATTAAGGATGAAGCTTGTTCTACTACAATTACCTATCATGACAAATTCTATGATGATTGATTGTGAAAATTAACATAAAACCTAAAAAATAATCTTTTCATATTGTGAGTTAAATTAATATATATAAATGATCATTTTTCCAAACTACTGGTGTATCTAGGTGGGTTGGTATTTCAAAATGCTAGAAGAGAAATGAAGTAATGCATGCTAGATAGTCTAATGCATCCTTACCAAATTTATAGCTATCTAATTATATATTTTTTAAAAATTTATTTATCCTCAAAAAATACTATATGAAAGGTGATTTGGAGTTCTATGATGCATATCACCATTCACATACTTTGCCTAAACAAGTTTTGATACCTAAATACAAGAATCATGTAATGAAACTTCTCCATTTGTAATTGTATAATAAATGTGAAATAATTAAACAAAATTAAATTATAATAACACCTATATAATCCCATAAATACTTGAATTCCCATGCTAAACCTCCTTGCTGGTGTGAGCATCCAAACTTGGCATCGCAAGCTGATTCTTGTATTCTATGCACCCTGTTTTGAGCTTAGGTCAAAAAATGGTTTCTTCATGGATTATTTTACAATAAAATAGATTTAAAACACATAATAACTCAAAATTAAAATTTTTAAGTTATTTTACATGGTCATTGGCTCTTGGAAGTGAAAATGACCCCCTCTTGGGCAATAGGCTTAGTTTAGGCCAGTGGGGTTTGACTATAAATGGCCACTCACCAACACTTATAAGTTATTTATCATAATTAATATGATTAATTAATACTTTTTAAATCTAAATACACCTTATTTAATCATATTAATGTGTCCCAAGTTCTCCCAAGTCAACCAACACTCCTTTTGGTCACTTTCTCACCATTGTCTACCTTCATGCATGCCTGAAAGTGGCCTAAATTTGAGACAAAATAGATGATATTTTCACTATTTTACATGAAAAAATTATATTTTGGTGTTAATTTGATCATTATTACCATATTTACAAAATTTTAGGTCAATATCATCTCTCTAGCACCTCTAAACCTCAAAACATCACAAACAGACTTTTTGACTATTAACTATGAGTAGGGCCTACAAACTTGGTTACAATTTGTCCTTTGAGAAAATTTTATTAAATTATTCCATTTAAATTTGAATATAATTAAATTAAAATAATCATTTATTAGGTGTTATATCACCTTCTACAACTCATAACATTTCCCAATCTCTCAAGCATACCATGTGTTTGCCTAGGCAAAACTAACAAACCTTGTATCCTTGCTTGGAAAGTGATGTATATAGGTCTATACTATGTGGATTATAAATTATTTAATTAATTATACATTCCATTTTACATGTCTTTGGACTTAATATTACCATACATATGCTAGGCCATACTCCATTCACCATAAGCTAGTGAATTATCATGCCACATTCAACTCAAGTCGACTATTTTAGGTGTAATAAAGGGCCTATATGTACTTTTAACTCCTTTAAATATTTTTTTTCATGATTTATGATCATTTTAAGTCATTTTATTCTCCTTTAATTAATGAAAACATCCATACACTACCTTGAACCTAAGCCTAATATTCAATAGCTAGATCCTCAACTTTCCTTGAAACCTATAGGTATGCATTTTTAGGTTGAAATAAGATCTTATAAAATTTTATAGAGTTAAAAAACCTACAAATTATTCCTTATTTTATTAATATTTAATAATTATATACTAAAAAATATACTAGGATGGTCCATACCATGCATTTAGAACTCTAATGTAGTAGTCTTGATAGGCTAACTATTAGTCTACATATAGTATTTTTATATGTGTCCTTTATTTGACTGTTAGGTGGCTTATTAGATATTTTTATGTTATTTGAAACCCTATTTTTATATTTATTGAACCTACAACACCATGTTACATGAAAATTCATTTTACAATCATGCGACTAAACATGAACCTCCCTAGAAACACTTTGTCACCAGCTTTCAAGAGCTTGTAAATATTTTTGTGCTCTCCATGAATATAGGTGTGATCCCTAGGGTATTTTAATATCACCAATATGACTAGGTGATGTAAGAGCATCAAGGCAAGAGACATCCATTTTTTATTTTGGTCTTGATGAGTTAAGTTGGTCAAATCTAGAGTGTTAGTGTGTGTGTGTGTGTGTGTGTGTGTGTGTGTGTGTGTGTGTGTGTGTGTGTGTGTGTGTGTGTGTGTGTGTGTGTGTGTGTGTGTGTGTGTGTGTGTGTGTGTGTGTGTGTGTGTGTGTGTGTGTGTGTGTGTGTGTGTGTGTGTGTGTGTGTGTGTGTGAAGAGACCTTTCAAAGGTCCATTCATGTTTATGAAGTCATGTGGGGTTCTTAGGAGTCATAGGTTAAGTGTTGAGGGTGTTTTGATTTTTACATCCAAAACTAAGAGTTTAAAAATTTAAATGTTCAATGGAGTCTAGGAGGGTCAAAAACATGTGAGTGAATATGTGAAAAGTGTGGGATTAAGAAATCTAATAAGGTCATATAAGGAGTAAATGTAAGTCATGTATGTTAACTCCTAAGAGAAAAGTCATGCTTTGGATTGATCATCCTTACCCATAGGTTGGGTTCAATAAAAATATATTATTATGGTAACTACCTTGGTAAAACAATGTAGAATTTGGTGAAAATGTATGATTATACATGAGTTTTAGTGTGCTAGAGTGAAGCGATCTCCAATAGAGGAAAGGAGGATCTGAGTGTGGAAGTTGATACAAGAATCCTCCAAAGTTGACAAGCCTGGTATTGGCTCCAAATGTAATTTGGGTCGATGAAATGAATAAAGAGGTGATTTTGGTTGTGATTCATTATATCTTAAATTTTTATATTGATGTTACAGGTCATGAATTGTTGTTGAAAGGTCTCTAAGGACATAACCATGATAAATTTATGTTAAAGTTGTAGGTTTATAAAGTTTATAAGAACAAGTGGACTGTAGATTACAGTCTAGAGAAAGGGATTTTTTTTTATAATACTGGTAAAGTTGGATTTAAGAATTAATTGTGTTCAAACCTATACTATTGATATAAAAGGTAAGATAATCTATAGGGTTTAGTTTTTGATAACTCCAATAGGAAAGTTTCTTGAGGAACTATTCTATGGTGAACCCTATTATGCATAGAATAATCTCTTTAGAGATATTGTCTTAAGAGTATTTACCTATTTATGTTAAGTTAAATTGTGTTGTGAGATTAGTATATCTTTACCTTTATTTAAGGTTCATGGTGGAATGTGTAGACTCATATTTAAGGGAGAACTAGTGATAGGTTCCTTGCCTAGCCAATCATGTAATGAAACCCTATTTCATAACCACCCTATTTCTATAGTATTTCCAAGAAGAATTTTACATGTTAAGTGAAGTTGATTGGAATTAAAATTAAGTCTATTTTGTTAATGTATAAATATGGTATATTTGATGATTGTAAATACAATATAAATACAATAGATTCTTAAAAACTATATAACCCTGCACATATAGTTGAAGCCCTTATCTACAGTCTCAGAACAAGATAACTTAATGCATATTCAAGAAGAGAAACTATTAAAGAAAGGTATTAAGTATAATTATAAGGGTGATTTGATGGTGATACAGACCTAAAAAAGATATTATAACCTTATAAGGTAACCTAAAATTGATACAATACATGGGAGAGATTATCCTACTATATATAGTTAAGAATAAGCACACAATCTACTGAGTACTTGAGGAGTGGAACAAAGAATAGATGATTGAAGGTTTTTAGACCATTGGTAGAGGTGAAAAAGGTCAAACAAAACCATACAAAAGTGATTTGAGCTTTTTAAATTCATTCTAAATTCAAGAGATGGAATTATTTCTATCCTTGACCCTATGCAAACATAAGAAAACCTAAGATTAGGGATTAGATAATATATAGAGTTTCCACCCCCAAAAAGTTATCAAATTTGGTAGTTTCACTCACCTAAACATGAAAAAGGATATGATGTTGGTTTAATAGTACAAGTATATGGTATATATGGACTTCTAAGTCTGAGACAAGAAATAATGCCTAATTAGGCCTAAAAGAGGAGGAATTTGTAAAGGGAGTACTATATGTGATCAAGGAATTTGAAAAAGATAGGAGGTTAGATCAAGTGTTAGTATATAAAACCCTGAAATCAACACACTAACATACTAACATCTCTAATCCTAGATCTTAAGGGGAGCTTAATGAATAAATAACAATTGAAAACCCAACTAAAATGTAAAGAACAATAATCTTGATCTTCTTTGAGAGCTCCAAATGATTTCTTCATTTGGCTTGCTTTGATTATGCATAATCAGTCTTCATCAATGACATATGGCTAACATAATCTCCTCTATGCACCATTATTGAATGCTTGGCTTGATTGATATGGTTTGGCTTAATCTTAACATTATAACACTAGGATTTTAGCTTCATGAATCTATTCATACATTATAACTCTAATTTGATTGAGCTCCCTAAATGAAGAGCTATAGGCCTGATTTTATAGGCTTTCAAATCCCTTAAAATGGGTTAAATCTGACAATGGTTGAGTTTATTAACTTTGATTGAGTTTGGCATATTCTTAGTATATTCTTTTAGATAGTTTCCAAAAGTGACAACTCACAAAGGTAATGATTGTGTTTTAGAATGTTCTAAGATGCTCTTGAATTTCCTTTTTAATAATTTATTTATTATCTCATGGGTGAACTCAATTAGGATTTGAGATTGATTTAACTTGGTAATTGATTTTAATTAAGGTGTGCAAGTTAATTATTTCTTTTTAGACATTTGGTCATTTTTTTTAATTTTGATTAATTCAATGTGTGTATTTGCCTTGTTTAATTGATTTAATAGGCCAAATTGATTTAATACAAGGTTATAAAGCCAAATTTGAGTCTAATAAAAATTATTGGACTAGGTATTCAATGATTGGTAAGAATTGGACTAAATTTGGATATAAAGCCATTGGTGGCCAAATTTACTGGTCTATAGTTTGCCCCTATTTGGGAAGATGTTGCAAGCTATAAGCATAGTAACATCTTTTCAAAGAATAAAATGGTTCTTTATGCTTATGACTATAATGGTAATGATTGAACTATAGCTACTCCCTTGAGTGAGTGGTTGGTAAGTGGGTCAACAAATGGTCCCTTAAAAGAAAGAAGTGAAATGATGAGACTAAATAAATGAATCTGATGGGGTAACAACATAATGATTTACCTAAAGTTGGGAAAAATCACTGAAAATACAAGTGGGACAATGTACAATGGTTTTCCCAAAGGTGGTTATAAGAATTATACCCTAATAGTGGTAATGTGGTATGATAACACAATGATTTTACTCTAATAGGAGATATAATCATTGAGAAGATGGAGTTACCCCAGTTAGGATAGGCAAACAATAAAAGAAAATTGGTGATAACATAATGATTTATCCCAACAAGAAATATAATCATTGAGAAAGCATGTGGGATGGTGTATAGTGTTGATGTAATATACCTTGATAATGAAAAACATGATTAATGGTTGATGATTGATAAGTTGATACAGAGGATAAAGATGAATTAGGACAACTTGCTAGTAGGGATATGCTCATCTGAACTAATAAAGGTTAAAATTATTTCATTACTTAATTACTTTGTTTGGGATATGATTGGTTATTAGATTAGGATTATTATTGATGTCAATGTTAAGGATATGGTGATGATGCATTGATGTTATATATCTCTCAAAACTAATTTTTTTATAGTATTTGATAGCAGGCCTCATGATAGAACACCATGGGGGCTTGGCCAAAATATGCATAAGGAGTAACTCTCAATATCCAATACTCAATGGAAAACAATTGCACCAATGATAAAAACCATGATGACAATGTAGATGTTTGAATATGGATAGACTCAAGAATAATGTGCAAGGAATCACCTAATGAACAAACATAGACTAAATTAAGGCCACAGTGTCAAAAACAAACAAACAAGCACATAAACAAATAAACAAACAAAAAAATAAAACAAACAAAGAAAGAAAGAAATAATACAAACAAAGAAATAAACAAGTGTTAGTCCCTATGTTAATATAAACAACATGAAGAACATTGCCCCTAGAAACTAGGTGACAACTAAACAAACAAATAAGATAGGGTAATAGAAGAAAAATAAGGGAGTGGCCTAATTATCTCCATATATGCTAGGCAAGTAGATGCTACCTATATAGTTCCATGGATATGATGATCTAATGAAACTTTAGGTCAAATGTAGTTCTCCCAAAAAATGGGAAGAAAATTATGATTGATAAAAGACATGATGGATATGATAGAATAAAAGGGAGGAACTAACAAAATGGAGCTATCATAGGATGAAATTCTAAAAAGGATGGGGAAACTAAGGAACAAGTAGTTTGTTTGTGACTTAATGAAGGTTCTCAAAATCCTTAAGGCAAAAAAGTGGTCAATGTTTTTAGTTTTTTTAAATGATTTTCAAATGTTTTTATGATTTTCAAAGCATCTCAACTCAATCAAGAATTATGAGACACTAAAATGATCCAATCTCTCAAAATGACAAGAGTGTGGTTGAAGTTGGTTAGAAAATAATGATATTGTGGCTAAAGTTGCTTACAAAATGATGAGAGCATGGCTCAAGGGGGATTGATGTAATCTCAATGTGAATCAAACATGACTCACATAGCCCAAAAATGGCTTTAGTTCATAATATTTCACCTCACAATGGAGGAATCTAACTAATGTACAAGCCAATTCAAAAAAAACAAACATAATTAGTATGATGCCATAATATGGCATAGGAATGGCTACATGATATGTCAAGGCACAATAAATAAATGTTTCCCCTAGTTTTCCAATAGGTGGTTATAACTAGGATACAATTGATAGATCAATGATACCAATTTTCCCTAATAGGTGATATAATTAGTATCAAGACTGATGAATATTGATTTTCCCCAATAGGTGATATAATCAGGATCACATAAAAAAAATTGATAAGAAGGGAATAAGAAATGAAGGATGCAACTGCCAAAACTTTTATCATACTACTCTACAAAATTACCTCTATCTAAAATAATTGAAATAACTATTGAAATTTATTTGATTCTATATGTTGAAAACATGAAACCAATAGATGAACCAAGGTCTAATGGGCTAGGTTGATAGGATTCAAAACATGTTTGGCTGATTAAGAATGGAATGGTTGGATGGATAATTGATAAGATAATGATAGGCTACTAGATTGGATAATATGATATGAATAATGTTGAGAGGGTTTCTCCCAAGTGGTAAGGTGAATGGTTAGGATATGTGACAATGACAAAAAGGATCGATAATGTTATATTATATGGTATATGTTTGGTTCTAGCCTAGGTATGATAAATGATTCTATTGTTCCTGTTGAAGTGGAGATGCATATCCTGATGAAAAAATGATATAAATAGAATAATCAATGACGTAAATTATTAGCTCACACCTATTTTAATAGCTTCTCTTTCAAGAATTGCTACAGATTTGAATGCTAGGAATGTTTCTATGTTCTTCGTTGGTCATTGATTTTGATTCCTTCAAATGTTGAGACAAGATATATACGTAGCCTCTACAAAATAAAGTGTAGCCATGGATGGTAAATATGGATAAATTTTGGATGATAGGTTTGATTTGGAAATGGAATGATGGAGGATAATGGTGGGGAAACAAATGAAGATCAAGATTTTTAAGAACACACAATGTTGTTGATTCTAGATTTAACATATCTTTAGATGTGGCAAGGCCAAAGACTTCTTCTCTTGATAAGACCACCATATTATTTTTTTATTTGGGCCTGAGAGTAGCTATCATCTAATTAGGCTATAGAGTGGAAGTTATTTTGATTTGATCTTTGATAATGTATTCATTAAGAAATAAAGAACTTTTGAACTCAACCATTGGCACCTCAAAGAAGTTTTTACCAATGAAGTTGTCTTGATTTTCCCATAGCTCCTCTGAAAATGTTTCATTGAGTAACACAGACTTTTAAATTTGATTATCCCCTAGTGTCTTTGAAAAGGTTTCACTAGAAGATGTTGAGTGTTAACTTTGATTTCCCCCTAACACCTTTAAAAAGGTTTCACTACGAGAGTATTCTTCTACTTTATGATTTTGGTCTTGACCTCCTTGATTTTTTTCATCTGATAAGTTTCCATGGATGTAGTTCAACAAGGTATGATTCTATGGGTCCCAATAGACACTTATGGGAGATGGAATGTTAATAATATGGCTATGTTGATTGGTGGTAATGGCATATGGAATGGTAATGGAATAGGAAGAGGTTGCATAATCCTTATAGAAGATACTAGGATAACTTGTGTCAATACTGAAGTAATCATCCTCAAAAACCATAAAAAGATCAAACTATATTCTCACTAATCTACTAAGCATGCATAACTAATGTTGTAATAGTCATGAGTATATTTTGTATCTAAATTTGATTCAGACTCAAGGGACTCTGAATCTAATTTAGAGACTGATATCGATTCTGATTCTGATGCTAAATCTAATGTCGATCTAAGAATAAAATATGATTCTAATTTGAATTCTTCATTTGATGGGTACTTTATTATAATGATGTCTTGTTGAATGTTTGGTATTGCATAAGTAACAACCTATGATGGCATAAAAGGCTCCACAAAGATTGGTTTGTCATAATGAGACACCTCTAGGATGGGAAAAAAGTCAAGAGATAACTCCCTAGAGATTGGCTTATTAGAGGGAGGCTCTTGAAAAATAGGCATGTGGTCAATGTAATGATTTACCCAAAGGTGGTTATAAACATTAAAAAATGATTCAATAAATACTAACTCATTAGAGTGAGACTCCTTGATAACTAGTATAGAATCAATAGTTGATGCATCATAGGTTGACTTATCACAAGTGGTTGGTTCAACAAAATCATCTTAGGTTGGTTGGTTTTTTTAGCCTTGGTTTCCAATGAGTTGGAAAATAATATTTTTGAACATAGCTTGGTCCTCAAATGATTTTCTTAATTGAGGTATTGATTAGACTGGTTGGGGTTTTAAGTAAATGATGGGCTAAGGTTCAGGATGAATGATTAGCTAAATGACTGGTTGAGGCTAAATGATAGGTTATGATCATGATTAAATTATTGGTTGGGGTCATAATTGAATTGGTTGATATTTAGATTGGATAGGTTAGATTTTTCTAAAGTGGGGAATGATAGGCACTAGATGAGGAATGGTCTATGATTCGATATGGATAGGCACTGTGGAGATTGATTACTCACATAAGATAAAAGATGAGGTCTTGGAATAGAAATGGTAAGGCATCATGGAGCTTGATTACTCATATAAGCCAAAGTATCCAAGTCTTCCTCATAAACCATATCATCCCAATCAAGGACTTGAGTTGGATTGTAAATAAGCTCTTATATTTGGTCCTTAAATTAATTATTATAAGGAGGGTATGAATTTTTCCAATGAATAGAAACATCGACTAAGCATCTCGATGATTATAGGGATCATAGTGTATAAATTACTAGATGAAAATGGTGGGAGATTTTTAATTGCATTGATAGGTGTTCTAGTATAGATGGTTGAGTAGTGCACTATTTTTACATGGGGACTAGTATTTTTGGCTTAGTTATACAAAGAGATATGGGGTTTGAGATTATGTCAGTGATATAGTTTGTGTGTTGGCTATTTACTACACTATTAGGCATATAAGCATATCATGGTGACATGACCATTGAGGTTACCTACCATGATTATAGCTAGCTTTAAGGTTTGTTTTAGATGGTAGAGAGGGGGTATAGCATAGACTTGAGTGGATGGTGTAGTGCATGATATTACTTATTATAGGTGCATGATTGAGGGTTTGATTCCTATAAATATTTTATGGAGACCCTACCTGACATACCCCATATTTAGAGGATAAGCACAATAGTTTGTTAGCTTATAGAGTTTATTATGGGTTAGAGTGAGATGAGTCAGTGAGTTGCAGATGGTACCCATGGCATGGGTTAGGAGGTAGTTCAACCTAATATAAGATGTACCACCTACCTTCCCTTAGTATAGGAGGGATGCCATAGAGGCACCCCTACCATTGTCCCAAGAGATAGATGGAACAAATTTTGAGGAGATACCAGTAGGATTGGGTGTTGGAGATGTAGGGTGTATAGTAACATATATAACCCGGTGGATAGGTTTTCATCTTGTAGTCAAGCTCAGGAGGCCACCATTAGAGTTATAGGGTTTGGTGAGAGAGATGCAATTATACAGGCATAAGATGCAGTAGTGTAGGTTAGATATATAGTGTAGGCATATATATTAGCCTTACAAGGGTAGGTGGTGACATTACAGGGATAGGTTAGGGCATTATAGGGTTAGGTTGGGGCACTACAGGGCTAAGTGAGTGTGTTACAGGGCTAGGTTATTGAACTAATGGTAGAGAGGGATAGTCTGAGAGCAACAGGTTAGGTTACTCCTCCTCCCCCACCATAGGGACTAGTATAGGTTGAGTCATCAGTAGGTGCTATGGGACTACCATAGAATGTATCTCTAATGAGATATTATACTACCCTTAATGAGATTGCCTATTATGAGAGGGTCATCAGGGAGTTTCCATAGATTTAGAGGTACTCTGAGTTTAAAGAGCAAGAGAGATCAATGACATTAGACACAAATTCTAGCTCATGTAGATGTAGATGAGTGGAGAGTGGTGATGACATGGATTCTTCATGACCACATGAAGAGCCTCATGGACTCTGAGTGCCAAATTTTGTTTTTGCTACATATGTTATATATATACCAACCTGCATGCCAAAGATGAGAAATGTATATTTTGAGAGAGATATGATATTGTGATGATGATATTGATGTAGATGATGATGATATAGATGATTATTTTATAGATGATGATTTTATGCTATGTTAATTTGATGTTAATGTTGAGCATGTTAGCTGAAGTGTACTTATCATTTTCCATATGTGTGATGGTATATGCATAGTTAGTTTGTTAGCTTCATTTTAGATTTTTTCCATATTTGTGATGGTGTATGCTCTTAAAATGAATAGGTTGGGTATGTTATTTTATTTCAGCATTTTTCCATATTTGTGATAGTGTATACATAAAATAAATGGAGTAGGCTTTGATAGTGTTGGGATGACATTGTTTTTCATCTTAGTAGAGAGATTGACATGTGATTTGGATGGGAAAATAAAGAGGTGGAATGCTCATGCACTGGCAAAGACCATAATTAGAAAATAAATAGGCTTAGGAAAATGAGCCTCTTTCATGCCTTATATCATTAGACCATTGTGTTTGTTATAGAAGCATCATGTTCAACTTATGTTAAGTGAGCTTCATAGTCCCTTGAAAGAGTATGAGGGAAAAATGGTAAAATGAGGAAAAATGTTTAGGTAGCATAAAATTCAAAGTGGGGATGATATGCCCCTAGTGTACGTGACCTGAGAGCTACCATAGGCAAATCAATGACTTAAATCTTTTTTTTTTGTATGTTTTTTTTGTGTGTAAGCTAATCAATGCAAGAATCCTATAATGGGATGTTGTATGTGTTAAGGTCATATAAAGCTGATCAATATGAGAAGATATTTTTATTTATATGTCCCTTTGAGAATAAATCTTGGCTTAGCCATCCTTCAAGAGAGTGGTCTAAGCATTTATTTTTAATTTTATATAGCTATCCTTAAAGAGAGCAATCTATTAATAGTAACAAAGAGAAGGTATGTAGTTGTCCTTCAAGGGAGTAGTCTACGTTGAGAAGCATAACTCGAGAGTTTATAACTTGTCACATATCCTTTTTTTTTTTAGTTATAGACAAGATTATAGAGACTTAGGGGTTTTACTCTATGAGGGAAAAACCATATCACTTTGTAAGTTAACTAAGTGTGTAGGAGTAAGGGTAAAGAGGAAGGGAAATGAATGTAATAGGGATGATCAAGGGATGAGATCAAGTTAAACATGAGGTGAAGTGATGCTTGAGTAATAAAAGAATGGTCAGAGGTGTATGGCATTTAAAGGCTCAAGTTTTAGCCTTCTTTCGAGAGAAGACAAGTGATAAGTTCCTAAGCCATACTTGTGAGTTATGATATAGGGTCCAAGCCAATTAGGAGTAAACTTAACCCATTTGCTTTTCTCCATGTTTGTCACATGTTGATTTTCTTTTAAGATGAGATCTACAATATTGGAATATCACTCTTTGAGGTTTTTGTTATAAGCATGTTTGATATGCTCTTGATAGATTTGGATGTGGTTGAGGGATACAAGATGATACTCATCAAGTAATTTGAGTTGAGCTAAACATTATTAGCAAAAGTCATCATTAGTATGTCTTTTAGAAAAATGTGAAGAGAAGGAATTTGGACCTCTAGGCAAAATAGCCTTTGTCCCATAGACTAAGAAAAAAGGGGTGGCACCCATAGAGGTTCAAACGCTAGTGTGATAAGCCCATAAAGTAAAGGGAATGTGCATGTGCCAATCCTTGCCCATATAATTGACTACCTTCATGAGAATTTTGGTCACTATTTTGTTATAAGCTTTTGCCTATTCATTTACTTGTGGATAGTATGATGAGAAGCTTAATTTGATTCCAAATATATCACAAAGACTTTGAACAGTCTTATTTTTCAAATATTTATTGTTATCTATTAGAATTTTATGGGGAACACCAAAATTATGGATGATGTGATGATTAATAAAGTCAAAAAAAATTTCATCTTTAGTAGAGATGAGAGCAATAGCCTTGACCCAGTTGGTGAAGTCTTCAGTGGTAGTAATGATAGAGTGATGACAGATTGATGAATGAGGGTTAATCTCCCCAATTAAATCCAAGCCCCATTGAGAGAAGGGTTAGAAGTCTTTGGAAACCTATAAGGCATGACTTGAAATGTGAAGGAAGTTAGCATGTTGTTAACATTTGATGTAATGTTGAATGTAATCAACATAGTCTTATTGTAGCATTGGCCAATTATAGCCAAGTCAAGGGATACACTTGGAAACTATGTGACCATTAAAATGTCCACCACAAATCCCATCATGGACCTCTTTAATAGGAAAGGGAGTTTCAATACTAGTGAGGAATCTAATAAGGAGACCATAAAAACCTTGCTTGTAGAGAAGTCCCCCTAGCATAGTGCAATAATCAACACATTTTATGAAGGCATGTTTCCCATTATTGAAGAGATTAAAAGGGGTAATAGAGAAGGAAAGATATTCCATGAGTTTCTTGTACCATAAGTCATGTGGGTTGGAGGTTACATTTCCAATAAAGAGGATGTTAGTTGATACATAGGAGGGTAATGTTAAGTGATGCATGATAATATATATTTTTTAGGAAGAGGATGAAGAGGGTATGTGTGAAGCAAGTGAAGCCATTGTGTTAGCAAACTTGTTTGTATATCAAGGAATAGTTTGTAAAATATAAGAATCAAATGATCCCAAGAACATATCTACATGATGCTTATACCATTTCAAAATTTTGTTTTTGCATAGGTAGGAACATTAAATTGATTAAGCACATCTATGTCCTTTACTCCACTTGCTATCACAACCAAAACGCTTTTCTTCAATTTGCTGAGGGGTCAATCTAGTAGGTGGAGGAAATTGATTAACCACTAGTTGAGAATCACCAAAAATGATTATGGATTTGATACCCAATAAGAGAGCTATTTGAAGTCCTAAGATCAAAGCCTCATATTCAACCATATTATTAGTGCATTAAAAATCTAGTTTAAATGAAAAAGGCATAGGCTCACCATCTAGAGGAATGAGAATGACCCCCACACCCCCATCATTTTGGCATTTAGACCCATTGGAGAACATCATCATTTGATAGGAGATGTCCTCGATGGAAAGTGTTGTGATGGATTCATCAGGGAATTTGAGGTTTGAAGGTTGATTGTCAAGTAGAGGGGTGGTAGCTAATTGGTCAGTGATTATTTTCCCCTTGATAGAATTTTATTTAATAAACTCCAAGTCAAATTTATCATGGATCATGAGCCATAAAGCTACATGTTGGTTGTGATATGGCTTAGAATACATGTATTTAAGGGGATTAGTATGGTTGACCATTTAAGTTTTGTGATTTATGAGATAATGGACCTCTTTAATAGGAAAGGGAGTTTAACTGGAGCTTGGAGGCTGAAAAGACCAATGCAAGGCAAAGTTGAAGCCATTGTGAGCTTGGAGGCTGAAAAGACCAATGCAAGGCAAAGTTTTTTGGTATGGGTATATCAAGTCTCATAATCAATAAATGTGTATATTATGTAGTAAATTCCTATTCATGATGTTGATCATCTCAATGTGTAATCAAAGCACCTAGTGAATGGTCTATTATGGAAATATAAAGGTAGAAAGACTAATTTTCCTTAGGTGAAATAAGAACTAGTGGGGAAAGGAGATATTGTTTGAGAGCATCAAAAGCTTCCTAGCAATACGTATTCTAATGGAAGGAGACATCTTTCTTGAGGAGATGGTGAAAGGGTTGGAAATGATCTAATAATTGGGAGATGAAGTGGTAGATTGACTAAAGTTTTCCTTAGAGGTTGTACATTTGTTTGATATTAGTAGGTGGAGGCATTTCTAGGATTGCTCTAATCTTAGTAGGGTCAACCTCAATACCATGGAAAGAAATGATAAAACCTAAGAGCTTACCAAAAATAACACCAAAGACACATTTATTTGGGTTTAGTCAAACATTATATTGGAGGAGATGAGAAAATATGATTTTGAGAATCATCAAGTGATCTTGGTGATACTTAGACTTGCTGAGTAAGTCATCCACATAATCTTCCATAATTTTTTGTAGGAGATCATGGAAGATATAAGTCATAGTGTGTTGATAAGTGGCACCAACATTCTTTAGACCAAAAGGCATGACTTGATAATAGAAAGTCCCCCATGGCGTAATAAAGGCTATCTTATGTTTATCCTTAGAAGTAACGAAGATTTGATTATATATAGATAATTCATCCATAAGTGATAGCATCTCATGGCCAACTATTAGATCAACAAGTTAGTCAATACTTGGCAATGGGAATTCATCTTTTAGACAAGCGAGGTTTAGTCATGATAGTTGGTGAAAATGTGGATTCCCTCAGTCACTTTTATGATAGGAACACTATTGGAAATCCATTGTGGGTAGTCAATGTGTTGGATAAAGTTAATATAAATGAGGTATTGGAGCTCTTCTTTGACAAGGAGAGAAATATGAGGATGCATCTTGTGAATCTTCTACTTTATAGGTTTGACAGCTTGATTGGTGACAATGTTATGGGTGATGATAGAAGGGTCAATGCCAGGCATGTCATTATAAGACCAAGTAAAGGATTTTCTATGGTTATTAAGAAATATGGCATAATTAGATTGCTTAAAGGAATATAAAGATTGGCCAATCTTGAGGATGTGGGGGTTATCATGAGAGGGCAGATTGATGTCAATGGTTAATTCATTTAACATAGCTTATGTTTTAGATGGGAGTGATCATTGGATATAAGAATCATCCAAACCTAGGTATAGGAGAATAATGTGATTGTTGTGACATTGGATAGTGTTAATAGTGGGAGAGTATTCATCAATTATTTTAGGATGAATGAGAGAAAGGGACCTTGTTTCCTTACCCTGATGATAGGTGAGAGGTCTTAAATGAATGGCATTTATTGAAAAAAAATTAGGAGGTATAAATACCTCTAATTTGATAGATGATGGTGGATAAGAAGGTGGGGAAGGAGAGACTGGCTCTTTAATAATTGGTATATGGGAAGTTTTGGTGAGTTTAGTTGGTTTGTTATAACCCACTCCATGCCTCTTTTTGGCCTTTTCAATGGTGTTGCTAGTACGATATTCAATAGGAATATGGATACCCTATTCATAACAACCCAAACCAAATCCTTTCTAGGTACACCTATAGAGATAGGTGTGTATAAATCTAGGGTTTCTCAGGAAGGAAAAGTCATAGGTAAATAGTTGTGGCAAAGAAGATGAATTGTTAAAAGTAGGAGCCTGATTAATTCTCCCATATGTGAAGTTAGTTCAAAGGTTAGGGGGCCATAAGGGATGACTATCCTAGTATGAGGATCATGATTTGGATGAATGTGAAGGTTTTCATACTCTTTTCAAGTATAGAACATGTTGAGCATCAACAAATGATATTCCTTGAGTGACAAATGTTGAAAACTTTCCTCCACGGGATCTTTGTTAGGGATTTGTGTTGCTGATATCTATGTAACTATGGGAGTGGAACTTGTGGAAGCTTCAAGAGTACTATGTAGGAATATGATGTCTTCAATGGAATGAGGACACCATTGAGAATTTAAGTCATCTTGCATGTTTTAAATAGAGGTGGGTCAACATGTATAACATGCACTCATCCATTATGCTCAAACTTGACACAGTGGTGCAAAGTTGAGGGTATACATGCCATAACACATATCCAAGGTCATCCAAGAAGTATGTTATATTAGAACTCTCCTTTTACAACATAGAAGAGCTTTGTAATAGTGCAGGGACCTACACAAATATCTAGGACAATAGTGCCCATCGTAATATTTGTGGTATCATTAAAGGAGTAGAGTATTACATCAGTTTGAGACATGCCATTATATGGAAGGGTTAGTTGTTTGTAGGCATGGGTGGAAATAATATTAATACTAGCTTTCCCATCAATCATGACTCTTTTTACATGAGTTTGATCAATAAATTTGGTAATAAAGAGGGTAGAATCTTGATCTCCAGGGTGTTGAAGTGGAATTTCCAAATTACTGAAGGAAATTAGGGAGATGGAATTAAGAAAGCTAACCAAAGCTGTAAGAGGTTGGGGGTCACCTAGTTGTACCTCAATTGCTTATAATGTAATAATCAAATCTTGACAGTGTTGGGATGAGTTTTGGATTAACTCATACAAGGACATTTTAATAGGAGTTTGGTGAAGTTGTTTCACCATTAAGCTTTGAATAACATCCAAAGATGTTGGTTTTAGGACACTCAAGATAGAAACCTTGGGATTTAGAGGAGTGTATTTGGAAAAGAGATGATCCCAAGGAGTAGTAGGTTTTTCCTTACCTTTATCTTTTTGGTTTTGTGACCGTGTGGCCACATTAACTATGCTGATTTAGGTGAAGGAGGTGGCAAAGGGGGTATGACCACATCTTTGAGTTTCAATTTAGGTGGAATAGTAGGAGGCATTATGGATGCCAATGGTGGAATAACAAGAAGGTTAATAGAAGTATCATCAAATAGAGTGTCAACATCAAAGTGTTGTTGAGTGACTTCTATGAGGGCATTACAACTCTCAGTATCATGTTTAGGTGAATGATGATATAAACACACTTGTGTATTATCAAACTAAGACATCTCATTTCCAAGAGGACTATAAGGCTTAATGGTTGATGTTAGAGTTGAGGGATGAAGAGGGAAGGATCATAAAGACTTAGGGAGATTAACATTTTTTTGTAGTTTAAGCCATAAAATTCCAACTTGTGGTTGAGGAGTTATATATAATTTCACTTGTGGATGAACTATATTAGAGATGGGGTGTACGCCCAAAGATTTGATCTATTTTATGTGGAAAATCCTTATAAAGGTGAGGGTTCTAACATAGATGGATTAACTTCTGGTGATTTTGGTGGAGAAGCTCTAACTTTATCAAATACCTTTGGGTAAATGGTAGTGAGATGGTTGGTAGTAAAGGTCAACACTCATGTTGGATAGGGAGATTTAAGCCGGTCCTAAAATGCTACATAATCTAGCTTTATGGAGTTAAAATTATATACTTTTCACCAAGCATGAGAAGGGTTTAGATGTAGTTGACATAGGCTTTAAGGTTTCATATTTATAAGGTTGAGGTGTTTGAGAAGAGGGAAATGATTAGTTTCTACTACTTCAAGCCAAAGATAAGAAAGAACCACAATGGGGTCTTCTTTGATAGAGATAGAAGAAGAGGCATGGTCTTCCATGGGTGGAGGAGAGGTAGGCGAAGAGGGTTCCTCAAGGGGGTAGAGCATAGGTATAGTTTATCCATCAACATGTTGGTAAGGAATAGGCAAAGTATGATCCTCCATAAGTAAAAGAAAGGGTAAAATTGGTATAATTGGATTAGGCACAATAGGTTTCTCATCTAATGTGGGAGTAGATAACATTGACTCTTTGAGGTATAAAGGTGGATTGGATGGGGTACTACTCTCTATTAGTAGAGGAGAGGTAGATGAATAAGGTTCCTCAAGAAGGTATAACATAGGAATGATGCTCCCTTCAACATGTGGTTGAGGAATGGGTAGGGTGTGGTCTTCAAGTGGTAAGAAGACAGGTAATATTGGTGCAAAAGGAATTAGCATTCCAGTCTCCTCTAGTGGCAAAAGAAGTGGTAAAGGAGGCTCTTCCTCATGAGGGAGTGGAATGGATGAAATAGGCTCTTCAACCTAAGGAAGAAGAATGGGCAAAACAAATTACACTAATTGTGGGGGAGGAATCGATAAAATGGATGCCTCATGTTGAGGGGGAGGTTGAATAGAGGTAAAGGAAAAACTGTATTAATTATATGGATATTATGATCACCCAATTTAGTTATGGCTTGAAAAATATTTTGATTGGGTGAATGGTTAGGAAAAAGTTGTGTTTGAACATTTCCATATTGTTATTATTGGGTTCATTAGGATTATCCAAGATGAGATCAACCCTATCAATCATGTCTTGAACAATGTTCTTGAGTGTGTTACAAATATTAGAATTGTGGCCTTTAACTCGATGGTAGCCACAAAACTCATCTTCCTCATACCAAGTTGGAATAGGATAGGAGGGGTTAAATTATATAATAGGTTTGATTTGAGGAAGGGTTATGATACCTTGTTGTAATAGTTTTTCAAAAATGGATGTATATGACTCCCCAATAGGAGTGTATTATCTTTGTTCATACCATTGTTGGAATTACTTAGTTGGATTTTGGGAGGTTGATTATTTTTTTATTGTAGAAGAAGTTGACTTAACAACCACTATGTTGGTAGAGCCCTTATATTTTTGGTTAAAAGGAGAATTTTTAGAATAGGAGGATTCATTCGATTTGGAATTGGGGTTCTTATTGTACAACTTGACTCTACCTTCATTGATGGCCCAAATCTTGATTTTTTGTGCCATTGTAAAGGCCTCATCAAATGTGTGGAAATTTTGTACTCAAAGTGTGGATGAGATGTGTTTAGCACATGCCCTTGAGAAGAGTTCAATAAGCTCAGGTTGAGGTAAGGTGAAGGAGAATTGATTAATCAAGCCTCTCTAGCAAGTGACAAAATCTATGATAGACTCATAATCAAATTGTCTAATAGAATAAAGGTCTGTAATAGAAACCTTTTTATAAATGTTAATAGATAAATGGTCTAGGAATATTTATGTGAGTTGGGTAAATTAGAAAATAGAGTGATGAGTTATAGAGCTATACCTATCCAAGGTAGCACCTAAAAGAGACATAGGTAAAGTGTGAAGTAGTAATGCATCATCATTCCCTATTAAACAACAAGCATGTCTAAATGCTTACAAATGCTATTGTGGGTCCTCTTTAATCTATAAATGAGTAAATTTAGGGAGTTCCCATTGGCTTGGATAGGGGAGAATAGGCATATAAATATGGATGGGTTCATTGCATATATGATCATAAGATAATACATTCTTTGAACCAAAAATGGATGTCTCTAGATTAGACATATTGTCCATCAACATCTTAATAAGGTCTGAAGGGGGATTAGTTTGGGAGATACCTCCTAAATGATAGGGAACCTAATAGGAAGTAGAGGGAGCATATGACATAGCTTGTTAAGGTTGTGTTGGGGCAACATAAGGATAATGAGTCATAGGCTAGGGTGCAAAAAGAAAAGGGGTTTGTCCTATTGAGTTAGAGACTATGCTTTCGTTGGTTGTTGTTCTTGCAAGTTGGGCTATTGGCATGGTTAGACTGGATGAAGGGTGAGTCATAACTTGAGTAATTATATGTATAAGAGTAGATGGAATAGGTACCACCAAATTCTTGAATGGGGTAAGACTTGACTGAACTGATTATGGTTGTGAAATCATGGAAGTCACGCCAGGGTTTAGGTGGGATTGGGTAGTTGGTGATGCTAATCTCTGAACATTGTTTATGGTTAGGTTACTTGTTAAAGTGGTGATTTTATTAACCATGGGGAAAATAGTGGAGGTAGCTAAAATTGAAGTTGTATCCATTAGAGAGGTTGACATACCATAGATTGGGTCACCTGAAGAATATCAGGTTTGGCTCATGGCAAGGTAATGCTAAAGAGCTACCATATTGTGATCCAAAAATTTAGAAAAATCTTGATATCCTTCAAGCACAATAGGACTTTATTTGGGTTTGGGAGTATACTCTATATCTAAATTATGTTCCATGATAGAATCAAAAGGAGGGGAAGGTGGAAGTGGTCACTGAATTACGTAATCGATAAGAATTTTGGCTTGAGCTCACCTCAATACCATGTAAGAGGAAGTATAAATAGTCTTACTACCTTGTATTAGAAACAAAATAAGGAAAAACTAGGTTTGAGTGTAGGTAAGTGGGTTATTTTAGCTTGTTGTTTTGAGAAAAAGAAAATTACATAGTCATTGATGTCAGTCACTTGATCGATATTGGTAGTAAAAGTTTTTTGACATGGTGGGATTAACTTATGTTAGTAGCTAAAATCTTATGATGTCAATATAGTTAATCGATGTCGATCACTGTGATGTCCTGGGAGATGGAAAATCCAAAGTTTTTAGAAACCCAAAAGTAAAAACTATGTAAAATAGTGGATGCAAGAGGTCTATGTAAGAAGGAAGAACACTCATAAAACTTGATATAATAGGTTATACAAACTGAGTATTAGAAATAGTATTGATTTTGTGAATCAATAGGAAAATGTCCTTACCAACTCCAAAATATAGAATGCAATAGAAAAGCAAAAAAATAACAAACAACCAACAAATATTAAATCTTAGAGATTAATTTTAGTCTCATATTGGCTTATGCCTTAATCAGATAGTGAGAAGAAAGTTTGGTTATCAAAGGTACTAGAAAGCAATCTAGAGCTAGTTCCAGGTTAGTTTTAGTGCCCAAGAGGAAATCTATGTTAGACCAGATACATGGATTGTTATAGGGGCTTGCTCCCCACACTTCACAGACCTAAAATTAAGCTAGGCCACTTAGCCAAAATATACCTTCTGCCTAGAGTTTATACTCTATTAAATAATAGAGTGGGTTCTCCCCTTGGTGGTGAAATCTAAGTAGGATAGTTGGGTAGGGTAAGGTAATCCACTAGATGATGAAATCCTAATGGGCCTTATCTCAAGTGAGTTTAGATGTTTGTTTATGTGAGTGTGATTTGGTTGTGTAACATAGGTGCATTATAATTTATTCATAATGCTTGTAATTAACTAGGCGAGTTAATATGCAACAAGCAAACAATGTAGTGAAGTAAATTTTAAACCCAAATATGAAATGTTTAAATTTGAATGAAAGCAAAGATGAAATAGGAATAGAGAATGAACTTCACTCTCATAATGTGCATGTAATAAATAAATAAAGAAGATATCCTTTTTAACTTGTAAGGATAGTGATGAATTGCTTTTAGAGGGAAAGAGAAAAGAAGAGTGGCAAGGAAAAAGGAAGGAGAAAGTGAAAGAAATGATAATTTCACTATAATGCACTTATACGAATGCTTAAAACAAGTAATGAATCCAAGAAAAAATATAGGGTCCCATCGGGCATGCCAAAAATATTTCACTAAATTTTGTCTATTTCATGTCTAAGGAAAAATAGAGAAGAATGATAGGGATAAGTGATTATAATGAACCTAGATTGGTTTGTGTGCCATATTCAGACATTGTGAGCACTCCTCTTTAGCTAGGGAATACTACCTACAAGTAATAAGCACTACCATAAAATGTTTGTTAGCATATATTTGAGTGGGCTACCAAGCTATGTGCTTGTTCTAGGAAGTGTCAAAATTATTTAGAGATGACTGTTCACTTTTGAGAGACAAGAGAGTAATAAATAACTAAAAGAGAGGTAAAGAGAGGGTAAAAGAGAGAAATTATTACCATTATTCACAACCTATTTGTAGCAAAAAGTAACAAGGTGTAGGTGGTATGTTTTGTTTGTGTTTTAGAGGTTGTTTGGGTAGGTTTTGGAAAGGTTAAGAAATCCACAGTTGCCAACGTCAGTTAGAATACTAAGATAGGTAAGGGTGTGACTAATATCAGTTATTCTACTAAAGTCAGTGGGGGAAGGCAATTGATGTTGATTAGGTTGATGAGGTTAGTAGGGGCAATAATTACCTGGGAATATACTAAAGGCTTTTTTAGGTTTGGAAAATGGTTTTAGTTAGGTCTAGAGGCTTAGGGGAGAGTGAGAGTGAGAGAGTATTGTTTGGGTGGATCTAGTCAGATGTTTGGTGTGTTAGGTTGAGGAGAAACAAGTAGGGAAGCTTTATAACTCCCTCATGGGGGTTTGGCCAAGAATGGGTAAAGTAGTGAATAGTAGATGTAAAGTGATAATAAAGTAATAACTTAAAATACCTATAGAATAAGTGATATACTTAGTTGTAGTGGTGACTAAATGATAAGGGCCAGATGGATGGCTCCTATTAGGTAGTCTAAATTGATGCCTTGAATAGAGAAAACAAGTGGGTGTTACTGGTCATCAATAACTTGCTTCCTAATCTAGATTGTCTTATGCAAAATAACAGTAAGCTAGGATGTCAAAAGTTGAATGACAAGAGTTTTTATGAAAATAAGAATTAGTTTTCTTGATTTTTACTGACATAAACATCAGGTTAGAGTATGTCCTATATAACTAATGTTGGCCATGGGTTGACTGATGTTGACAACCTTAGAGTAGGTAAAACTACTATTTTTGGCTAGCTTTTTGTTACTCCTCATGTCAAGTGTGGCACCTATTACAAAATGGTAAAAATATGAGGTTAATGACATAATTGGTTTGGAATTTAGTTTTGAGGTGTGAATAAGTCTTGGGTAGTTAGGGTGAGGGGACTAAGTCTTGAGGTGACTCATTAGGTGAGAATCAATCTTAGGGTAAGGTGGCTAGGTAAGGTAACATAAGGGGTTTTTAATTAATTTAATTAAATGTGTGAGGGGTAAAATAATGGGTTAGGGAGGCTAATTTTTATTCTTTAAAATGGGATAAAGGGGGGGTTTTGACACAGGGAGTTATGCACATGTGTGTGACATAATTTTGGTGTCTACACATCCAGCATGGTTAGGAACCCTATTTTCCTACTTAGTTATGTTCAAGGGGGAATAGACGTAATCAAAGGAGTAAGAGAGAATTTAAATAGGGGTGTTAAGGATGGATTAAATATATAAATATTAATTAAGTTCCTAGGTGAGATTTCCATAGATGAAAGATGGAGAAACAAATGGAAACCCTCTACACAGGCAAGAAATACATGCATAATTGACTATATATTATGATGTTAGGAATCTTAACTAATTGAACTAAGTCCAAAACCTATTGGGAAATTTTATAAAAGGTGAAATATACCTTATTAAAGTGTTTTTGGGTTTTGAAACATAATACAACAAAATTTATTGAATTTATAAGGCTCTCGGCCTATTTAGGAAATAAGAAACCCTATAACTAGGGTTTGGGTCATTTAGGGAGATGTAACCATTAGAAATTTATGAAAAATTATATTCATGAATAATTACATGTAAAATAATATATTAAAATGGTTTCAAGTCTATCTTGATCATACAGGTATGGATTTGGGCTATGAGGTGGCAAATAAGGCCTAATTAGGCCTAAAAGAGTGTGATTTTACAAAAGAAGTCATAGATAGAAGAAGGGTAAAGACATCAAAATTTACAAACATATCAGTGGGATGTAATTAAGCTTTTTAATATCATTATACCTTGGGAAAAGTGACTTGATTGATCAAACTAAAAGAAAATCTCAAAAAAGGGCTACAAGCTAAAACGTTCATTAAGAGCAAGAAGGGAAAAGGTGAGTTTTAGGGTTATTTAGTCACTTGAAATGGGATGAAACATGCATAATATTATCCTTAAAGAGTAAAAATTCAATGAATTTGAGTATTGGAAGCTTAAATCAAGTTTCGGATCCTTGAGACTTAAGGGGAATACCTAGTGAAGGCTAGTGAAGGTAAAAGAACAAGTTTACCTAGAAAAAGGGATGTAATGAGGTGGGAAAAAATGGTAAATTATTAGAAATAAATATGATAGCATCCATAGGATAATATATATGTACTTTATAAGAAAAAAAACCCAATGAATCTAATGAACATAAAAAAAAGAGATTAAAATTAAATTGATGCAAGGAAGATCAAGATAAGCATGATGACAAAAGAGATGTCCTTCAAGACTAGAGTCATGTAAAGATGATGTAAGGTGAATTATCCCCATATCTATACATCACTTATACTTTATGTATTGAATTTTCCATTATTATTTACATACAAACAATTATGTTATAGTCATTACTCTCTCTTAACATTACACCCTCCATCATTTTGATAGTTTATGCCTTAAGAATCAAATCATCACTTCCATTACTTGATTATGCTAACAATCTACTAGGTTTAAATACCAAAGGTCATTCCTTTTGAGATTATACATTATATAAATTTTATAACCATTTCAAAGTCTAAAATATACTAACATCAATAATAAAATATATAATGATAAGCTTTTAATCCATAATATTATAGAAACAACTAAATAACCTTCTCTTCAAAGACTGGGTTCGCAGTCTTGAGTCAATACCTATACCTTTCACTTGAGATGAACAAAAATCTATCCTTAAGGACCTATTAAATACATGATATGATTATTTATGGAAGAGTGATATTAGTAATGGTTTTCAAAGTGTGTTTTTAGATGAATGTATGTTTGTTTGAAAAGAAGACTTTAGAAGGAATAGAGAATAGAGACACCTTTTCTGGGAGGAGCAAGATACACACCCTAGATATGAATTATCTAGTTTTTAGTAAAAACTATATTTTAAATTTTAGATAATCAAATGAACTTGCTAGTTATTTTGAATGTTTCTTGAAAGATTTGGAATGAGTTTTAATGTTATGTTTATAAAGAATAACAAGAAAGACATCTAATGTTCAGACATATTATAGACATACCCTTGTTCCTATATAAGTACTTATTTTCAAACTGTATTTATCTTAATGGATATATGAATGATGTTGGTAGTTGTTAATACATGAAGGAAGGTTAATAGATTGTTTTTATAATGTGTATTTTCTTTAGGATATAAATAAAAGAGAACCATAATTAGAAAATACATGTATTGATCCTATTTGAGTTGTTTAAACTACATTTAGAATGTGCATGGAAAGAACATTACATACAAGGAGTTGAGAATTGGTTCAAGAATTTTATTGAAGGCATTTTTTTCAGATGAGTTTATATACTTCAATAATAAGCATGTAAATCATTGTATGTGCAGGCAGATACGTCAACAACCCCTGCTTCCTATAGTTTTATATTGTCACAATGGATCATCAAATTTCAATTCTATATAACATTATGGTAAGTGTGTGTGATTTAATTAAAATTTATTATATCCTTTTCTTTATCAATAATGTGGAATGAGTTATCAAACCTTGATACAAACCTGTATATAACTAACTTTCCACATAATAAAGTATATTTGGAGTTAGAAATATTTCCTAGAGGATTGGAAGATACCATCCAGTGATTAGGTAAGTTACTCAAGGCATATAAAGACCTCACAAATCAATTTTGGAAATTTGAAACACCATAAAATGTCCATAGTTAAATATTAAGTGTTATTGGGCTATGATAGAGCCCCAAAATCTCTAAACTAGGGTTTGGTGTATAATGATAGTTTGAACCATAAAAAACCTTAAAATTTTATAATCTACCTATTTTAAAGATGATATAATTGATTTTAATGTTTTCAGAGTGTGTATGGATATTTAGGTATGGATTATAGAGGCTTGAGTTGAATTAGGCCTAGAAGAGATCTAGTTATTTAGGTATAAAGAAGGAAAGAGAACTTAGGAAAAGAGTTAGACCTCCAAAATTTGTACATAGGTGTATTATAACAAGGGGGAAAATAAATTGACTTTGTAAACTCATCATTTATTTTAATTTTTCCATACTATGCATTAATATATATATATATAATAGGCCTATAAGGACTAATGTGAAGTGTATGCAGAGTTGAGTATAGGAAAGACTTGAGACTTGAAATTTGTGTAGAGACAAAAGTTGAGGTCTATAAAGTGTTGAGTGAGTTGATGAATGGTAAAATAGGGTTATTAATACCCTTATAAACATGAAAAAAAATATTTGGAAATATAAATAAACTTAAAAAGAAGTGACAAGCCATTATTGAAGAAGTGTATTTTGGAATCAATCATAGAAAGAGATAGTCTTGGTGTATGCTTTGCATCAATAAGTATAGTAGATTATACCCAGTCAAGGGAAGTAGTTTGATACATGGGTATCCTATAAGGACCCAAAAAATGATTAATTTTTTTATTAATTTAGTATAATAGGTGTTAGAGGTCATAGATAGTCTATATGTGAAGTCCAGGGTGTCTCAAAGTGCAAGAAATTTGAATTATGTTTTTCTTGCCAAAAGTTCCTTTTTGAAAATTTGAATTTTGTAAGCCATTTCTAATGAATTTGATGTATGTTGTAAAGAGGGAAAGATTTTTTACACATGTATAAGTGTATTTTCATGGTACGAGGTCATAAAATGTTCATGATACTATTGTTATGGTTTTAGACATTATATGTTATGTAAAACAATTAAAAAAATGCAAGGTGAAAAAGAGACCTCTCGATAGGACAGTTTAACAAATGTAGGTATGAACTTTTGTAGGCATATAGGAGTCAGTTTTAGATATTAGATAGAGAATAAATTTGTAATATTTCAATGTGAAATGTATTGACAATATTTGGTATGAAGATATGATGGAATTTTTGTAAACTCTATTGTATAAGGAAAAAATGTATACCATGTTTGTGGTCTTTTGTTGTTATAGCTAATTGATTGTAATTTGTTTTGAAAGAATGAAATTTTTAGTTGTTTCCAAGTGTGATTGAAGTTGAAAGAATTTTTTTTTACAAATAAATACTTGAAGAGATAATAAAAATGTGAATCCCTATTGAAGACTATCACAAAGTATATCCTAAAGACATACCCCTATTGGGTGGTCAAGAATTATTGTTTACCATTGTATGTAAGTTGTTTATTTATGAATAACTTTGATAATGTTTATCTTAATGTTTTTTGAGATTAGAATACCTTTCTGTGGTGTGTGATTAATCTAATATATAAGAAAAAAGGAACCCTGATTAAGAAGATAGTCTCAGACTCTATTTGGGTTAATAATATATTGTTATTTGTTGCCTAAGTTTGAGTGTTTTATGCATATGAACATTTATATAGAGTTAAAAAAAGTGGAGGGAGTATTTTTTGAGGTTAAAAGGTTAATTAGGGATAAAAAAAAATTTCAAGCACAAGTATATTTAAGTCAGACCCATGTTTCCTATAGGTGGCTTTATTGGCAACCTGAGTGCTTTTGCATGGTGAATGAAAGAATTGTCAAACTAACTTATAAACATCTCAAACTTATAGGTAAGCTATTTTTTATCTTTAAAATTTTTTAGTGAGGTTAATAATTCTTTTAATAGTGTCTTGGTGGTCTACAAACTTATAAGGTTGTAGTTTTCTTAATAAACCAACACAGTAAAGTGAATTTGAAGATGGAAAATAGGATCAAGGGATTGTTCATACCCTAATATTGATTAGAGAACATGGATAGTGTCAAGATATACCAAAATAATATATTATATTCCTTTGAAAATATAAAAAACATCCTCTATGGAATATTATTTCCTCTTAGGCTAAGATAGGCTCTCAAAACCCTAAACTAGGGTTTAACCCATAACTCTTATTCTAACCATTAAAAATTTGAATTTTTTTGTAATCTGATAAATCTTTAGGTTCCCTAATGGATTAACAAAGTTTCAAGTATGTACAAACCATTTTTTATGTGTTTTTAGTGAAATAATGGTGTTTAGGCTTGAGGAGGCCTAATTAGAAGGGCTAGTAGGTAAAAAGAGCACTTGGGAGAATAATTAAATCTCCAAAATTGATACATAGGATTAACTTGCTAGGAAAAATAATAAATAGGTTTTGGTTTACCATAAATGATTATACTTTGTCTGTTTGAAAGGAATTTGAGCTATATAGGGATACAAGGAGAATGTAGAGAGTATGCAAATTTATGTAGTGTAAGGGGTTGAAAGTTTAAAGATGTTAGTAAGTTGATGAGTGGGAAGAGAGAATTTATAAGCCCTTGATAAGCATGAATATAACTATTGGAACCATAATAATATCAGGTGAACATAGTACCATTGCATGAGGAATTGAAGTAAGAGACTATTGTCAAAAATAAATGAGTTGAGAAACAAGGTTAATTATGAGAACTTGGTGTATGCTCTACATCATAATTAGAGGGAACATTCTCCAAAAGGTAGAAAGGGTGATACCAGTTTGGAAATTGATTATTACAATTCATTATAGCTATAAGGCTAAGTAGATTGAATCGATAAGTGATTGATCACTAGGTATACTAATTAAAAATATTTCTAAGGTCATAAAGAGGTCTGAGGCCTATTTGTTTTTTTCCCACATCTCATCAAATACAATGATTTTAAATCATGGACAATAATAATAAAAGAATCCATCATGCAAAGTTACATAATCCTTCGTGCACCTAAGACTAAGTAAGATTGTTTTGTAGGACTATTAATTTTATACCAGTACACCTAAACCTCCCAAAGTGATTGCCATCAAAATAGATACTCTCCATAATGGTTATATCTCAATAAATGAATAAATACTTGAACAACTATAAAAATACATAACTTACCTATCAACCTTGACTGTGTTTGAGCAAAATCACTACTAGTTATATTGTGTAGGCTAGTTATGGAGACCTTATATTAAATATTATTGATTGATTAAATTTTAAGGATCCATATGAGTTTTTTTCATTAAATTAAAGTTTATTAATACTTTCACTCTACTTTATACTCAAAAATTTTCCTTTGCCATGTTCTTTTTTCTCTATTCTATTGATAGTTCAAAGTGCATATTTGGTGGATATAATAAAATAGAAATATAACTAATGTCCTCTAACATAAAAGACCTCAAAATAAGTTTTAAAATGTAGATTTTTCATAATAATTAGGCTCTCGAGTCTATGACTCTACAAAAACCCTATTTAAGGTTTTAGGGAGAAAGGAAACACTATAACTTCATTTCTATCTATCTAAAAAGATTGAAATTGATAAGGGAGTTAGGAATATGTGATTTCAAGATGATGGAGGTAGAATTAAGATGATAAATTACCTGTATAGGTAGTTATTGAAGTTTTAGGGTCTTCAAACTATAAGATCACTATCAAAACACTACTAAAAAACAATTTGGATCTATTAAGGTGTTGGGATTTGGTACAAATATGTAGCTAGGTGTTTAATAGGTGGAGAAAATGGTTTTAAATTTGATGAGAGTTATTTCAAGGTTTATAATTTTTTGTATAATAATATATAAAGAAGGATCAATGAGTAGGTCTGCAAATAGATCTAGGAAATCCTATTTCATGAAACTTAAAGGACAAGAGTAGATTAGAAATTTGTTAAATGTTTTTTCAAAAGATCAAAGTAGAGTTTAAGGTATCAAAAAAGAATGACATATATATGTTGTAGCTTTAAGCATTTGATTTGGATCAAAAATACTGAAACATGACAAAATTATGAGTTTTAGCCCAAGATGGATTGCAAAGTGTTTAAAAGCTTATGATCTAGAGTAAGGATGTACATTGAAAGGATTAGACCATGTTTATTATTATTTATAACATTAATATGGATAAATTAATTAACTACACATTCAATATGATTAATATAACCAAATGAATATTATTTATCTCCTTGATAGTGTAATTATGTGTGTACTTGTGAATACTTCCTGTGATTATTCATGGAGTATTTTTATCGAAATGGATACAAGTGAGCCTAGAAACTAAAGAGATAGTGCTTCCAAAAATATCATGGATAGAATGTCCAAGACACCACTAAGTTCTGAAAGCATGGCATAGCCACATTGAGGTGAGTTGGTGTTTAGATATTTGAGGCTTCCATGGCTTCCATAGTCCATAATATAAGACAAACATTTCTAGAGAAACCTATTTGAATGTTTAATATCAGACTCTCTGATCCATCATGAGGATGGAGTTATGATAATATTAGATAAAAAAATTGAAAATTAATTGGTGTCCACCAAAGATAAAACCTAAAATAATAAATGGAAGACTAAAAATCAATTATAAGTTCACCCCTAGAAATAAGTGGTGGGAGTTTCATCTAGAGCTTCACCCCTAGAACAAGAAATTGAAGATTGAAAATAAGAGTATGCCTTTTGATAAGGGGAATGAGATGGATTGAAATTTAGAAACAAAAGAGAAACTTGAAAGTGTGTTAATGTCAAAAAATTTGTTGATGAAAAAAATAACTCGATGAAAAAATATGTTTATTTCATTGTTTATGAAATATAACTCTAAATACTATCATTATTTACACCTTATGATATAATGTTATGTTTACTTTATTTAGAAGACCCTCAGTGCCTTAGCTAAGTGCAGTGATACATTCTCTCTCTCTCATCTCTCTCTCTCTCTCTCTCTCTCTCTCTCTCTCTCTCTCTCTCTCTCTCTCTCTCTCTCTCTCTCTCTCTCTCTCTCTCTCTCTCTCTCTCTCTCTCTCTCTCTCTCTCTCTCTCTCTCTCTCTCTCTCTCTCTCTCTCTCTCTCTCACACACACACACACACACACACACACACACACACACACACACACACACACACACACACACACACACACATGGATAAAGAATCTAATTTGAAGTGCATAAGGACTAGATCACTTATATATGTGAAAAGGCACTAATGCAATGTGTATCATCCTACCATTAACATTTTGTCTTTTAAAAACTTAGGTATAAGAGAGAAGACCTCATTTACTCAACATCAAAATAATATTTTTATAAGAAACTTAACAATATATCCATGTATCATTTGGTAGATGTTTTATTATTTTAGGAAATCTAGTGTTTAGATCTTAAATAATAAAGGTCTAAAATGATAAGGAAAATATACTTTAATAGGGAAAAATATATATTTTATCTAATAATTATACAAGACAAAGAGAAATTAACTTGGCTAGATTTGTGCTGAAATGGAAGATTCTGAGTCTGGAATTTGAGGAGTAGGAATGGCACAGTACCAAAAATTGGGCTCTGGCTTCTATTTTTTGATTGGATAGGAGCACTAAAAATATGACACCCTAGTGTCTGGTTCTATATTCCTTCTTTTTGATATTTTCCTAAAGCTATATTCTTTCTATGTTTTATTTGCCTACTTAATATGACCCTCTATACCAAATTTCAGGTCCTGGGATTCACCAAAGCTCATTATAAGTTTATTACAATACTCAATACCTATATTCATTTAAACATATAGAAACAACCAATAGATCAAAATAAAAAGGGTTAAAATCTATGTTAGGGGAATAATGATCACACAATCAAGAACCCTTACTATTCTGATTGTTGCCTACATTAACCCTCAAGCTAGGGTCTTGGATATAATGAAGTTCTCCCTTAGGGAATGTGCATAATCAACATGCATGATTGATGCAATAATAAATTTCACCTAGGCCCTTTATTGATCAAGCATGAAAATCTATGTGTGATGTAGAGAAGCTAATATATACTATTAATTAATTTTATTATGTCTAATATGCCAAAATAGTAAGTGCTAGATATAAAATGCCTTGTGTAGTCTTTTATATAGAAGACTCATTATTCTAAATTTGGGATATTTATTCACATTTGGTCGACATTGGAAAACTTAGGGATGAAGGAAACAAAATGGGTAAAACTCATATTATAGGATAAATTGGTCATTGAGACCAAATTTGTACTTAGACAATAGCGCTAGAAATTAGACACCCTAGGTTTCAACATTGTAGTCTTATTTGGGAACTATTATATAGGGGGTATTGGACCTGGGAGTGGATCTAGGCCTAAAAGAGTTGCCTGGATCTATAAGGGTTAAGTCTAAAAAGCTATGGATGATTAGGGATAAGTAAAGAGGTGTCTAGGGAATGGAGTAAGACCAAGACAAGTCAGACAAAGGAACATGGTTAGATGTAAATAAAAGCTCATATTCTCTAGTTAGAGTCTCTTGTGAAAGGATTATGAAAATACATGATATGTGTGGTTGCTTGACCAATTTAGGGTTTATACAGTGGATAATCAAGTGACCAAATTCTAATTATAAACACTTTGGGCAAGATTCAATCCAATAAATTTTACGAAAAAATTAAACACTTGACTTGTAGTTGACTTGTAGCATGGTATGTTTATGGAAAAATTAAACACATTATGACAAAGATAGATCTAATGTTAATAAAACATAGTATCATAGTTTCATATTTTTAGCATAAAAAAACCAATATAGTATATTAACAACAAAAATATTTTTGACATCAAAATAACATAAAAGTTCTTAATTAATAGTTCAATTTTAAAACATTTAAGAAAAACCAATATAATATATTAATAGAGAAAGTATGGTTACATTGGATTTTTAACCTTAGAAGTCTAACTATATGCATATATAAATTGGAATGATGATCGTTAATTACTAAAAAATAGAGGCTAAAATAGTACATGCTCATTTATTATAATTATTGAATACTTCCATCAACATAGACTGTATGAATAGTATAATTCTTCAAGTCTACTGAGGTAGAGAAATATTTAATAAAATTACTCCTAAGATTCTTTGATTTCTAATGTTACAGGGTGGACACAATCCTTGCAAAGCATGATACTTTTTTGCCACTTTCAAATCTAAACATTTATAAAAAAAATAATGATAATACTTATTTTCACATTGGCCTTATAAAAAATATTTGAATTTATATTCAAAATTAATATATGTAAAAAAAATAACGTAAATTACCTTTTTTCTATTATGTAAAAATATGAAATCATTGAGTTCTTCCTCTATTTCAAGATGTTCTACTTCAAATAATGTCCAATTTTCTTCCATTGATAATGTTTTGAAAGTCACACCATTCATCATAATAGAAAATGATATTTTTGGAATGTGTTTCATCGTTGTCATCTTGGTCATTTTGGATCCATGTCCATTGACCTGATTGATGAACACATCTCCACCTTCAAAATTGGAATGACATGTATAAAACTTGACTTGAAATCCAATACCTAAAACATTGATAAACAACATTCATAAAGAAACTATAAAATATGATTATAAACACTTTGAAAAATGAGTGTAGAAATTTTTACCTGAAGAAAATTATATCATGAGATAATCTATTTTTTATTTCTTCTCCATTTTTAAAGTGTACACTTTTATCCCAATAAAATAAAAATAAGGATTCTAGAAATCTATCAGATGGTGATGAAGTAGCATATGTTTTGTTGGTTCTTTGAATGAATATCTCATCCTTAAACATATGATAAAAAATTATCATGGGCATGAATAAAATGATGTGTACATAGTTTCCTCCTCTCAACTTCATACCTGATTTCACCTCTTCAAAATTCTTATAGCGATAATAAGTTATGGTTGAAAAATCTATAGTTGTCCATGTAACTAAATTAATCATTAGAAAATTGATTTCTTCCATTTTTTCATGTGATGCACCACTTTTTAGAAGGATATATGTATATTTATAGAACCATATCCCTTGTTTCATCAAGCATGTAGGGTCCTTTCCAACATACATAATTTCTCCAATTTTAGAATGAACAATATAAAAGGTACTAGTAATGCATTCAATTGGCTCCCACTCCTCCCTGTGATCTAGGAATTTGACTCAAAAGAGGATGGTTAATATGGTGTTAGTTCTAAAATGAAAACAAAATGAAATAAACACACTAATAGAATAACATCTCTAGGCCTAGACACTAGGGAGAGCTTAGTTAAAAAAAGTAAATCACAAGCACAACTAAAAAGAAAGGGATAAAATACAAGAGTTCCTTCACCTTCCTTGGATGCTCCAAATGCCTTTGTAGTGGTGGCTTGCTCGGCTTGAGCCCATGAAGCCCTTGGCAATGGAAGATTGGCTACCTCCATCTCTCCTTGGCACCTTTGGCTTATGGCTTGGATTGGAATTAATTTGGAATTATAAAACGATTTTATTAAAGCTTTTGGAATAAATTTGGCATTATAACTTTGCATCAAAAAATCTTTGAAATGATGTTGTGAGGCCTCCTATTTATAGATTTTTAGATTTGTCTAGAATCAACTTGAGTCATTCATCTCAAGATTGAGATGTGTGGTTGAGGATTGATTCATTTTTTGTAATTAAGTTTGTAATTATTCGCATTAGGGAATTGGAAGAAGGGGAAATCAAGAGGCATGAAGGGCATCATGGAAGGCATTCATGAGGCATGGAGGGCATGAATCATGATATTTATGGCCTAGGGATGTCTTCCTAAGAAATGAGGTCATTTGATGATGTAGATATTCAATATTAATTTCTAAAAACAAGTATTCAACAAGTTTATATATAATTATTAATTATGCCTTGATGTGGGTTAATTAACTCTTAAGCATTATTAAGCACATTGTGCACAAATTACCCAAATTGATTAAAATGTCTTGTTATTAGTCCAAAATTTGACTAGATTAGAATTAGAATGCACTATCAGATGTATTAGAACTATATTTCCATTTAGGATGTTACCAACAACAAATAATGAAGGCACACATCTTATGTAGAAGATTTGATAGGAAAGAGCAATCTATAACACCTAGGTGCAAAATTGGCATTTTGACTTGAAATGAGCTGATCAAAGTTAGTTGGCCCATAAATTGCATTGCCCTATTTGGGGATATCTTAGCCAAAATTAGCACTTGAATATGTCATTTTCACATCATTTTGCATGTTTTAGTGTTTTTATGCCAAATTGTGTGTTTTGGGTAGAAATTGGTCAAAAGCTTGATTAGAGGTTATTAGTGGCCAATTTTAGGTGTCTATAATTTTCCTTTATTTGGGAAGATGTTGCAAACTATAGGCAAAGAAATGTCTTTTGAAAGAATGAGAAATGGCCTATATTCCAACAAAAATATGATGATTAAAGAACAAAGCTCCAAATGATTTTGGGAATCCTATGATGATGCCCCCTTGAGGGAGTGGTCATCACATTTGTTGATGGATGATCCCTTAAAAAGAAACAAGAAGAAATGTAGAATTAATCCATGGTTGAGATTAATCCAAATAAGAAAATACTTGCATGCATTGTTTTAAAAAGGATGCTAATTTTCCCAAAGGTGGTTATAATCAAGAATAAATGTCAAAATAATGATTTTCCCATAGGTGATTATAATCATTAAGATACCTAGATTGGATAAAGATGCTTATGCCCCAGTTAGGGCTAATTAGCAAGCATAACTCAAGGATATAACCTAGAATACAGATTAAAGATGAGTGGGTGCAAAGTGATGAAAATAGATGAAATAGAAGAATAAGATTGATCAATGTGACTGATTCAATTGTACCTACGAATGAGGAAATGTTTATCTTGATTAAAAATGATACAATTATAATTGTTAATGGGTTGATTTGATCAAGGGTGGGATGGAAGTATTTTCCAATGTGCCAAGGAGAAAATTTTGTATATCCATTGATTGTAGACCTTTTTGAAGCTAATTTTTGTTGTAGCATGTGATGGTAGGCTTCATGATAGAAAACCCTAAAGACTTGGATAAAATATACATAAGGACTGATTCTTAATACCTAAAAACACTCAAAAATGATACACCAATGATAAAAACCATGATGATAATATTCACGTATGAATATGGATAGACTCAATGATAATGTGTGTAAGGAATCACCCAATGCATACATATAGACTAAGTCAAGGAAACAGTACTGAAAGCAAATAAATAGGCAAGTGAACAAACAAAAAAATAAATAAACAAACAACTAAAATAAATAAATAAATAAATAACCTAAAAACAAAAGCAAAAGAAATCATCCAAACAATGACAATGCCCTAGTAAGGTAGATCAAGGATAAATGACTAGGCTTAGACAAGACAAATGTTTTTTGTACTTTTGAAATATTTGAATGTTTTTGTAATTTTGAAGTATCTTAACTCGTTAGAGAATGAAAAAGTAGCTACTCACAAAATGGTGAGAGCATTTGGCTTAGGTTTCTCATAAAATAGTGAGAACGTATGGAAAGGGGGACTTAGGTGACCTCAACATGAATTTAGCATGGCTTACATAGTCCTAAAATGACCTCAATTAATAGTAATAGTAATTGCATCCACACAAAAGGTGGAAAAAACTAAGTAAGTCCCAACAAGTTCTCAAATCTAGCAAATGGCTAATCAAATGAAAATAGTAATGGCAAGGTGATGTGGTAATGCATGGTAAATAAGTGTTACCCCTAGTTTGCCCATAGTTAGTTATAACTAAGATACAAAAACAATGGTAAATGATACTAATTTGACCATAGGCATTTATAATTAGTAGCAAGAATGGTGAAACATTGATTTGCCCATAGGTGGTTATAATCAGGTTCATATAAAAAAACTTGATAGGATTAAAGATATATTTCCAAATCAACTGTCACACTTCTTTCATAAACTATCATTATAAACATGGATTGGATTAACTGTTGAATCTTGATTGGAATCCTCTCACAAAAAGGGTGAAAAAAACCAAATGAACCAAGATCAAAATAGGATTGGGTAGGATGACTAAAAATAGGCTTTGGTCTAATAGGAATGGAATGTAGGATGGCATGGCATTGCTAAGGATAATGATGGTTTAGATAAATTGGATAAAATGGTAAGATGGTTTCCCCCAAGCGATGGCGTGAATAGAAAGAATATACATTAATGGCAAATGGATATGTAATAATGGCAATGCCATGGTACATGTTTGTATTTTGGGTATGGTTTTTAGTTCTATTTTTCTGACTAATGAGGAGATGCATGTTCTAATCAACAAATGACACAAAAATAGTACTTGATTATGTTAATTTTTATCCCATACTTCATTTGAATATCTGCTCTATCAAAAATGGCCTACAAATTTGGTTGTTAAAAATGCTTTTGTGATCTTCATTGGTCATTGATTTTGATTCCTGCAAGCATTGAGATAAGGTATCTTTGTAGCCTCTACAAAGGAAAGTGTAGCCATGGATGGTAAAAAAGGACAAATAATAGATGGTAGGTTTGATTATGAAATGTAATGGAAAATGATAATGGAATGTATGATGGTGGGGAAACAATTGAAGATTAGGACTTTCAGTCACATGTAATGTTGATGATACCATATTTGATAGAATTTTAGTTGTAATAGGGACAAAGACTTTTTGTCTCAATAAGACCATTAGATTTTTTTAATGTTTGGGCCTGAGAGTAGCTACCATCTGATTAGGTTGTAGATTGGAAGCTATTTTTATTTGATCTTTGATTTTGTATTCATCAAGTAGTGAAGAACTTTTGTGCTTAGCTATTGGTGCCTTAAAGAGGTTTTCACTAATGAAGTTGTCATGTTTGTCTTATAGCACCTTCAAGAAGGTTTCACTAATCATTGGCTTATGAGTTTGATTTTCCTCTAATGCTTTTAAAAAAGTGTTACTAAAAGATATTGAGTTTTGACTTTCATAGTCCCCTAGTGCCTTCAAAAATGTCTCACTAGGAGAGTGTTCTTTTGCTACATGAATGTTGTCTTGGCCTCCTTGCTCTTTTTCAACTACTATGTCACCATGGATGTAGTTCAACAAAGTTTGAATATATCAATCCCAATAAACACTTGTGGGGGATGGAATGACAATGATATGTCTATCTTGGTTGATGGTAATGGCCTATAGAATAGTAATGAAATGGGGAGAGTCTACACAATCCTCATAGAAGATATTAGGAGAACTTATGTCGATGTTAAATTACTCATCCTCAAAGACCATAGAAGGATAAAAAATGTATTCAAATTAATCTGTGAGACATGCATAACCAATGATGTAATAGCCATGAATGTATTCTTCTTTTGAATTTGATTCTAACTCAAGGGATTATAAATCCAATGTTGAGATTGATGTTGATTAAGATTATGATTCTAATGCTAAATTAGGTCTTGGTTTAAGAATAGAACCTGACTCTAACTCTGATTCTTTATCTGATGGGTACTTTATTACAATGATATCTTGTTTAATATTTGGTTTTAGACAAGTAATGGCCTATGATTACATGATGGGATCCACAAAGACTAGCTTGTCAAAGTGAGACTCCTCTATGATGGGAAATAGGTCAAGAGAAAATTCCTTAGAGACTGGCTTATTCATAGGAGGTTATTGAAAAATAGGTACATGGTCAAGGTAATGATTTTCACAAAGGTGGTTATAATCATTAAGAAGTGACTCATCAAAGACTAGCTCATCAGAGTGAGACTCCTCAACAACTAGTATATGATCAATAGGTAATTTATCATAGGTTGACTTATCATAAATGGCTAGTTCAATAAAAAACATATTAGATTGGTTAGTTCTCTTGGCCTTATTTTTCAATGAGTTGAAAAATACCAGTTTTAAAAATAGCTTAGTCTTCAAATGATTGGATTGATTGAGGTCTGTATGGGATTGGTATCAGATGAGGAATGACTTGTGGTTGGATAGTGGAAGGCATTGGGGAGCATGATTTCTCACATGAGCCAAAGGAAAAAGTCCTGAGATGGTAATGATAGGGCATTGTGGGGCTTGATTGTTCACACAAACCAAAGTATGAGGTCTTGTCATAGAAATGGTTGGGCATTATGGAGCTTGGTTTCTCACACAAGCCAAAAGAATAGGTATAGGAATATAAATGGTTGAGCATTGTTGAGATTGGTTGCTTGCACAAGCCAAAGGACTAGGTCTAGGAATGGTAATGGTATTCTTTAGATATTATGGAGCTTGATGGCTCATATAATCCAAAGGAGGGTTAGGGATAGACTATGATTCGATAAAAAAGGATGTCATGAAACTTGATTTCTTGTACAAGCAAAAGCATCTAAGTCTTCCTCATAAACCAGATCATCCTAATCTTGAGTTGGATCATAAGTTGGTTCTTGACTATGTTCCATGTACTAATTTTTGAAAAGAGAGTATGGATTTATATCCCAAAAAACATTATCTATAGTTGGGACTTCAAAGTCCTCTTCATAAGCCTTTTCATACCAATCAAGGTCTTGAATTGGATCGTAAGTTACTTTGTGACTTTCTTCCCATGAATGATTAATATGAGGTAGATAGAAATTTGTCTCACAAACCATATTAACATCATTGGGGTCTTGACAAAATCCATAAAAGTCATTTTGTGTGGCCATTCCATTATAATTTGGATTGTAAGTGACTACAATATAAGTGTAGTGAGACATCTCCATGTAAATGATGAAAGCTTCAAAACAAAAAGGCATAGAGTTCCACAAACTATGAAAAACTATGTCCAAAGGACAATTGGTTCAAGCTTGGTCTAACTTGGTTGAAGGGGTGGATCATTATCTCCAATGTGGTTTGAAAGTGGATTTGTATCTCTAAAACGATTTGTGCTAATATTTGGCATAAAACAGTATAGCATCAAATGTCTAATTCAAATGTCATATGCACAAAAGGTCAAGCATCTGAAAAAAACTAGCATGTCAAAGGTCTAGGTCAAAATGTTCCAAACAAGGTCTAAACTAGGAAAGGGAAAAGTTGAGTTGCTAGGTATTTTTTACAAACACATATTCAAAATCTAGGCTCGAAAAACTAGGCATGCTAAGACTTTTGGCCAAATTGTGTCAAAATCTAGACTTGAAGCAAAGGCTAATGTGATTTGATTTATTCTAACAAGTTTGGAAATAACTTTGACATAGACCTGGCACATGCAATCAAACATAAACATGATCAATTAGCATAAGGCATAAGATAAAAAGCTTTTGGAGAAAGACTATGTTTTCCCAAATAAAGGCACAAATAATGATGAGGATAGGCATTAAACACATAAACCATTAATAGATTTAAAATTTGGGTAATTGTTTAACTAAAGTTATACAACACAAAAGAGAAATATCTATGTATCATCCCCATAAATTGAAGCTTAAATAGAGATCAATCAATGTTTGGCTCCAAACTTAACAAGGCTAATTGAAAACTCAATATTAAAAACTAGGATTTGACTAAACAAGCTAGACAAGATTGGACAACATGATGGCACAAGACAAAAGTCTAAATGGTATACAAAAAGTGGTTTGAAACAAATGGTTTTGTTACAATGGTAAACTAGTCTTGAAATGAATTGAATAGCCTAATGACATAAGCATACTCGACTAATGTGGTTAATGCTATGTTTCAAAGACTCAAAGGCAAAATGGTTTGACATGATTTGGGTACATAACACTACCCTTTGCAACTCAAATGCATTGCTTTGACATGGCTTATGAAAAAACAAACCAGTTTTAGTCTCAAAACATACCAAATAAGAAAATGATCCAATAATATACTTAGTATAATCATCCAAATCCCAGCAAGGGTATGGCATGTGGGGTTGACTAAACTATCATGTTTGTGAATGTTCTAGGGGAATAAATTGCATAATGACTTTCATGTTAAATAATACAAAATAAAAACATGGATTTTGGGTCTGTATCACTTGGCTTGATGGAAAAAGTTCTAGTCCTTTTTGCAACCACTACATCTTGCTATTCACTTAGTGTAGTGTGATGTCCAAAGTGCCACTACATCCTGTTTGCAACTCCAAAGGAGTCAAATGAAGTCAGTGCTAGGAGATGAAACCCTAGGTCAAATCTTCCCTAAAGAACTTGTGGGAAGTGATGAAGTCCCCCTCGCAAGCCAAGATGCATAAAAATAAATAAAGCATAAAATTAGAAAGACTTTAGGGTCATTTTCAAGGTCACCCAAACTTTGATGAGTTTTTGGGGTGTGTTTTAGATGACTTTTTTTCTATGTCTTGGACTAGGCTACTTTGCAATAGGAATGGTGCTTTTGATTCCAAGGGTTCCCTATAGGGGACAAATAAAAGAGCATACACACAACATTCCTTTTTTTTTCAAAACAAAATTTAATTAAACAACTATTGCAAACAAGAATGGACAAGTGTATTCAATTTTAAGCCCAAAAGAAAAGATTTAGTTGTGTTCATTTGACCCCTTGGTCTTAGTTGAAAATTTTAAAAACATTCACCAAAAACATCTTAAAATTTTTTGTTAAACATAAAAAACAAGGTTCCTAATAAAATGTTAAGCATGCAAAAGTGATTTAAACATGTTTTTACCAAATTTTAAGCTTGGTCCCACAAAAAATTGTTAGCATGTCCTTTATATTTGAAGATCTTTTGAGTTTAAAACAACAAACTTTGAAAAACTAGTTCTCGATTCAATGTTTTTGGAAAAACATAGTGATCAATGTCATTTATTACCACTGATGTCAATTATTTAGCTATCGAGATCTGATCAATGTTGGTTCTACTAACTAACATCAGTTAAGATAGGTAACTGATGTTGGTATTTCTACTAACATTGGTTACTATGTGAAAACTGTGGCAACTAAAAATAGAAAAATAAAGTTATAAAATCAATTTTCAAGAGTTTTAAAGGCTCAAATAAATATTTTAGAGTTGAAAAATGGTCTTCTTCATGTGTAGGATGCATCTAGTCCCACTATGTGTGTCATTATGTGGTCTAGGAATTTGACACAAGAGAGGATGGTTAGTATGGTGTTAGTTTTACAATGAAAACAAAATGAAATAAACACACTAATAACATAACATATCTAGGCCTATACATTAGAGAGAGCTTAGTTAACAAAAGAAAATGAAACGTACAACTAAAAATAAGAGATCAAATACAAGATTTTATTCACCTTCCTTGGATGATCCAAATGATTTTGTAGTGGTGACTTGCTTGGCTTGTGCTCATGAAGTGCTTAGCAATGGAAGCTTGGCTACCTCCATCTCTCCTTGGCACATTTGGTTTGTGGCTTAGCTTGGCTTGGAATCAGTTTGGTATTATAAAACTATTTTTTGGAAGATTTTGGAACCAATCTGTCATTATAACTTTGCATCAAAAAAGCTTCAAAATGATGTTGTGAGGCCTCTTATTTATAGATTTTTGGATTTGGCTAGAATCAACCTGAACCATCCATCTCAAGATTGAGATGTGAGGTTGAGGATTAATTTAATTTTTGGAATTAAGTTTGTAATTATCCTCATCATGGCATTAGAATAAGGGGCAATTAAGAGGCATGGAGGGCATCATGGAAGGCATTGATGAGGCATGGAGGGCATGAATCTTGATATTTATGGCATTTATAGCCTAGGGATGTCTTCCCAAGAAATGAGGTCACCTAATAATGTAGATATTCAATATTCATTTCTAAAAATAATTATTCAACAAGTTTCCATGTAATTATTAATTATGCCTTGATTTGGGTAAATTAGCTCTTAAGCATGATTAAGCACATTATGTACAAATTACCCAAATTGATCAGAATGTCTTATTATTAGTCCAAAATTTGACTAGATTGGAATTGGAAGGTGTTGTTAGATGCATTAGAACCATATTTCCATTTAGGATGTTACCAAAAAAAATAATGAAGGCATACATCTTGTGTATAATATTTGAGAAGAATGAGCAATCTAGAGCACTTAGATGCAAAATTGGCATTTTGACTTGAAATGAACTGATCAAAGTTAGTTTTTAGTATTTTTAGGCCAAATTGTGTGTTTTGGGTGGAAATTGGTCAAAATCTTGATTAGAGGTTATTAGCGGCCAGTTTTAGGTGTCTACATTCCCAATTTGAAATGCACAAGCCTATAAGAAAAAAATTATTGAATTTTTTATAAAACCATGGATAAAAAAATTGATAAGAGAATAATAAATCCAATAAATGAAAAGTGGTGAATTCAAAAAAAAAAAAATTCATTACTCACAGTTAGAACCCATTTTTGGGAAGTCTTTCATTTTTGTAATTGATTCCTTCAACATCTATTTCTTATCATAGACATGTGTAATTTTGATTTCTAATATTTTTTTACATCCTTGGCTCATCTTAAAATATTTGATCATCTCTTTCCAATGGTTTTTAACATCAGAGGAATGTATTCTTCTCACTTTATGTTCATCATTCTTAGAAGGTCTCATTATAACCAATGAATCAATAAATAAAGTCATTAGAATCCAATTCCCATCATCATATTTTATGTTGTAAATGACAACAAATATTATCTCAATTTTAGGTCTTCTAAGTGACATTTATCTCTAAAAATTAATTATAAGAATATAATGAAATGTTAGTTCAAATTGACAATGAATACCTATCATCCACTGCATAGATATTTGACAAAAACACATAATGAATAACATTTTTTAGGCCTTATTAGCCAAGGTTTTCTAAAATAATTAGTTCCATCTCTATGTTATTATGATTTATACTAGCATCTATCAAAGATCCTTAGATAGAAGAATAAGGTTTTATTGACATTTTGTTGATAAACTCTTGTGACTTATCCTGATGCCCAACATGGCCAAAGAGATCAAATATGAATAAATAGTGTTCCATTGTATAGCTTGTAATAAAATTATATATATATATATATATATATATATATATATAGCTTGTGACAAACCTCTAGGTCTATATAGCTTGCAACAAAAGTATATATATATATATAAGAAATGCAAAGAAAGGAACTTTATTTTTGGTTAGTGGTGTACTATTGAATATGCTACATGTATAAGTGTACAAATTAATGATTTTTTGAAGTAGTTTCATGGTTTTGAAGATTTTTTCTTGATGACAAAATTCTATATTTAGAACATTAAATAATACAGTCCAAAAAAGGTTTGATTTTACATAATTTTTTGAATGTCAAGTCTGGTAAATTATTGTCTAGATAAGATATACTATTAAAGGTGTCATATGAATAAAAAAATTCATGTATAGGAATTAAAAGTGGAACTAATCCTCTTTGTAAACTCTCTGGTTTCATAAATTAGGATTTTGTATGTACAGTCTACCATAAAGGGAAATCTTACATATTTTTTAATGCATGGGACTTAGTGAATGATTTTGTAAAAGAGAGATATATTAATATGGAATTTATAAAATCTAAGAAAAAATTATTTAGAATTTTGTTTATCTTGAAGATATCCATATTTTATCCCTTAAGGATTATTATAATTAAAAAACACAATCACAATTTAAATTTTTAAAACTAGGCCACGAATGGTAAATCAATCATATCTCAAAATTGAACCAAGAAAAAATTACATCACATGAAAAGCTGAGGTGTTTGGATGTTAGGAATCTAATAAATCAAATTTGAGGTTGATTGGTTGAGTAGTGAGGATGATATCAACAAAAATTAGATTGTGTATTGATAATATATTGAGGTTTAAACACCGTGTAGTCAAATTTTAATTAGTATGGAATTTATAGAATCTAAGAAAAAAGTATTTAGAAGTATTTTTATCTTGGAGATATCCATATTTTTTGCTATAAGGACTGTTATAGTAAAAAACACAATCACAATTAAAATTCTAGAACTCTACCATGAATGGTAAATTGGTCATATCTCAAGATAGATTTTTTTTTTTTTGGTTAATAAATTTGGAAAGCTAAGGAATTTGGATGTTAGGAATAGAGTGAATCCAATTCGAGATCAATTAGTTGAGTATAGAGTAAGATATTATCGAAATCGAGACTATGTATTGATAAAATATTGAGGTTTAAACACTGTGTAGTCAAATTTTAAACAACTGAAAGTTCATAAAAGAGCAAGATAAATTATTTTGTGTTCAGTAACATGTTTGAGGATGGGTAAAGCTTTGATGATCAATAGAAAATGCATAAACTTTGTAAGAGACTCAACATCAACATTATGAGAGTTAATTCCCATAGGAACATTTTACCACACCAAATAGTCACAGAGATTCAACACCAACATTATGAGGGAGAAAGCACATATCAATGCTATGTTGCAACTAGTAGTGAGAAATTTATGATCAACATTATAAGTAAACAATTGTAAATAATTAAAATTCAACATTGCATACAAGATCAAGTAATAAATTTTTTTGTAAAAAATAGTACTATCTTAATACTGCCAACATGAAGAAGGAAATCCATAAATTTTGTAATTTTTTAATATTTTATGGACAAATTGAGAATCATGTGTTGGTTTATGGACAAATTGAGAATCTTTTATGGACAATGTAATAACCTTGGTGATATTTATGTATTATTTAATTTTTTTGTGTTGGCATGATGATCATATGAGGGAGATATAATCTTGAATATTTTTCATTTTTTAATGAAATCAAGAAGGTCAACATTCCAAGCTATTAGATTTAAATAAATAAAAAATATTGTTTTATTTATACCATCAAGTTTGTTATGTATTGAATGTTGAATCTGATCATTAAAATTAATAAGGTAAAATTTAGTAGTTGCATCACATAAATACAAAAAATGCATGCCACCTTGGAGATAATTCCAAGTGATGGATAAGAATATCCATCACTTAATTCTAAAGCTCACATTTTGGCTCACATTGGGTTGATGCTTATGTTTCTAGAAATGATCAATGTGAAACTGTAACCACAATGAAAATTGGCCTTTAAGAGGTTATGAATAAGAAATATATATATATATATATATATATATATATATATATATATATATATATATATATATATATATATATATATATATATATATATGTATGTATGTATGTATGTATATATATATATATATATATGTATGTATGTATGTATATATGTATGTATGTATGTATATATGTATGTATGTATGTATATATATATATATATATATATATATATATATATATATATATATATATATATATATATATATATATATATATATATATATATATATATATATATATATATATATGTATATATATGTATGTGTGTTAGTGTGTGTATGTGTGTGTGTATATAAATGAAATAAAATAGGAAATTTATAAACCAAAAAATAATAAAATACTAACAATATAATAATTAACTCCCTAAGATCTTTTTTGGGTAACACCACCATCCAATCCCCTATGTTAATTCCCCTTGGTCTCCATGAATTCAGTGCTACCCAATTTGCTTTTTAAGAGTCAAGAGAAGCTATGAATCAACATTAATGAGAAAATTAGAGGTAGTTCAACACAGTTAGACCAATATGACTTTAAATATTTTATGTCAAACTTTTAGCCACATAATTGGTATAAATGTCATTACATGGGTGGCCGTAAAGCTCAAGTAAAATATATTTGGCTCAACCCAATAAAAAATATTAAAAATAAAATGAGACCATGACTAGTAAGTGGTAGAGGAGATGATTATATTTATCAAAAAATAATTTTATAACTATTTGAATAAATAAATGCACTCTTTTGAAGATAAATAAAATTTACATTGGAGATAAATTAATTTTATAAGATGCAATAATTTTTTATTCGCCTGCATAAATATACAAGAATTTTATGTGCACCTACATAAATATACACATATTGTTTCATAAAAATCACCTTTTACAATGGATTAGTGGAAGGAGGAACTACAAATTTTACATATCAACTATTAGACTAACATTTTGAAGAAGCCAAGATTTTACCATGATTACTTGTAGAAGAAGAGATGAGAGTGCCAAATAAATTAATGGATGTGAGAACTGTATGAAAAAATGAAACTAAAATAATACATAAATGATTAAAAAAATAAAACTAAGATAATATAAAAATAAATAAAATAATAAAAATAAAAATGACAAAAAAAGTAATTAATTGAAGTGTTTCTAAAAATTATCAAGATGAGAAAAAAGCAAAAAAAAATTAACCAAAGTATTTTTAGACATTTTGAATACGTAAATGAACCCACTTAACTCATATGGTTAAGTGAATAATTTTTTATATCAATTAATATATTTGATAAAATAAGAAATAAATTGTTTTTTAGAGTTCTTACAAGGCCCTTTTTAAACCCAAATTTTCCCTAATGAATATTGATGTAAAAAATAATCAACATGATCATAATATAAAGAATATACAAATACAACTAACTCATATAGATAAATTCATGTAATCAAAGTAATATACAACTTTATCATAATAGCATATGACTTGTAGCTTAATTAACTAGTTATTAATCAATTTACCAACCATAATAAGCCATGGATAATTAGGTAAATTAGCTTAGTGAGAAATTGGGATATGACAACTAGCATGACTACATGTACTTAGAGGTGTATAGGTAACTATAACCCCTTTTATTATAGTTGGAGGTTGTTATAAATTGAAATGCCATCCATATTTTTTGACTGTTTGGTCTAAGTGTGCAAGTCATACCCATCACCTTCTTTGGTGGACAGTATTATCATTGCTAATTGACTATTATTAAGATAAGAAGACTATTTCCTTTTGATATCATGGTAGTTACTAAGGGAAGTTGATGTTGTATAATCTGGGTATCTTATAAAATTCCAAAATAATATCCCTTAATCAATGAAATTTTAGAATTATAAGTCATTATATGTAATAGATGGTTTAAATTTAATGAAGATGAATAAAGTAAAGCAATATTGTTTTCTAACATTAGAAATGTATTTGAAGTTAGAGTAGTTATAGTATCAGGAAGCTAGCTCTGACTAAAGAGGCCATGGAGAGTAGGATTAGGAGTAGTTTAGGTTCTAAAATACATTTGTAATGGATTTAAACTGTAACAAATTGATTTTAGGGCCTTTTTGTGTCTTGGGGTGAGACACTTTTTAAGTTGGGGTGAGTGTTAGCAGGGTTACAAGGCAATAATATTGAGTTTTATTCACCATTAATTGTAATAAAAAAGATAAAATAAATACTTTATGTGTCAACAAGGAGTCAAATAGTAATTTAATAGGAAGAGTCAAAAAGGAAGATGAAAAGCTTATACAAGCAAATGTATGGGAAAAAATCAATTGAGGCCATTATCAAATAAATATTTATCATTTATGGTCTCTTTCTCTAGTTGTTTAGTCTTATTATCCATTTATCATTATTTCCTATCATTTAATGTTTTATGTGCAAATCTACTTATTTATCATTCTTTCATTCTTGTCACTATGTTATTTTTAACAATAACAAAGTTGTGAACATTTAACATGAGATGGTACCTCAAGGATATAATATAGATGTTTTATCATATTTAGGATAACCATGAGATTATAACCAAGTCCCCATGATTAATAAATCTCTCAATCAAATCACCCCATTAATAAACCCCATCCTATGAGCCTTGTATGAAAGTTTGGACCTAATGTATAATCTAACACCAATGAACCACATGCTAGGTGGTCAACCTGACATACCTCTAAACCATGTTTTCCCCTAGAAAACTAACAATTAGCTTGTCCTATTTTCTTATATTAACATGTATTCTATGCTAAACACTAGTGGATATCATACATCTAGTAGCAACCTATTGATAAAACCCTCATTCTTGAATAATCAAGTTGTTGCCAATAACACCCTTAATCTAGAATATCCTACCACCCTAATGTTTATAAATGCTAATGCACATGTAGTGAACCCAAAATAGTAAGATGTAAATAAATTTAATGGTGGCATAAAATCTAAGATAGGTAATCTAAGTAAAATGGTCTAATGCTTGTCTAATGATGTAATTAATCTACATATACAAGGACCTCAAAATTTAAATCAAAATGCAAATAACCCACCTCAAGGAAAAAATTTAAACTTATATAGGTCTAATAGGCAATGGTACACTCTAACTAAAAATGGGAATTTGCCTAGTCCTATAGATAGGGACAATCAAAATAACAATAATGTTTCTTGTTTGATGAATTTTTGAGAGGATTCTCCTACAAAAAATTAATAAAAATGCATGAAATAATTTTTTTTATATAAATAGAAGAAACATTGAATGGATTACATTGATCATATACCACTTCAAGGGGGAAATCTACTTTGAGCAAGCTCAATGCAATAAATTTGTGGATGCCTTCATTGGCATCAACAATTACTTATATACTAAGTATAATCTAAGCAACTAATACTTTCTATGAATGTGGGATAAAACAAAATGCCCATGAGATGACTTAAAAAGCATATGCATACATAGAAACTAATATACTAATAAAGTAAAGAGAATGGGTAGCATGGGTTCCTAACATCCCCTCAGAAAAATCTTTGTCCTCAAAGCTTCAAATGTGAGAATTGGTGATTAATCTAAAATAGTGGCTCCCATCTTTCATATTTTGGTTGCCTTCCATGTCACTGAATTAATACTTCTATGATGGATAAAGAGTGAAGTTGGCATGTGCACCTATCTAAGATTACCTTTGGCTCAAGAAGGATGAATCTTTCATTATCAATTTTTAGTAAAATAGTTTACACTCTGATGTTTGTTCTATTAAATTTCTTTAGACAAGAGACATGAAATACTAGGTGAACTCGAGAAGAAGGTGGGAGCTCCAACTTATAAGTAACCAACCAAATCTTATGGATAATCTTATATGGCCCATAAAACTTGGGATCTAACATATGATGCCCTTTGAGTTTTAGGTATGATTGCTTATATGGTTGTAGGCAAAGAAAAACTATATCATATACTTGAAAAATTCACTCAGAATGATGTTAATCAGTATGTTATTTCATTATATTTTATGCCATATGATGATTGTCCTATAGGATGCTGAGGATCTAATCTCAAGTTTGAAGAATCATGTTAACTACTTAAACTAGTGAACTATTAGGGGTGTATCGAAGGAGCATTGGTGGTGCTTAAGCATATACTACTTCATATGGAATCATTTTATTTGAAGTACGGTAGGAGGTATTGTATCACCATTTAGTGAGAGGGGGTCACTTTTCCCACTGATGTTTTTGTTATGAGGTGAAGCAACAAAGGAAAGTTTCTAAGGGTTTGTTGACAATTTTAGTCTATCCATATATTTGTGGATGATACCTAAAAATCATCTTTAGTTGGGTGATAGTGTGTTAAAATAGTTCTATCCAAAAATGGTTGGTGAAGGTTGCATCATGATCTAAGATAACGGAAGAAGGAATGCCATGAAGATAGAAAATTTAGTCAAAGAAAATTTGTCTGACTGTGAAGGTGGTATAGAAATGGCTAAGGGAACAAAAATGACTATATTTGGAGAGGTGATCAACCACAACCAAGATCACTATTTTCCCTCCAAATTTAGGGATCCCCTCAATGAAACCATAGAAATATTTGTCAAAATCTTGGTAGGGATGGGAAAGGGTTAAAACAACCTAGAAATGAGTGTTGTTTCACTCTTATTGTATTAGCAGGTATCACATTTAGGCACCATTTGTTGAATTTCCTTTTTTATTCCCTTCTAAAAGAATATATGTCATGTCTACTCTTAAGTTTTGAAAAACCTTGATTTCCCTATAGATGGAGAAGCATGGATTTAATAGAATATAACTTGTTGAAGATCTATGCTCTGAGGAAGCACTAGATGACCCTTGTATTACATATAAGTACCATCCCAATAATAATGTGGTAATATAGAGGGCTTAGTGGCCAACTATTGAATGATTTTAGATAATGAGGAGTCACTATCATACCCCTACTATATAGCATCTAACCAATTTATAATAGGCATGGAAATATCTAAAAGGGAAGCTTGGTCCATAAATCTGTGAGACAGAGCATCAACCATAATATTATCCTTACCATTTTTGTAAATTATCTCATAGTCATAAATCATGACTTTAGTGACCTATTTATATTGTGATGGGGTAGAGACCTATTGTTATAGGAAATATTTTAGTCTCTGGTGATCATTTTTTATGCAAAAATGATTCCCTAGTAGGTATGGCCACCACTTATGTACTACATGCAAAATGGCCATCATTTCCATCTCATAAGTAGAGAATACTAAATTCTTTCTAGAATGGGATTTAATATTGAATGTAATGGGGTTTCCTTCTTGGATAATAACAACACCAAGTCCATTGATGTAAGCATAGCTCTTGATAGTGAAGGTCTTAGAAAAATTTGGCATATCTAGAATAGGTGTAGTACATATATCTTGTTTTAATTCTTCAAATGCACACCCAATAGCTTGTTTCCATGTAAAATCATCCTTTTTCAACATATCTATCAACAAAAATATAATATTCTCATAATTATTGAAAAACTTGAGATAGTATCTAGTTATCCCCTAAAAACTATGAAGGCTCTTGAGTGTTTGAGGATGAGGCCAATTTGTCATGGCAGTGATTTTTTAAGATTCACTTAAACCCCCTGGTCTAAAACAATATGCCTAAGATAATCCATTTCATCTTATCCAAAAGCACACTTGGACTATTTACATATATATGGTGATTAGAGAGAAGTTTTAGTGTGAGATCCAGATGTTGGAGATGCTCAAACCATGTTTTATTATAGATGAAGATATCATCGAAGAAGAATATAATGAATTTCTATAGGTAGGGCTAAAATATTTTATTCATTAATGCCTAAAATGTTAAAGGAGCATTATTGAGGCTAAATTGAATTACCAAAAACTCATAGTGGCCATCATGTGCACAAAAATTTGTCTTAGGGATATCATCCTCATGAAGCTAGATCTAGTGATATATAGAGTGGAGATCAACCTTGGAGAAAAATGAGTGCCCTAAATTTCATCAATAATAGGGATCAAGAAATTATCCTTGATTATGATGTTATTAAGTGTTTGGAAGTCAATGCAAAGGTGCCATGACCCATCTTTTTCTGTATAAGGAGAACTAGGGAAGAATATGAGATGGCACTAGGAAAAATAATGCCTTGCTTTAGTAAGTCTTGAATGAGCATCTTGATCTCAGTCTTTTGCTAAAATGGGTAGCATTAGAGCTTGATGTTAGGAGTATCACTTCCAAGAAGGTACTGAATATGGTGGTAATCTAGTCATTAAGGTGGCAATCCCACTAGTTTGGTAAAGACATATGCATACCTATGCATAATAATTTGTAGATGAGAAGGAGTAGTAGATACCTTTGTAGGTTACATTTAAATGGAATAGATCTAGGAAATGGTGTCATATGAATTATTCTTAAGAATATTTTACATGTGATGTAAACTTATGATGCTAAAATACCTCAGGTGTAAGCCTTTCAATGTGTGTTTTTGCTCATTATCTGAAAACTACATCCAAATTTTAGTAAAACCCCATTAGGTAGGTCCAAGTGTGTGTAATTATTGGGTTCCAAAAACAATATCACATCCACCTAAGGGTAAGGAAAACATGTTGGATTGAAAATTGTAATCTCCAATAGAGATACACATATTTTTACACTTTCCTTTATATGTTAATATAACTCCATTGGCAATCATGACTTTAAAGTTGGACCAAGGATGGATAAAATAATAATCCTATTTGATGATCAGAGGGTCAATGAAGTTATGACTACTACAAAAATCAATGAGTATTAGATGAGGGATCTTCTTGAAGTGACCCTTAACCCACATGGTTTTTAGGGTGGTGACCCTACTAAAGCATGGAGAGAGAGATCTCTGATTGGTCTTCCTAAGAATTAGGTTTCACAATTGACTAAGCTTCTTCCAGATCATCTATTGTATCCTGAACATCTTCCCAAACTTTAGTTTTAGGTATATATTACATATATAATAGGTAGAGATTTTAATCAACACATCAATGTCCTCAAGTGAATTTGTCATCATAATTATAAAAGAATCCATTTTATCTACATGCACACATCTTTGTTTCAATCAAATGATTGATAGGAGGGGTTTTGAGGATTGAAATTATGTGAGATCATTGTGGAGTTGTATCTGGATCACTACTAAGTTGTGATCTTGTCCTCTACTAACTTAGCCAACCCTAGGGATTTTATCATTATGCTAGGTTGAAACATTTTGACCTCAGATAGAATTACATCCTTCAGACCACTGATAAAACAACTATTGAAGAATTCATCAGACAATCCCTTTATGTGATTAGCTAGTTTTTTTAAAAAATTATCTAATATTCTCTCATGGTTCTTATTTGGTGATGTTTAGTGAGTGCTCTTGTGAAGTCATAAAAATCACTAAGGCCAACTCATTACAAAATGAAGGTTAAAAAATTGATCTATATTGTCTCATCATGATCCTTGATATACCAATGGTACCATTGAAGGGATTCATGTTCTAAGTGAAAGGATGCATGTGGGACTTTATTAGCATCAAAATTATTATGCAAAATAAAAGATGTTCTTCCTAATAGATCCATTCCGTCAGATCTGTACCATTAAATAGAGAAAAAATTAAGCTTTAACTCATAAAAATTATTTGAAGAAGAAAACTTGGTGTCTGAAGAGGACTCTGGATGCCATCTATTATTCAAAGTGGTATGTTAAAGATTGAGTCCTAGTATTTTTTCATCAAGATCTTTGATTTGGATCTGGAGGGCAGCAATTTCATCATCCATTTTTTTTCTCTTGTTTGGGTTACTACCATGGCCAGAATAAGAGATTTTTTTTATAGTCTACTAAAACTATTCTAAAACTACTTTAATACTCTATTGGTAATATGGACATGTCTGATATGGAATTTTTTTATGATATTTTTCTATTAATATTCTAAAATTTGTATAAATGGGGCCCAAGTTTCAATAGTTGCCTAAGGGTTTAAAGATATCTCTCTGGACATCAATGCTATCTGAATGAGTACTACTCTCTATAAAAATTTTGGCCATAGATTTACTCCTAAATGATAGCTCTTAGCTTTCCTTATAGGTGGGAACTAGTCAATCAAGATGGAACCATTGCCCTTTTTGCTAGTAGGTCCTCTCAATGGGCCAAATACTTTGGGTTTATTGTGGTACTCTTCATAATGAGTTTTAAAGACTATGCACAAACACTTCCTATAGTTATGTAGATAGGTTTTTATCTTGATCTGAAATAGATTTTAGTATCTAGAGAAAAAAACACAATACAACAAACTAGAAAAAACTTTTTGATAAAAAAATTTGACCCTAAAAAGCACTCTAACACTAGATGATAGTATCTTCCTAAAATAAATCAATGAAAATGCATGAAATAATAGATTTATATAAATAGAAAAAAAATCAAAGGGATTATATTGATCACATGTCACTTTGAGGGGGTAACCTCCTATGACCAAGCTCAATACAATAAATTTGTGGATGCCTTCATTGGCCTCAACACTTACTTATATACTAAGTCTAATCTAAGCAACTACTACTTCCCATGAATACATGATTAAAAAAAATGCTAATGGGATGAATTACAAAACATATGCATCCATAGAAACTAATATACTAATAATGTAAAGAGAAGGGGTAGAATGAGTTCCTAACAATTTCATATACTTGTCTTTAGACACTTGGTGTAGCATGCATAACATAACTGATCATGTAGAGACCAATTGTGCTAAGATTATATATGCCTCTAACATATTCCAAAAGGAGGTTTATGAGTTCATAAAATGGCTCATTATATCCATAAAATAACATCTTTGTTTTTGCATTAGAAGTGGATATAAATGTAGTTTCTAAATTTATGATTTATTTAGAATAAATAGCAAGTATATATCATGTATATATCTTTAGAATTATTTGTTATCTATTGGATATCTATTTATAATGATTATTTGGAAAAATATGTCAATAAGTGTATATACAGATCATACTAAGCTAATAATAATTCAAAGCATGAAGAGTAACCATTCAAGCATAATTTTGAAATAAGATCCAATATTCTTGTCAAGTTATGGATTCTTATGGGCTTACTCTAGTAGATTCAAATTAGAAAAATCTTTCTATAATATCTTTAGACTATAATAGGATTGATATAACAACTTTGGGTTATAATAGGCTTGCTATGGACTAACTATATATTACATCAAACCAGCTATGGATTAAATCAAACTAGTTGTCAATTACATTAGACCAGTTATGGATTACATCAGACCAACTATGGATTTCATTAGACCAACTATAGATTTTAGTAGGCTTGCTATGAATTTCAATAGGTTGCTATATATTTTAATAGAACTACTACAGACTTTAATAAAAATACTACATACTTGTTTAGAAAGTATTTAAAAGTATAATCTAATGTTTTAGCTATCACGAAGAATGCTTTCCATTTAAATTCTTTCTATATATAGGTTTATATATATAGACTTTCCATTGTAGATTGTATTCAAATATAGGTTTATGTAATTTCATTGTAATAATTATCTCTCTCCATATTTGGTGGCGATCGAGATTAGGTAGTAATAGATTTTTTTATTAGAATAAATATCTCTCTCCATATTTTTTGGAGATTGAGATATGATAGATTATCTTAGATGTTATTCATAAATAAAGGTGTTTGTTGGAAGCATGAAATTATAAATGCAACCTTCCACACCCAAATCAATTATTCAATCAATCAATATATTTTATTTCCATTATTTTGAGCAGTCCATTCTAGAATTATGTTTTGAATAAATCATCTTCTAAGGAATGAGCTAGAAACTCATTCCAAAGAAGATGGATCAGTGTATTTATATTTATTTATTTATTCTATAATTCTTATCTTTACTGTAAATTATTATTTTATTTATTTTTTGATGTAAATTGTTTCTTTTGTATAGTTTTTTATAAACTTGTAGGTATTTTATGTGTTTGACATTTATTTTTAATTCAACAATTTACTTTTTTCAAGTGTGTTTTAATTTCATGCAAGTGTACTTTAATTTTTTGCAAGTGTGATTTTTAATTCTAGCAAGTGTGATTTTTGATTTCTAAAAAATGTGATTTTTAATTCTTGCAAGTGTGATTTCAAATTCCTACAAGTGTGGAGTGTGATAAAAGGAACCATTTTCTAAAGGTCTTTTTTTATTTTTACATACAACCTTTGGGCACCAACCCTAGATTGACATTATTAAATGAAGGGTATTGACAACACCCATCAGAGGTAGATAACATGGAAATAGTGCCTGATATAAGTGATAATCCAAACCAAGATGGAAGAAACCCAAGAACCACTCTAGTATTGGATACCTATAAATTTCCATTTGAAGATGAAATGAGCTTGTAGATAACTTATATGATATCCTCACTTTCCAGTAATTCTAAATGGGGAACAATTATCAACTTAGGAGTAAATTATCTAATATTTTGACCACCTCTACTCCTTTAAACAACACTCATGTCCCATGTTATTTGAACCTAAAAAAAAAATACTCACCCACCTAAAGGACCTCCCATCTCTTATCATCCAAAGAACTATGTGGCACTACTCTATATACACATAATATTTTCAAACTTTTATCAATTATTGATTCTTTCTATCTTATAGGAACCCTTCAAGTATCAATATCTCTAAATGCATGCCCTAAAGGGTGAATTAGGAAAAGAGTGGGTAGACCATTGGTGCTTCATAATATTATTATCCCTTATTTCTACTTGTTACCAATCTAACTAGCTCCTAAAACCCTTTTCCTAAGCTTTGCCTCCTCTTTTGCATACTCCTCTATTATTTTACCACCTTCATTAGCTCTTTTCTTAATTTAAAACCATTTTTAATAGTTTACATGATTATGTCAATTTTTTTGACCTTATGCTCCTATTGATAAAACTTATTTAGGGCCTAAATGAGCCACTGGCTGACCTAATCTATGACCTAGTGAGTTTTTGTCAATAACGATGCTAGGGTGATTGGGTCAACCTTGTCAGCCAAAACATTAAGAAGGATTTATGGTTAGGCCCACATATTTAAACACATCCCTTTCACCATTATTTAGGATTAGGTAATATTTATTATTCATTTGTGCTTATTGACAATTTTCTCTTCCACCATTCTACTTGAGGAGTTTTAGCTTAGCATTTCTACTTAGAGAAGAATATAGTCTTATGGAGAAGTCTTAGATGCTTTGGCCTTTCTTAGTGACGTTAAAAACCAAAACAACCTCTTACAAAGAACCTTTGGCCAAGGCAAAGATTGAGTCTCAACAGGTTCATCTTCCAAGTATCTCTAACTATGATCCTCTCTTTAATAGATATAAGTATCATAAATAATGTATTTTGAATAATATTTATCTTTCTCTTCATGCATTAAGGTTTTACCTTTACATACCTTAATTAGTATTCTATTATTCATGTTTAATTTCATTTATTTAATAACCCCCACTTTAAGCCACAACCTTTGGTGAACAGTAGATTAGATTTTACTTTACTTGTTATTAATATAATGAATATGAAAATATGGGACTTAGTTAGGGTTATTACATATTTTTTCTTGATTGGAGGCTTTGGAACCCTCTTTAGTGATATTATTATGGTAGTAAATCCTCTAATTAGGTCTAATAGATACATATTGGTCATGACCTTGATTATCTAATGTATCCCTAATCAGAAGTGTAAGTATGATGTATCTTCTCTGAGCTAGGATTGATTAGTAGATTTGATGCATTTTTTATTACATACATTTTGGTGAACCTGATGTGAATCTAACCCTTATAGGTTTTCATTCATGATTTTTCATTTCTATCATTTTATTATTTTTCTATATTTGTGATACTAGGTTGACCATGCCAATATAGTTTTTAACTTTTATGTGTAATTTTAACACACAATCACATCAAAATGACTTTATACTTTTTGTGTAGGTCTTCATTAGATATAGGTTACTGGATCAAGTAGGTCAATACAATATTATTATTTAGTTATAAGCAATAGACTATGTTAAACATGTCAACTTAGTCTCTTATTTAACTCTATAATAACAAACTAAGTTGTGTAAGTTGACTTAGTATTCTAGATAATGTCCAAATAACAAACTAGGTTGACCAAGTTGACTCAGTCATCTTAACAAGCTTTAAAAAATAGGGTTTTCATAAAACTAGGTTGAACCAGTCAACACAGTTTACAAAACTTACAAGAAACATTCAAGGCATTTGAATAGAAATTTAAGAGTCTTTAACATCTTCCAACCCATCAAGGTTCCTTTTTCTCTCTCTCTTTCAATTCATTTCTTCATTATAGTTTTGTTTTGCACAAGTTTATAGTCTTCAATACTACAATCCTACAACAAACTATGTAAACTTGGTCAACTTAGTTTTATAGTCTACTATCTACAAGACTAAGTCAACCTAGCCAACTTAGTTCTTAAGTACTCTTGCCTATACAATACAGTAGTGACCTTGTTGACTCTGTTCTACAATATTTACATACAGTGTTGTCTAAATCAACATTGTACCTTGATTAAAATAGAAATTAATAGCTATATGATAGTAATTAATTCACACTTTCATTTTTAATTATTTGTATGCTTAGTGTAGCTCACATACTTTAATTAGGTGGTTTTTTAATAAACTATTTAGTTACATTATTTTGTTATTTTTTCACACACTACCAAATCACATAATTTCAAAATGCATTTAAACATGTCTACCCAAATACTACCTACTTGGATTTCATCACCAAAGGGGAAGCTGACTTGGTTTTTTGGCCAAGTATAAACATGTGGTTAATGGTATATATTGGCAAATCAATTGACACCCTTATCAGTGTAAGATTTTAAAGTGATAAGATAGGCCCCAATATCAAGCCAATACTATTGCTAACATAGATCTATTTGAGACTAAACATCCTAAAACCATCCATAGATTGTTTTCTAGTTTATTACTTTCAGCCAACTTCTCTATCACACTTAAAATAACACTTCATAACAATCTAACAACATTCAAGATGACCACTTAGTTAGCATTTACTTTTTAGTTGAATGCTTGCTCTCTGATCATTATGTGTTGTATTATAAAAACTTGCATTAGCCAACATTAGTACAAAGTTTTGTGTTGTATGAAAATTAGATCATTCTCATTGATCCCATTATTTTTGCTTTTTTGTTCATTTCTTATTTGAAATTACATTGAAAATTTTTCCCTATTTTTAGTACACTATCATTCTACTTGACATAGTCTCTTACAGACTATATTTATCCTTGCCTATAGTACTAAGTTAACCTAGTCAACTCTATATCCCTTTTACCATTCAGGTTATAATACTAAGTCAATCTGGTTGACCCTATATCCTTATCAAACTATTTTTTTTCCTAGTTTGTAGTTTTACGTCAACCTAGTTTACTCTATACTCTTATCTATTGCCTTTACTTTGCTTATATCTCTTATTTAAATAACTTAGTTCTATATTTCTATTTCCTTAGCATTTTATTCATTTCCCCAAATAATCATGAATTCCCCTATTATAATCTTATTGGATAACTATAATCCATTTAGACACTATATGGGATATCCATTTCTCCATTTCTTTTCCTCCCAAGAGAACCCTCACTCTTAGATCACCTCTTCCCCTCCTTTGTCTGTGGATTGTAACATGGTATAAATCACACCTCAAGATGAAGTAGGTGGATCCAATATTTTTTGTACCTATCCAGACAATTATCATCTTAAAACTTTCCAACATAATGTGGGAGCCATTAAGACAAGTCTATCCAATAATACCACTACTAATCCACCTTCCAATAACCCTTCCCTTAATACCAATACTAGGAGTTCTCCTATAAACACCAACCAAATAATTGATATGACTCAAATTCTTAAATAAGTCATATAATAAATTAACATAATTCAAACTTTTAAAACCTCTCAAATGATGCAATTACAATGTCATTTGATCATTATGGATAATCAACCTCTAACTATCAATCCTCAAGCCAATCCAGATTTTATTCCTCCACCTCTTAGAGATGCCTTAGGAAATTTTATTCCTCAACCTATAATGAATAAAAAAATGCTTTAAAATATCCAAAATGAGCCTTTAGATCCTTTCATTATATCCATTAATATTGGTAATATATCTCTAACTATCAAATATGATGGGACTAAAGATCCTACATCCTTTCTCAAAGCCTTTGGAAATATTTATAAAGAGTGGATCTAAACTAATAATTTCAACATGACTAAAATTTTAGATAAAACCTTTAATAATGATGTATTAGAATGGTACAAACAACTTCCCAAATATTCCATTTTAAAATTTGAGTATTTATTCGATCCTTTAGTTAAAGATTTTCAACATAGTGAGCTCCTGAAAATTACCTTAGCCATTTCATTAATGCTAAATAATCTCCCACCAAATCAACTCATAATTTTATAAAAATATGGATATGTCTATCCCATAAGGTTAACCATAACATGACTGATGAGAAATTTTTAAAACTCTTTATAACTAATTTAACTCTTTCACTTCAATATAAGGTTCATACTTTTGTTCCTCAAACACTTAATGAAACTCTTGACCAAGCTAAATGTCGAGACTTTCTCATGAAGTAATTCAAACTTAATATGAAATTACTCAAAGGATATTATCAATATTATACTAATGCCATCATAGGTAATACTCCTCAAACAAAACTAGGAGTTGTTAAAGCTAACACTCCCCCATCTTCTCACATACCACTAACTATGTAGCAAATGAAATAATTCTTACTGCCCTCTAAACCCTTTACTTATCCTAATAATCCTCCTAAATAGTATGACCCTAATCAAATATTTTGGTTCCACATTGACATTGGTCATTCCCATGAAACTTTTTGAGGGCTTACTAATTCTTTTTATCTCTTACATACTTGGTGATTCTTTCAATCATGAAGCCATGATTCAACTCCATCATCAAGAGTACAACACTACTTCTCAAAAATGACAAGATTCCAAAACTTCTTATTTTAATAACAAAAAATATTTTTCCACATATAACAATCAACAAAATACCAAGGATGTTTTTTCTATTGATGACAACTATGACAAATAATACAACAATTCTCAATATGCTAATGTTGTTAAGGTCAATTATCATCACAAGCCAGCTCACAAAGATCTTATCACCAAACCTAAGAAACCATATTTGGAGTAACAAATTCTCAAAGATACTATAACCACTAATTTGTATTTGAAATCCCATGAGGAACCACTTCCTTCTTCCAAAACCCCAACAACTTCCATTCCTTTAAAATCTACCTTACCTTCTAAAACTTTCACTAGTTCTTCTTCTAAATCTCATTGGAACTTTCTCAAAGAACTTAACTCCATGCCTTCCAAGATTCCACTTATAGAGTTAGTTCATACTTCCCCTTATCATCAAAATTTCCTTATACAATAATTAAAATAGATTGAAGATATATATTTTATAGATGAATAACCATCCTTTATTGTGCCTCAACATACCAACATGCATACCATCAAATATATGTGTCCTTCTTCAAAATCATCCATTGAATTTATTAAAGAAGACATGATTAATGATGAGATCCTTTTTTACACTGATGATCCACTAAAATTCATTAAAATATCCATTAATAATACGCTTATTCATAAATTTATAGTTTATGAAGGCTATGGTACTAATGTGACATCTTTATTGTTCATCTAATAACTTGGATATAATAAGGATAATCTCAAGAAAAACCACCTTATCTATCATGGATTTGATAAAACTAATCAAAATCCACTTGGTTATATCACTTCCCCTAATAATTGGACCTAACACCACACAAACTAAACTTATGGTCCTTGATTTGTCTCCATCTTATAACATACTCCTCGGTCACCATTAGACTCATAGATTGAGATACATCACTTCTTTGAATAGCCAATGCATCAAATTATTACATAATGGTAAATGGTATAAACATGAGGTTGATCCTAGCCCTTGGAGTATTCAACTTCTTAATCCAAAATCTCAATATTGCATCCCTGCTATTCCTACCATCAATAGTTCTCCATTACTGAAGTTTATCAACATCAATCTAGGCTACCAAGTCATTCTTGCTGATTTGGATGATGATGAACCTAATGAATTGCAACACTGCTAAGCTACCTCCTTATATATTGAAGTGGCTTCCTCCTTTATTACCTCATGATCAAACTATTCCTCTCATTAATGAGGTTGATGATTTTCACCCTCCATGTAATGCTCAAGAACCTTATTTACTAGAAGATGCCTTCATATGTAATGATTATGGAGTGGCCAAATTATTACAGGATCCTTTAATCATGTCTCCATGTAAATTCAATAACCTCAGAATTTCACCTTCTAAAACTCCACCTAAATATCAAGAATGTATTATTTCTCCAACCTATGATGATAACTACATCATGACCCAAGCTCAATCTTGAGACTTGGATGTTCAACATTATCAAAAATCTTTATTTCAAATACATGCTTTCAACTGGGATGTTTACACCATTTTCATGGATTCTGAATTAGTTCCCAAAGGTCATGTACCTCATGTTAATTCTCCACTTATTAATAATACTTGGGTGGTAGAATAACTTCTATCTTTCAAACCTCTAGAAATTATTTCATCTTCCCTACCACCTATAGATCCCATAATTTCATTTGATTTTTCCCCCATCAAAGAAACTAATGATACACTGATCCCATCCAATCAGTCTACTCCTCCTGCTCTAGAGATTAAATTAGATGCCAAGGCCATATATGTCTATCAGATACATTATGAATATGATCATGATGGTAATAAAATACTTGATTTCCAAGTAGATGTTGACTATTATGTTCCTCTTCTTACTTTAACTATTGATGAAGCTATTCTTTAATTTATTCATGCACGAGAACCTCAACTTCCTTGGCAACATCACAAACTCAAGTATTTCAAAAATAAAGCCCCTTATTTCAACAACTTCATCACCAACATCGACCTTAAAGTTAATCTAGTTTCTATTTTACCTAATGGACCATACCACTTCTAAGATAGAAATATTATACTTATTGAAGAAACTACTCACATTGAATATGGTACTCCATCATGCCCTCAACCTATTATCATCTCTCATAAACTTTCACCTACTAAACATGATAAATTTAGCTTATTTTTTGAGAAATATCATAAGATATTTACTTATTCCTATGAAGATATGCCTAGCATTGACCCTAGAATTGTGGTGCACAATATCATCACTTATCCTGATGCCAAACCTATGCATCAAAAGTAATAAAATTTTCCACCCAAAATCTCCACCATATGTCACAAAGAAATTATCAAACTTTTTGATGCTAAGTTTATCAAAATAGTGGACTATTCTGAATGGGTTTCTAACATAGTTCCTATTTGAAAAAATATCACCATGGGCATTCACATTTGTATTGATTTATGTAATATTAATCTTGCTTGTCCCAAGGATAATTTATCTCCACTTTTAATATATTCCATTGTTGATTCCACCATTGGTAATGAAATGTTATCTCTTATGGATGGTTTCTCAGGCTAAGACCAACATAAGACAACTTTCACCATAAAATGGGGCACCTATTTCTATGTTAAAATGCCCTTTGGACTCAAAAATGTTGGAGCTAATTATCAATGAGCAATGATTCATATATTTCATGATATTATTTATAAAATTATATAAACCTATTTGGGTGACCTCATTACTAAATCTAAATGTCACAAGACTCATCTTTCCAATATTTCCATCATCTTCTACCATATTCTTAAAAAAAGTTAGATTAAATCCTTACAAATGTATTTTTAGTGTTGTATCTGGAAAACTATTAGGATTATTAGTTTCTCTTTATGGCATCAATGTTTACCTTACTAATATTAATGCTATCATCAACATGCCAATCCCTTGATCCATCCTAGATATTCTCACTTATCTCAGTAAACTTGGGCAAATTATATGATTCATCCCCAAAATGGCTTACCATATCCACTCCATAAATTCTCTTTTTAATAAAGGTAATGCTTTATAATGGATAGATCCATGTCAAAAATCCTTGATAACATGAAAAAATCATTGCTTCACCCACCTGTTCTTTGTCCCCCTTCAAATGATCGACATTTAATCTTATACACTTATTCCACACCCATATTAGTTAGGGTAATGCTTACACAACATGATGATACTATAAGAGAATATTATTAGTGTAGGTTTTTATTTTTCCCTATTTTTTAGTTAGGGAAACTATATTTGTTGTGCATACATGGAGTTTTCCTATATTTGTGGGATAGGCTAGCTTATGTGGAGGTGTGTGTCATAGTTATGTCATAGGTGTCATAAGAATGTCATAAGTAACTCCCTTGATGGGAGTTACTTCTCTATTCTTAGCACCTTGTCACCACCTTTCATGGAGGAGTTACAGTCTATTCTTGGGGTGCCTTGTCCACCTTTTGTGGAGGAGTTACTTACGTACTCTCTTATATGTATTCCTCACTTTGGCAATCTCATGTTAATTAGATTTTAGTTTTCTCCATTTTTTGTTGTACAATTTAGCTTCTTGTATAATTTCAAATTGCTTTATCATCTATGTGGTGTGCACTTGCTTCATCTCGTGTGATCACGTCTCCATTACATTCGCATTATCCAAATTCTGGCAACAACTCTAATATGGTATCAGAGCCACTCCAGTAATCGTGTGTCTGGTTATGCTATTAGTTTATTCTAAAATTCTTACTTTGCTTAATTAGTAGTTTTTTTAAAAAATCCATTGCATTTGAGAGCTTTGATAGAGTTTCTTGAAAACTCATGGAAATCCATATGGAAACTTGTTTAAAAAAATTGCTTCTGAGTTAGAATTTGCCAAGACATCTTGTTTAGATCTGTTGTGGCTTTAGCAAAGGCAGTAGAATTTTTTTTCTCTTGGTCATTCTACAAGAAAAGATAGATCTCTACAACTGGTTTCTATTCTTGGGTACCATTGTTGTGTGGAGCAATAGAGGGAGGAACAACATCAGCCATGCCATCAAAACTGTGTACTTTTCTTGGTAAGAGGTTTGTAGATTATTATTTTTTCTATTTTCTACCAGCAATCAGAACTTATTGGGAGGAGGAAGGCGTGGGTGATGGAGCAATCAAAACTTGTTTTCTACCAACAATCAACAGTCCTTTCTGTGTCCTTGCAGCTTCTATCAGGCCGTACGACGTCCAGCTTGCTATGGCGTGTGGTGAGGTAGTGGAGATTTTTTGTTAAAAATGGTGCATCCTTTCTATAGCAATGCCATCAATAATAGCTACCATCAGGCTATATAGCATTCAACGTATAGGTATGTAGTTCATTTTTTTATTCTACAATTCTACTATTGTCCTTGCCAAGAATTCTGCTAGTAGTCTTGTTTTAAAAATGATGCTCTTTTTCAATTTCCAATGCCCATGTGGTGGGCCCTCTCTCTCTCTCTTGTTGTTTGATTGATAATTTTGCTATTGTCTAATAATTTTTTTGATATTCATAAGTTAGTAATTTGATTTTTTGAATTAAAGACAAATTGGAAATTAGCATTCAAAAAAAATAGTTTAGAGGTTTTTTTAAACTTGTATCTTCAACCTACGAAGACAAAGGGTGAGGCCCGAGTTGGCAGGAGGCCAATTCCCCCTCACACAAACCTCCTTTGGATTCCTCATTCTGTGATAAATCCAATGAGTGGTTGGAAGGCCACTTTCTCTCTCAAAATAGGCATTTTTTTAATTTTTTAGTGTTTTTTGGCAAAAACACTAGTTTACGAGAAAATTGAAACTTTAATATCTTGCAAATGATAGCTCAGATTTGGGTGACATTTTTTGTAAAAGTTATTGTGATTGAATTATCCATAGCATAGGTTTTTTATTTTTTAAAAATACACTAGTTTATAAAGTGCCAAAAAATTGGGTCTCTCGAGACGTATTTTCAGCTAAGTTCGACGTCCTGTTTGCTTAAGTCTTGCACTGATTGCTCTAAGATGCATTCTCAACTAAGCCTGATGTATTTTGATCATGCACTTGCATATTTTTAGGGGCTTAATATTCTAGGGGGTGTGATTACTTTTCATAAATTGCAAATCTTTGCTTTCATTCTCCTTTTTGCATAATTTCACAACTTACAATCAATACAACTTCACCTAAATTCAACTTAAAATGTATTATTTTCAACTTAAACCACTAACACCCTTAAAATATCATGAATGGAAGGTTAAAATGTCAATCATTCTTAGAAGCAAAGGGCTATATAGGATCACCATGGGTACTTAAGTAGAACCCAACACTGATGCTGAAAAGGTCAAGTGGTACAATTATTGTGATGAAGCCTATGGATTACTGAGCTTGTCTATGTCTCCAAAACTTCTCTTCCATTTATAAAACTCTAAAATTCTCAAATAAATATGGGACACCTTAGAAAACTTATTTGGGAAGCTTGATGAGATGAGAGGTCATGAGCTCGAAAATGAACTCATAAGTCTAAGTCCTAGCAACTTTGACACCCTACAAACTTCTTCACTAAGTTTAAAGCCCTTAGATTACAATTGAAAGAATGTGGGATAGATAATAAAGATGATCAGCTCATCCTTTCTATTCTTGCAAAGTTAGGTCCAAGCTATTCAGTGTTTGTCTCCACTTTCCATGCCACAAAAAGTGCCCTTGGCACTACATGGAAAATGCCTTCTCTAGATTCATTCATTGCCGACTTGACTAGGGAGAAAGATAAGCTAATTCAAATGGGCACAATGAAGTCTAATCAACCCCAAGCTTTGATAGCTAGAAATGGTAAGGATAAGACTTCAACAAAGGAGAAGAAGATAAAGAATAAGGACCAGGAGAAGAATAAAGAAAACAACAATCCTGCCAAAAACAACACCGAGTCTTCATTCTTCAATGCTAAACTGAAGAAGGAGAAGGTTAAGTGTGCCTATTGTAAAAAGATAGGGCATGATGAACACAAATGCATGAAGAAACAAATAGATCACCTAACTCATCTTCTAGAGAAGCATAACATAGGTGTTCCTAAATCCATCAAGCAGAATTCATCTACCCAAGATTCTACCAAGGCAAAAGGCAAGGTTAAGGAGAAAGAAAAGGGCAAGGCCCTTGTAGCTACAATAGCTTCTACATCTTCATGGGTCATTGATTTGAGTGCTCTCACCACATGGGCTCTTCACTAGTTGAGCTTTCATCTTTAGAGCCTTGTAACATGACTTCAATTAGTTTGGGTGATGACACATTAGTTTTTATTGTAGGGAGAGGGTCAGTTGAAATGGAGGAGGAACATTCAATAATGTTCTAAGTGTTCCTTCTCTTTCAGCCAATCTCCTATTAGTGTACCAAATCACTCACATTGGTCAGGGCATAAGAGTTGAGTTTTCACCAGATTCAGTGGCTATCAAGGATTTGCATAGTGATACTACAGTGGCAGTGTGTAGGGTAGATCACCAAGCTAGGTTATACACCTCATATTTTGCACCAGATTCTTCTCCAATAGCATTGTTAACTTGTTTTGATGGAGTTAGCAAATTTTGGCATGAGTGATTTGGCCACCTTAACTACCACTACCTTGAGTAACTTTGCAAACATGACATGGTCATTGGCTTGCCTCGTGTCTAATTATCAAAAGGACTTTGTGAGGGGTGCTCCCTTGGGAAGCATCTCGAAGCAAAATTTGACAAAGGCAAAAGCTTGGAGGGCTTTACAACCTTTGTAGTTAGTCCACAGTGATGTATCAGGACCCTTTACCAAACCATCTTTCATAAGGGCCAAGTACATCCTCACTTTCATTGATGATTTCTCTAGGTACACTTGGATATATTTTCTCAAACAAAAGTTTGAAGTGTTTGAAAATTTTCTAGACTTCAAGGCTCTTGTTGAGAAATAGAGTGAGAAATACATCAAGGTTCTTTAAACTGATAATGGAGGGGAGTATGTCAGCATCAAGTTTGAGTAGTTTTGCACCATAGAGGGGACTGATTTATAGTACACAGTCACTTATAGTTCTTCACAGAATGGGGTTGCAGAATGCAAAAATAAGTTCTTGAAAGAGATGGGTAGCTATATGATTCACTCTAAATCCTTAGCACCACAATACTGGGCTAAAGCCATAAATGTGCTTGCTACATTCAAAACAAGGTTCCTCACAAAGATTTAAAAGGGATAACACCCTTTGAAGCTTGGCATAAAAGGAAACTTGATGTTGAGCACCTTAGGATTTTTGGATCCCTAGCCATGGCCCACATTAAAGAAGAAATGCAAAGCTATGGAATGTCAGTCCAAGCCTTACATATTTTTAGGATATCTAGATGGTATTAAGGGATATCACCTTCTAGATCTAGTCACTCATGAGTTGTTCATTAAGAGAAGTTTTCATTTTTAGGAGAGTCCTAGAGACTCAACACTTAACACTTCTTCTCCCTCATCAAATCTACTTCTTCATGATGATTCCTCATCAGATTCAGATCAACCACAACAAGTTCTTGAGCTAGAGACTCCTACGTCTTCTTCAAGTTTAGATAGTGATGATAGTGATGCAAAGTCATCCACCTCTAGTTAGTTAGAGGATGAGGAGTTAGCACCTAACTCACCCACTTCTGAGCCACTTTGGGCTAGACAGACACTTGAGAGTGTAGGCACTTGGGTAGGAGATCTCATAGATGAAAGACATATTAGGGGGGTTTTTAGAGAGATCCACATGCCTTCTTTGCTTTAGTTTTGGATCCATAGACATTTCGAGAGGCATCGGGGCTACCTGAGTGGGATAGTGCTATGGAGGAAGAATATTCTTCCTTAATCAAAAATCACACTTGGGATTTGACTTCACTTCCTAAGGGAAGAAATATGGTTTGATGTAGGTGGATATATCAGACCAAGTTTGTAGTAGATGGGTTAGTTGATAAGTACAAGGCATGATTGGTTGCCAAAAGTTTCTCACAGGTGGCAGGCATTGACTACTCAGAGACCTTTACACCTGTTGCAAAGATGACTTCTATCTGACTCACCTTGGCTATTACCACAACATATGGTTGGGGTGTGCATCTGATGGATGTGAAGAGTGCCTTTCTTCATGGAGACCTAGTGGAGGAGATCTACATGGAGTAGCCACCAATATTTGTTCAAGATTCTTCCTTAGTATGTAGACTTAGGAAATCTATCTATGGCCTCAAACAAGCCCCTCGGGCTTGGTTTGCCAAGATGGATTTCTTTCTTCTCACAACAAGTTTCACTAGGTGCCATTCTGATCTCAATGTCTACTTCTTACAACAAGATGATATGCTCCTAATTTTCATTCTATATGTTGATGACCTTTTGATCACCAAGAGCTCTTCATCGGCTATTGCAGCAGTGAAGGCATCTCTCCAAGATAAATTTGACATGTCAAACTTAGATTTGTTACACTACTTCCTTGGCATCGAGATCTCATAGTCAGATTTAGGGATTTCTCTTACATAGCCTAAGTATGCTTTTGACTTATTGGCTCAGTTTCACATGGCTGATTGCAAGTCATCTCTGACTCCCTTTCTATCAAGAGTCAATCTTGAGGCTGACTATTCTTCACCATTGGTTGATGCCACTCAGTATCGACAACTTGTTGGTAGTCTCATCTACTTGACTCACACCAACCCTGACATATCATATACAATGGGACTTGTCTCCAAATTCATGTAAGAACCTCATGAGCTACACTAAAAAGTAGCTAAGAGGATCTTGCATTACATACAGGGTTCACATAGATACAAGATTCATTATAGATTTGGCATAGAAGTTGACTTGGTTGGATATACAGATTCAGATTGGGCTGGTGATTCATAGACTCACAAGTCCACTTTTGGTTATAGTTTCTCTCTAGGTTCTAGTCTTATCAGTTGGTCTAGCAAGAAGCATAATGCTATTGCTATATCATCCACGAAGGCAAAGTACAGGGGAGCTGTTAATGTAGCTACTGAGGCTATTTGGCTTTAGGGGATACTTTCTAAGTTTGGCATTCCTATTAGGCAGCCCACCATCATTTGTTGTGACAACCAGAGTACCATTCAAATTTGCAAGAATCTAGTTCAGCACCAGCGGACCAAGCAGATAGAGATTCACATGCATTTCATTTGGGAGCTTATTCATAGTCAGGTCATTGACTTGATATTTTGCCAATCTTTAGAGTAGGTTGCAGACATCTTCACTAAACCTTTCACTGAGAGCAAGTTCATTCATCTATGATCTCTTCTTGGGGTGCGGTCCACATTTGCAGTAGCATCATCTTTGGGGGGCCACTAGCCTCTTCTTTCTTTTGTCTCTCTTTTGGGGGGGAGTTTTTTTCTATGAGTTTTCTCCTTTTCTCTATCTTATGGGAGATTGAATTTATACATGGGTACCTCATCAGGCCTAGTTGCTGGCACCCATTTTTTATTTCCACACTGCCCACCTAAGCTGCACTTATGGGGGGTATTAGTGTAGGTTTTTATTTTTCCCTAATTTTTAATTAGGGAAATTGTATTTCTTGTGCATACATGGAGTTTTCCTACATTTGTGGGATAGGCTAGCTTATGTGGAGGTGTGTGTCATATATGTGCTATAGGTGTCATAAGAATGTCATAAGTAACTCCCTTGATGGGAGTTACTTCTCTATTCTTAACACTTTGTCACCACCTTTCATGGAGGAGTTATAGTCTATTCTTGGGGTGCCTTGTCCACCATTTGTGGAGGATTTACTTACGTACTCTCCTATATGTATTCCTCACTTTGGCCATCTCATGTTAATTAGATTTTGGTTTTCTCTATTTTGTCTTGTGTAATTTATCTTCTTGTATAATTTTAAATTGTTTTAGCATCTATGTAGTGTGCACTTTCTTCATCTCCTGTGATCACATCTCCATTGCATTCGCATTATCTAGATTTTGGCAACAACTCTGATAAATATGCCATCTACTACATTAGTTGAGGCCTCATTGATTATGAGAAACATTACATAAAATTGAAATGTGACTACCTCACCATATATTTTACAACTAAAAAACTTTGATTTTATATGCTTTATCAGACCACTTATGTTATCATAGATTCTGAACCCCTTCATCATTTCTTCTCTAAAGCCTTTCTTCTTGGAGATAAAATTGGTAAGTGGATGGTCCTTTTCATATAATTTTATCTCCAAATTATTACTCAAAAATATATAAAAAGATAAATCATCATTGATCAACCTACCATAGCCTATGACCACTACCAACCACCTTCAAGATAGCATTCCCAATGATAATATCCTCTATATTGAAGGTATCAATCAAACCATATACATTAAAAATTACTTTCATAACCTCACTACTAATCTTGAAGCAAGTAATCTTGATGAAACCACTATTATCCTTGATACTACTAAACTAAAGTAGTTATCAAAGATTTATTAAAATTAATGTCAATTTACACAAGGATACTTGGACCCTTCTCTTTGATGGTGCTAAATGAATTTAAGGAGATAGGGTAGGTTGTTTTATTAAAATCCCTCTTATAAAAATCATCCCTTTAAATTTTTTCTTCACATTTGATATCACTAACAACATGGTTGAGTCCAAAGCCTCAATACTAGGCATGAGAGATGTTCTTGATTTATATATCTAATAATCAAATGATTTAGGGGATTCCTAACTCATTTAATATCAATTCAATAGTGATTACCAATGTAAAAGAAAAAACCTCTTTTTTTAATCATCAAATTGTAACCACTCTTACCAAAGATTTTATCTCTTTCACCATCGAGCGTAGCCCTCAAGATCAAAATTCTATTACTAATTCCCTTACTTCGTTGACATCTCTTTTTCATCCACACCAAATTCTCAATTATCCCACTTTTCTTATCCAAAGAATAAACTCTCTATCCTCTATTCAACCACATGATTCACTAATCTACCATATTGAGTTTGTTACCATTCAATAAAGTTTATGGTACAAAGACATCATTCAATTTTTAAAACACCAAACTTATCCTCCTAATCTATATTCTCATGAAAATATTCACATTCACAAACAAGATTTTAAGTATGTATTTTGATATAATATCCTATACTATCATAACTTTGAAGTAACCTTACTTTATTGTGTTATTCAAGATGATGTGTCTCCTCTTCTTGAATAAGCACATGGGGGCATTTATAGTAGCCATTATAATGGACATGTTACAACCCAAAAATGCTTACATATGGGATAATTTTAGCTCACTCTTGAAAATTATGCCATTGAATTTGTTAAAAAGTGTACTCCTTGCCAACTTCATGATGATCTAATTCATTCACATCTAGTTGAGCTTCAAATTGTATAATTTTTTTGGCCATTTTCTATATGGGGGTTAGATCTCATAGGCAAATTACCTTGATCTAAAGATGGGCATGTATTTATAATCACAACCATAGAATATTTCACTAAGTGGGTTGAGGTTATGCTTCTTATTAATGTCATCAGTACCACCATCTCCAAATTTATCATTAATCAAACTATTTTCCAATTTGGTTTCCCTCATACTATCACTTCAAATAATGGTGGTAATTTTGAAAATAAAGATGTCAAACAACTTAGTGCTAAATTTAAAATCCATCACAAATTTTACACACCCTATCATCCACAATGTAATGGCCAAGTTGAGGCCAAAAATATATTTTTCCAAAAGATAATTCATGAAACACACATGTATTGGCACCTTCATCTCTATCCTACTCTTTGGGCCTATCGCACTAACATACGTACTACCACTAGGGTAACATTATTCTTTCTAGTCTATGGTTATGATTCAGTCATTCCATTAGAAGTTGAGCTTCCCTCTCTCCATGTATATCTTTATGGTATTATACCTGATGAAAAATTATGTAGAGCTCACCTTCATGCTCTTGATCTTCTTGATAAATGCCATATTTATGCTTTACAACATAATCATCAATATAAGGCCCATATTTCCAAACAACATAATAAATGAGTGGAAGTTTCACATTTAATGTTGGTGATCTTTTCCTTAAATTATACTATGCTCATGATAAATAAGGTAAATACACCCAAAAATGGTGGGATGCTTATTTATTAAAAAATATTATTGGTCTAAGTACCTTTTATCTTCAAACCAATGAAGGTCATATTTTCAAAGAGCCCACCAATGCATAATTCCTCAAAAAGTATTTTGCCTAAATATTTCCCTTGTTTTCATGCTTTCTATATGTTATCTATTTAACACTTTTTGTAAGATACTTACATGCATCTCACCCTGTAAAATAATATTCTCTTTTCACAAACCTTAGTACTTCCTTTTGGTCTTTTGGTTTCCTTATTCATGAGTTGTATTGTAAAATCATAGATAGGACCCAATTTTCCTCATGATGTAATTTATCCTCTTCAATTTCCCACTTTTTACACACTTTTTGGCACCCCTTGGATTTTTCTTAGTGTAAGACCATGGATTGGACCTGGCCTTCCTCACAAATACCATGTTTTTCTTACCTTATTTATTTTTACATGTTTTTATACACCCCTGTGGATTTTTTTAATGAGTTTTAGTGTAATACCATGGATAGGACCTGGCCTTCTATTAGTGCCCAAAATTACACTAAAGTAATTGGGCCCTTGTCAAGTTTAAATGTCTAAGTCCTCAGCCATATTCCTATTTTTAAATGTTTGTCAAAGGTTAAGTTTTGTGTTAAATGGATAATTATTAGTTTGGTCTTTACTTAGTGTGAAAATCCTTTTGAAATTTTTAGATGTTTTACATGAACGCTTTGCTCAATGAAAATAGGTCTTTAGGCTTTTATCTTGGAAAAAAGTCTGAAGACTTAATTCTATTACGTAAAATGTTCACATAAAGTTTGAATAAATTATATGTTTTATGCCAAAGTCTTATTTTTTTTGGACTTTTTGTCCATGGTAAAATTTTTGTAGGTCTATTTGTTTCAGACTTTTTATCCATGGTAAAAATTCCAAAGGGTACTTTCCCTTTGAGAATTTTTCTAGTAAAAAAAGCCTGAAAGAAATGCAAAGTCAATTATTTTGTTAAAATGTAAAGTTCAAATATTTTGATAAAATGTTGAGTATAATTTGTTTGGGGAAATTATTTTAGATAAAATGTCTAAAACAATTGTCCTGACTAAAACAAAAATGCTAAGGACTCAATTTATTCAGTAAAAGTGTAAGGCTCAATTTCTTTGGTGAAAGTGTAAAGTTCAAATTCTTTTGAGAAAAGTGCAAAGGTCAATTTATTTGGGGAAATTATTTTAGACAAAATGTCTAAAACAATTATCCTGATGAAGAATAAGTTGTTGAAGATCAAATTCATATAGGAAAAGTGTTTGAGAGAGTTCATTTCTTTGAGAAAATTATCTTACATAAAATGTCTAAAATAATTATCTTGATAAACAAGGGGCCTAGAAGTAGAAGTGCTGAGAACAAAAAGCATATAATAATTATGTCAAAGACCAAAATACTGAAGACAGGAATGCCATAAGAAAAATGTTTAAAATAATTATTTCGAAGACCTAGTTACTGCAAGATAGAAAAGCCAAAGACAAAGACCCAAAATAAATGCCTCGAGATCAAATATTGGTAATTATCCTTGTTTATTTTGAGCCAATCATAGTGATTTGGAAGATCATGGTTGAATGGTGCATTTTGATGTAGAGGAAAATGATCCAATGGTATGCAAGGGTCAATAAAGTCAAAGGAGTCTTTAAATAAATATGAAGAGGATACATTTAAAATTCTCAACAAGTGGAACTAGCACTGTGATGGCTGTGTGAATGTTTTTTAAAACCTCATGAATGTCTTTTAATAATCGCATAGACATTATTTTTAATCCATAGTGGATATCTAGCGGCATTTGATCCATGGAAAAAGGGATTGATAGTCTAAATTTGATCATTCTTCAATATCAATGGTGCGAGTGAGATCTAACTTGTCAAAGGACTTGGTCCAAATAAGGAGTAACCATGTGGTGGGAGGGCACTAGCTTGGAAATAAGTTAGCTTGGAAAATGTGAAAATGAGGCATGATAACCTTGAGGATGAAACTAATGTATTTTTTTCATTAAAATATATGAATGAAGCCCTAAAAGGCTAGATGTGAAAAAAGGTGAAATTGCAAAAGTGTTAAAATTTAAAAATACAAGTTGGAGCCAAAAGGGTAAAAATGTAAAATGACCTAAGTTTTTTGCATCTTTTATTATTGTGTTTACCCAAGCTCTTCCATGAAAATAAATTGTAGGCTTGTAAATACAAGGTAAGCCAATCCAAAGAATATCATTCAAATATCCATGAATCTATAATATTCCTAGGAAATTATTGCAACAGTAGGTTGTTCCATGGCATGCACTAAAAGAGAGGTAGATATCTAGGAAATTCTAGTTGTGTAGGAAAGTATTCAATTAGTAGTAGAGCATATTTAGATGGTTACACATGAGGACAAATTATATTTGGTTCTTCAAATTATTTTTTCCCTCTAGATTTTGGTCAAGAGCATATTCAAGAATTTTCATATGATAACTGATCTATTCGGCCTCCATCATGAACTTTCACCTTCTAGTTCATGTTCATCAACATTTCTAGTCAAGAAATCAAATAGTTTGTCATAGAATCTTTATCATTCCCCACATAGGTAGTTAGAGCCATGATTTTATTGTAAATGTATGAAGATTTTAAGTGTCACAAGGGAATATTTTCCATCTAGAAGCATCTTGGTATCTTTAAAGGGTTGCTTTACAATTTTGAAATTTGTGACCCACATTCCCAGATTAAGAATGTATAAATAGAAGGCTTGTCTTCTATTTCAAGGTTGTTATTGGCCTTAGTTATTATTGTTTGTCATTGTTTTAGGTGTCCATCTTCTCTAAGTATAGGTTCTATAAAAAAATTGGGATCATTACTTTGTGTAAATTTTGTCTCCCTTGCTAAGGTGGTTATAGTTGTATAATATTAGCAAGCTTTGAGAGCATGTTTATGTCTCCCTTATCAAAAGAGAAATCTCACCATGCTTATCCCCATGGTAGCATTTTTAAATATTAATGTGTGTAATATTTATTTTCAAGTTAATCAAAATGATTGTGGTTCTTTATTGTTTCCTATAAATGAAGTGGAGTGACATGTTTTACAAGAATTATTGATTGGAAGTTTGGGTTTGTGCTCACTACTGGTTGTCATTTTGAGCATAGAATTAGATTATTTACCCTTTTTTTCATTACTTCATGATTGTTTGTTGAATAACTTGTTATGTCACACTAGGTTTATATATTTTATAGGGAAAAACATTTGAAAGATTACTTTTAGTGTATGTTCTAGTCTCTCAAGGATCATTTGGTATTTACCATTATCTTGCATTTGAAGTTTTTTTTCTACATCTTTGCTAATGAGTATTATCATGAAATACTACAAGAGACCTTGTTGTTTGGAATCCACTAGAATTCCACCCTCCATTTTATAATTATCTAACTTTTCTACCATGTTTTACCCTACAAATAATACCCCCTTTGCATATTATAAGTGTTATTTGCCTTACAAATGCATAAGATCTTGCATATTTGAAATGTGTTTGTATTTTGTGTTTTAATTTCTAACACTACAGTCTTTTATTCAATGCCTTTTATGTTGAAGATTCTATATAATGAAGATTACAATCACTTTCCCATCTATATTTAGTAGCTTGTATATGACTTAGAGCATTTGTGTTTTTTGTTTGACAACCTTTCACAGGTGACATGTGAAAACTTGGTTATGCCCTGGTCATATTTGTTCCTTGTGACAAAAATCCCCATGGAGTTTGAATTGAAAAATATTTACATGTGATCAATCTACCCCTTAGGTCCTCTCACCTTGGTTCAAGTAGAGCTAAAAGTAGTAGGGAGTTGACCATACCCCTTGTAATGCCTCTTAGTCATTTTTTGCATTTAGGCCATTATAGATGACAAACCCTTCCTTGGATTAAACAACATACTAGTAGGTTTTTCATCTTTACTTTCCATTTTCTTCAAGTGTACAAGGTTGAGTGTACTAGGTGTATAATTAGGAACCAACACTTTTGTGGTGTCATTATTGGGGATAAAAATACACCCATGGAATTTGTGTTACCAAGGACTCTTTTAGAGAGATGTTATAAGCATTTCATGTTTGAAGGTTCCCTACTTGTTATTTTATAAAATCAAACTATCTTAGCCATCAACACCATAACACTCCACTAGAGATGTGTTAGGATTTAAGATATTTGATAATTTAACTTTTGTTATGTTTGTTATAAAGGACTATTAAGATTGGATGTTGGAAGGTGATTTTTTTCCTTTTGAACATTATTCTAAATATTTTAGTGTCTTTATTATTTTTATCTCATTATTAACTATAACAAAGTATGTTATCAGTGTGTATCACTATCATTTTGTTAACTGTTATATTCTATAAGTTTGATTCTAGTGGAAACTCTAAATTTATTTTATTGTTTCAAGGAAGATTAGTGCCTACTATAATATATTTTTATTAACCTTCCGCTTTAAGTATTTTTTTTTGCAAATCTAGAATGACTGAGATCACCCTTCAGAAGTGACCCATCAAAGAAACTTATCTCTCCCTTAAGTATTCCTCAAAGAAGATGGAGATAAGTTTGGAAGCCTATTGAAGGGTATAGAGTTCAACTACTAAGGGTTGTCAAGATTCTAATAATCTTGAGATCTATATTGTCTCTTCCATTATTGAGGACTATCATATCTCTCCTATCAATTATAAAACTTATAGCCCTGTGTATTACCTAGCTCATTTCCAACTAGTTGAATCCCCTCCCAAGTTTGATCCACCAAGTCCACTTAATTCACCCCCTCATATCCCTTTTCCATTTGTGCTTGAAACTTCCATTGAACTAATCATGAGGCATATGGACCAAGATGATAATGAGTGTCCTATATTCTATGTTCTTAGATTTAGGCCTATCAATTTTTATGAGATGGTAGGCTATCCTAATGAAGTCCCAAACAAAGTAAAGAATGACCTAAAATTTTAAGGAAATAATGCAATGAGTGGTGATCATCACTTATTGGTTTTTCAAAATATGATTAAATACTATGAGGTTGAGTATGAGGATGTGTGCAATAATTTTTTTGTGCACATGCTAGTAGAAGACGCTCATGAATGGTTTAATTCCCTTCATGCTAAATGCATTGATTCATGGGAAGAGATGCATAATGTTTTTAGAATTTAGTACAATGATAGCATTGATCTAAGGTTTATTTTGGCTAAGTTCAAAAACATTAAAAAGAATCCTAATGAGTGTGTTCAAGAATTTAATACATATCTCAACAAAACTATGATGCAACTATCTAAAAACATCAAGCCTAATGATATAACATGTTTGATAAAATATGGTGATTCCTTTGATAAGAAGGCTGCATACTACTTGAGGGACAAGGCTCCCATGAACTTGTGGTTAGCATTAAATATGGATATTCAAATTGAAATTAACATAAAGGTTATGGGAAAGCCCATGAAAAAGTGAGATGATGTGAAATTAGTCAATTTAGAGAAGACATAGCCCACAAAAATTGCCAATCTTGAGGAGACTATTAAAACATTGGCCTCTGTTGTCAAAGAAATGTCATACAAGTTGGCCTAATCTAATAAGGGGATCCCTCATGTGTCTACTATTCAATAAAGTCCTCCAAATATGAATCAAGCATAAGGAAGGCCTTCTTTACACCATCAATATAATGATAGAGGGAAGAGGCCTACACATGATGAAAGGATGGATAGAAACCAAAATAGAAGGGCTAGAAGAGGGGTGATTGATCCTTTAAATGCAAAGGTAAATGTTGTGAATTTTGATTTAGACCTTGATTGGTGTGACAAGTGCTTCCTTCCACACCCTCTATGTGATATTGCTAAATAAATTGATGAAGCTTCAGATGAACCTGAGTATGCATCATCTAAATATGAGAATTTTATGTTCAATTATCGAATTCCCTAAATCAAATTGATTGCATCCATAGAAATGATAAATTCTACTATGATTGATCATTTTTTGGGCATGATCAAAATGGAGAGTGTCCTGACTTTTAACTTTGCTTGTGATGTTCATATGGCACAAGCATATGAATTGGCCATTCATGATTTTGATCTCTTAAACTCTATGATGATTGAGAAATATTATGATGGAATTCCATTAGTTGAGGATAGGAAGCTATTAATTAATGAAAAAGCTACCCAAAATAAGGAATATTACTTCAGAAGTAGGAAACTAGGTGCTACTACTCAAGATACTTCCCCTGTAAATCCAAAGTTAAAGAATGCAATAAAGGAATAAAAGAAAGATATAGCAGTCCTAGAAGCTTCTAGGATAGAACTTGTGTCCCAACTTGTTAAGCCTAGAGGTGCTTCAGTCAAGAATAGGGTACCCATATTGTCTAGTATCCCTAAAGGTGATAATGAGTTTAAACAAAATCCACCTTTGAAGGTTGTTATTATAGTTTCAAATCCATCCCATACTAATCCACTTCAGACCTTAAGTGATTGCATCTCAGCTAAAAGTGTTGTTACCCTTCTACCAAATACACCTCTTCCTTAGTATATCATGTGTGATATGGCCCAAGTGTTGAGTCCAATAAAAATAAAATTATGAATGAAATCAAATTATCGAAAGTGCCCCTAGAAGAAGATGAATAATTAGAAGAGGTTGTTGAACTTGATCTAGAGGTTTATTTGGGAATTATATTGGTAGAAAGCTAGCTAAATATGGATGCTTTTTACATAACCTTGCTGATCAATGGCTTAATTATCCATAACTATATGTTTGATTTTAGAGCTTCTTGTAATATGATGCCCTTGGGTGTCATAAATGAGCTTGGAGTGAATATTACCTCATCTTTTGGCAAATGTTATGCCATGGACTCATGAGAGGTACCAATTGTGGTATAATTCAAGGGGTTAGTTGTATAGCTAGTAGTTCATCTTGGTAAGTATCTAAATATGGACATGGTAGTTATAGACTGCCCACCTAAGTGGGGGATGTTATTATCACAAAAATGGGATACTAGCATGGGTGGAAGTGTATAAATGGAATTGTCTTATGCCACCATTCCATTGAAGTGTAAGATGGTAAAAGTTTATAAAGACTTAAAGATGTTATATGTCATTGAAGATCCTAAGCATGCTCTAAATGAAGTGTTGTACATAGATTTCAATTTGGGTAGCTTTGTGGGAAATGTTGACATTTTTGAACAACCTATTGCTTTTGATGTTGAGCCTAACAACAAAGGAGTATTTTGGAGGATGTGATTTGAAAGGGCTTGTTCCAATCTTATAAATGGAGTTGGGGTTGTTTTTTATGACCCTAATGGTAAATGTTTTAAGTTTTCTATTTCTATTTCCTTTAAGTGTGTGAATAATAATACTAAGTATGAGGCACTCTTTCTTGGTTTAAGGATTTCCCTCAAATATGGAATTAAAATTTTGATTATCAAGGGTAATTATAAGTTAGTGGTTAAACATATCCACAATGCTTATGCCACCAAGATTAAAAGGTTGAAAAAATATAAGAATGTTATTTGGGATTTGCTTGAATTTTTTAATGCATTCAACATTTGTTATCATGATAAAAGTTTTAACCAAGAAATTGATAGACTTGTAGGTTAAGAGCTCAGTTTGATATTATAACTATGAGACCTCATTATTAGTATCAAGTGGAGGTTCTCCATATTGGGTAGGGGATAATTATATTTCAGGGTATAACTAGGTTGTGGTGAAGGAATCCGAGTAATCCAAAACTATGTTCACTATGCCTTAAGTCCCATATGTTTATATGAGGATGCCTTTTGGGTTGATGAATATTGATGCAATGTTCTAACAAGCTATGCATGTTGTTTTTTTAGGGATATTGAACCAATTCATTTTTGTGTATTAGGATGATATTACTATGTAGTCTAAGACTAGAGAAGAACATTTGGAGCATCTAGAGTAGGTGTTGATTAAATGTAATCAAGTCATCATTTTATTTAATCATAAGAAGTTCCACTTTGGATTAAAAAATGCCAAGTTAATGGGACATATAGTGTCCAAGGATGGTGTTATGATTAACCCTAAAAGGGTCAAAACCATTGATAATGTGCCTATCATATAGTGTAACAAAGGAATTCAACCTTTATTTAGATAAATTAACTTTATAAGGAGGTTTGTATCTAATTTTTTAAATATTACTCTACCAATTACTTCCATGTTGAATAAGGACCAAACCATCAAGTGGGAGAAACAAGTCATGCAAGAATTCAATGATATCAAGTTAGATTTAAAGTATTCCCCTATCTTAGACATCCCCAATTACATAAATCCATTTCAGATATTTTGTTTTACATCATACAATACTATTATTTTTGTCCTATTGAAAAATAATGAAGATGGTCATGAGAAGCCTATAACTTTCTTTAGCAAAGCTACGCAAGGTCCTGAATTGAATTATACAATCATGGAAAAAAGCCTTTCACTCCCTTGAAAGTTGTCAAAAATGTTTAGGCCCTATATTCTAAGTTTAAATATTGTTGATTATGTCTCACATACCATGGTGAAGGACATCTTGACTCAGACTAAAGTATCTAACAAGATATGCAGGTGGATTAATAAGTTACAAGAGTATGACATGGATATTTATACCACAAAGTTAGTAAGAGGAATAGGTCTAGCCAAGCTTACGGTTAGGACCAATTTGCAAGCTATTGAGGTAAAAACTATTATTTTCAATGTTGATATTTAATTGAGTCAATTTAACATGTTCCATGGTATAAAGGCATTGTCTATTACTTGAAAAATATAAGTTTTCCCCTTGAATTGGACAAGAATCAAATGAGGAATCTTAAGCTTATTTCCTAGAAATACCTCTTGGATGAGAATGGATTAGCATGGAATAATCTAGATGGGTGTCTCTTAAGATGTGTGTTGGAAGAACAAACCACTGCCCTAATTGAAGAATTCCATAGTGGAGTATGTGGTAGCCATTTTTCACCTAAAGTTATATCTCATTAAATTTTGAGTCATGGTTATTAGTGGCCATTGTTAGTTAAAGATATTGCTTAGAAAGTCATAAAATAAAAAAATGTCAACACTTTGTTAGGAGCATGAAAGCTTAAAATTATCTTCCCTTATATCCTATGATGATTGAAGGCCCATTAAAATAATGGGGAATGGATTTCATTAGATAAATTATTGATTTATCAAGTGTTGGAAATAAATGGATACTAGTTGTAATTGATTACTTCACAAAATGGGTCAAAGAAATCCATAAAAAGAAGGTTACACACTAGGTGGTTATGGATTTTTTAATAAATTAGATTATTTGTAGATTTGGTGTGTCTATCAAGATAATTATGGATAATGCCATAATCTTCAAAGCTAAACCTTTGGTGTCATTATGAAAATAATATGGGATTGAATTGACTTATGCTTCCAACTACAATCCTTAAGGGAAAGGGCAAGTGGAATCTAGTAACAATAACTTGCTCAAGATCATTAGATGAACATTAGAAGTAAATAAGAAGAAGTAGGGTAAATAGCTAAAGTTTGCCTTATGGGTTGATAGGATTACACCTACCAGAGCTACATGTAAAATCCCTTTTGAGCTTGTTTATGGAGCTCAAGTAGTATTTCCTATGAATTTGTAGTTGACAACCTATCAAATCATAAAATAACTAGAGGATGATGAGAAGATCAACCATTATGAAAACAAAATGAACCAAATTATTGAGTTTGATAAAATTTGAAGACAAGCTCATGAAAGACACCTCAAGTTCAAGGACTTTCTAAGTAGGGAATATGGTTCTAATTTGAGATAATATGTATGAATATAAATTAAATCATGGAAAGTTTGATGCCTTGTAGATGGGTCCATATTCCATTAACTACCATATTGGGGAGCATACTTTCTTCCTAAGAAACTTGGATGGTGAAATACTAGACCTGGCAATTAGTAGAAGACATTTGAAACACTTCCTTGATTGAGTTTATAACTTATGTACATAATTATATAGTGTATAGTTTTGTCTTTATGTTGTTTCATCACTTTGTCACCCCTTTACTTTAGGCCTTGTTTATACAATTTCCTTTTGTGTTTATACCATGTGTTCATTTTCAAATCCTCTTGATCTATTTTTTCTAGTCTACATTGTTTTATTAAGCCTTCATGTGTATTGCTAATAAAACCTTAAGTCTTGACTCTATGACCCAATGGATTGGCACATGGTATTATGTTTTTGGGTTGTTTGCACACTTGTAGGGGGTATGCATCCCGAGGTGAGAGCTAGTGTTAGTGCTAAAAATTGCATTGAAGAAATTAGGCCCTTCTCAAGTTTAAATGTCTAAGTCCTCAACCATATTCATTTTTTTGAATATTTGTCAAAGGTCAAGTTTTGTGTTAAATGGATAAGTCTTAGTTTGGTCTTTACTTAGTATGAAAAGCCTTTAGACTTTTTTATAATTTTTTCACAAACACTTTTCCTGATGAAAATAGGTCTTCAAGATTTTTGTCTTGGACAAAAAATCTAAAGACTTATTTCCATCGAGTAAACTATTCACACAAATTTTGAAGAAATTATATGTTTTAGGCCAAAGTCTTATTTATTTTAGACTTTTTATCCATGGAAAAAAGGTCATAGGTCCATTTGTTTTGAACTTTTTATTTGTGACAAAAATTTTGAAGGGTGCTTTTCATTCGGGCATTTTGCCTGTGTAAAAAGCCCAAAAGAAATGCAAGTCAATTATTTCAAAAAAAATGTCAAGTTCAAATATTTTGGCAAAATTTTGAGTCCAATTTATTCAGGGAAATTTCTTTAGATAAAATGTCCAAAACAATTGTCCTAACAAAGACAAAAATGTCAAGGACTCAATTTCTTTGACAAAAGTATAAGACTTGATTTCTTTGGCAGAAGTGTAAAGTCCAAATTCCTTTAGGGAAAGTGCAAAGGTCAATTTCTTCACAAAAATTATTTTGGACAAAATATCCAAAACAATTGTCCTAATAAAGACCAAGAAGTTGAAGATCAAATTTTTGTGGGAAAAGTATCCTAGAGAGTTCATTTCTTTGAGAAAATTATCTTGAACAAAATTTATGAAACAATTGTTCCAATAAATAAGGGGCCTAAGAGTAGAAGTGTTGAGAATAAAAATCCCACAATAATTCTACCAAAGACCAAAATGTTGAAGATAGGAATGTCATAGACAAAATGTCCAAAATAATTGTTCTAAAGACTAGTTTGTTATAAGATACAAAATATAAAGACAAAGAACCGAAACAAATTCCCCAGGCTCAAAACTTGGTAATTATCCTTGATTATTTTGAGCCAATCATAATTGATCTGGTGGATCATGATCAAATGGTGTGCATAAATTTAGAATAAAATGATCCCAATGGCATGTAGGGGTCAATAAAGTCAAAGGAATCTTTAGATAAATGTGAAGAGGAGACATGTCAAATTATTGACAAGTGGAACTAGTAGTGTGATGGCCACGTGAATGTCTGTGATGGCCATGTGAACATCTTTTAATAGTCATGTAAATGTCAATTTTAATCCATAGTGGATAGCTAATGGTGTTTTATCCATGGAAAAAATGATTGATGGTCTGTATTTAATCATGCTTCAAGATCAATGGTACAAGTGAGAGCTAACTTGTCAAAGGAATTGGGCCAAATAAGGAGAAATTCTGTGATGAGAGGGTGCTACCTTGATAGCAAGTTAACTTAACAAATGTGAAAATTAGGAATGACAACCCCAAGGTTAAAACTAATGTATTTTTGCATTAAAATGTATGAGGGAATCCCTAAAAGACCAAATGTGAAAAAGATAAAATTACAAAAGTGCTAATATGTGAAAATATAAGTTGGAGCCAAAAGAGTAAAAAGATAAAATGACCTATGTCTTTTTCATCTTTTATTATTGTGTTTTCCCAAGCTCCTCCATGGAAAGAAATTATATGATTGAAAATCCAAGGTGGGCCACTCTAAATAAGATTATTTGAATAAACATGAATCCATAATATTCCTAAGAATTCATTGCAAGAGTAGGTTATTCCATGGCATGCACCAAAGAAAATACAATTATCCAATAAGTTTTAGTTATACAAGCAAGTAATAAATTATCAAGAGAGAATATCTAGATGGTTACACATGAGGAAAAATTCTATTTGGCTTCTTAAATGATTTTTCTCCCTCTAGCTCATGATCAAAAGCATTTTTAGGGAGTTTCATATGATGACAAATGGTTTATTCAGTCTCCATCATGAACTTTCACCTTCCAACTCATGTTCATTGGCATTTCTAGTCAAAAATAAAATAATTTGTCACAAAATATTCATCATTATTTGTAGAGGCAGTTAAAGCCATGATTTTCTTGCAAATCGATGAAGATTTTTGGTGTGGTGAGGGAATATTTTTTGGTTGGAAGCATCTTGGTGGATTTGAAGGGCTGCTTTGCAATTTTGAAAATTTTGACCCATAGTCCCAGATTAAAAATGTATAAATAAAAGGATTATCTTCTATTTTAGGGTTGTTATTGGTCATTAATCATTATTGTTGGTCATTATTTTAGGTGTGCATCTTCTCCAAGTCTAGGTTCTACAAAATATTTTTTAGGATCATTGTTGTGTGTAGATTTTGTCTCCCTTGCTAAGGTGGTTGCAGATGTAAAACCATTAAGCTTTGAGAGCATGTTTATGTCTCCCTTGTCAAAATATAAATCTCACCATGCTTGTTCCCATGGCAACATTTTTAAATAATGATGTGTGTAATATTTATTTTCAAGTTAATGAAAATGTTTGTTGTTCTTTGTTGTTTCCTATAAATGAAGTGTAATGACATATTTTGTAAGAATAGTTGCTTGGACATTTGGGTTTATGCTCATGACTAGTTGTCATTTTGAGCATAGATTTAGATTATAAACTCTTTCTACATTAATTCAGGATAAGTTATTGAATAACTTGTTAGGGCACCCTAGGTTTATGTATTTGATAGGGAAAAGCATTTGAAAGATTAGTTTTAGTTTATGTTCTATTTTATCAGGTATTATTTAGAATTTACCATTATCTTGCATTTGAAGTTTTTTCACTACATCTTTGCTAAGGAAAATTATCAAGAAATATTGCAAGACACCTTACTATTTGGAAGACTCTAGCATGCCACCCTCCACTTTATAATTATCCAACTATTATAACCTATCCTAACCTACAAATAATACCCCATTTGCATACTATAAGTGTTATTTGACTTGTAAATGCATAAGATCTTACATATTTGAAATGTGTTTGTAGTTTTAGTTTTAATTTCTAGCACTACAATATTTTATTCAACCCATTTGATGTTGAAGATTCTATAGAATGAAGATTGTAATCACTTTCCCATATATCTTCAGTAGCTTGTATATGAGTTAAAGCATTAGTTCATTTTGTGTGATAACCCTTCATGGGTGAAGTGTGAAAACTTTGTTATGTCCTAGTCATATTTATTCCTTATGATAAAAATCACCATGGAGATTGAAATGTATACTCTCTCCATGTGAATGAACTACCCCTTAGGTCCTCTCACCTTAGTTTAGGTAGAGCTAGAAGTATAAGGGAGATGACCATACCTTTTTTAGGTGCCTCTCTATCATTTTCTACTTTTAGTCCATTCTAGATGCCAAACCCTTCCCTGACAATAATGACATACTAGTAAATTTTTCATATTTGCTTACCATTTTCTGCAAGTGTACAAGGTTGAGCATACAAGGATTATAACTAGGAACCAATACCTTCTTCATAAAATCATCATCTTATCATTCCTTTTCTAGAATATGTTTAGCAATAGTTACAAGTTCTTAATTCTTGTTCTCAACTTTAGCTTTTGCTTATTTTGATAGATGAAATTTTCATAACAACTGTATTATCATGTTTTCCTATATTTCCCTCATTATTATGATAAGGAATCACACTTTGTTGTCATTATATCCATTTTTCACTCTTTGTCACATATTTTTACAATTTTAAGTAATTCAAATTGTTTCATGTCTCATTCCTCTTGATTTCCTTTCCTTCCACTCCATATTGGATAAACCAAATTTGAAATCAATATATCACTTTTATTTCACCTCAATTTATGAGACTCTTAGACACCATTCTCTCTAGGTTCTCTATCTTAGTAACCAAGTCCCAAGTATTCAAATGAAACTCATCTTTAACACCCATGTTTGGGTTTTTTATCCGTATGAAGGAGGAAAAGAAAAAGGCATCAAGAAAGATAGAAATTAAATCATTTTAAAAAAAGGAAATGATATACAAAATTCAACATACAAATCTCAAAGTCAAAATCATACCAAAATACATGAATATAAGCAAGTATTCTATCTCCAATCGAAGCTCAAACTCCACAGTTAGCGTCACATTAAAACTAAGGTCCATTGGGGTAAAGTAGGCTAGTAGATTGGAATAAGATAATTTAAAAAACTATATTATGATATGTACTTTCTCACATAAGTACCCAATCTTCACAGTATAATAATAGTTGTATAAGGGGTTCTAAAGAATGAAGAAAATGTTGTATAAAGGTAGGTCCATTTTAATTTTCATGTATGTAGCCTTCATGGGATGATCTACATACTTCATTTGTTAACCTAAGACTTATGTGGCTGTGAGAATTTCTTCAAAGTCCTTAATGTCAATAGTCCTCTTATTTTGATAAACCTAATTTGAGTGTCTTCAGTTAGATAAAAAGTTACTCTAACTTGGTTTTTCCTTCATTTTCCCCTCTACCCTTTTCATTTCCCCCCTTGATAAGAACATGTGATTCCAAATATATTTTCCCCTCTTCTATATTTACTTCTTATTCACATCTTAAAAGCATGTTGGCACTATTTTTTTTCAATTTTATCTATCCTTAGAACAAAACAATATGGTTGAGAAACTATGGATTTCTTTCTTTACAACATGGCTCTACATTTCTAAACATTCCTTGATTTCTTTTACCATTTTTCATTATTTTACTACCCTTTTTATGGACACCTGAGTTCACTTATACTTTCATGTACTTTTCCATTATTGAGTGAGGTTGGCTTGTTACTTCTCACTCATTAATGTTGTTTTCCCTTTTATGCACATTTTTCATTGATGATTGAGTAAGAATTGTTGTTCCTTATTCATTAATTTTATTTTATGATTTTTCTTTCCCATATTTGTGTAAGTAAATATTTTTACTTCTTTTATATTGGTGTTTGATTACCATCCTCTTTTTCACAAGTATCCTTGGTTTAACTTAGTGAGTTTACCTTTCTTACTTAAGGTTTACTTGTTTGAGTTTTTTGGTTTTTAATAGCTTTGAATTTTGATTACCTTATTTACTCTATATTTTGACTTGGTCATTTTGTCTAATATACCACTTGTCATCCCAACTTGCCAAATTTTAAAGTATGTCCCATCCACATAGCACCAGTTATCATGGATTCCTATATTTATTTATTTTTGTTGTTTAGTTTTGTATTATTGGGTTTATCTAAAGTATTTTATGTACCCTCCACAATCAAAACTACAAACGTAATAGACAACAATCCAACAATAAAGGTAAGTCAAGGTACACATCACATTTACTTTTCAGTTATTTCCCTTTCAATCATTTAATTTTTAGTTATTTTTGCTTTAAAATACTATAATTTTTTAACTTCAATGTTGTGTGTTCCTATATTATTTCTCAAAGCACCATCCCCTATTACACCTGCATGACACATGATGATCTTAGAGTGGGGCATATGTATACACATAATATTTTAAAACTTTTATCAATTATTGATGCTTTCTATCTTACAGGAATCCATTGAGTCTTAATCTATTTGAGTGCATGCCCTAAGGTGTGTATTGGGAAAGGGATGGATAGACCATTAGTGCCTTACATGATTATTTCCACTTATTACCAATCCAACTAGCTCCTAAAACCATTCCCCTAATCTTGGAATCCTCTTTTGCACACTCCAATATTTTACCACCTTCATTAACCCTTTTCCTAACATAAAAGCCTTTTTTAAAGTTTACATGACTATGTAGGTTGTGTCGACCTTGTACTCTTATTAAAAAAACTTATTTAGGGCCTAGGTCAGTCAATAGCAAACCTAATTTATGACCTAGTGATTTTTTATCAATAATGATATTAGGTCGACCGAGTCAACCTTGTAGACCAAATTTTTTGGAAGGGTCTAGGGTCAGATCCACCTATATAAAAACATCTATTTCACCATTATTTGAGATTAGTAAAAAGTTATTATTCATTTACACTTCTTTACAATCTGATCTTCCACCATTCTACTTGAGGAGTCTTAGCTTGGGGTTTCTACTTGGAGAAGAATCTAGTCTTGTGGAGTAGTATTTTATGTTTTGGCATTTCTTAGTGATCCTTACAAACCACAACAACCTCTTGCAAAGCACCTTTGTGCAAGGGAGAGATTGAGTCTCAATGAGTGCATCTTCCAGGAAAGTATTTCTAACTTTTCTCTCCTCTCTTTAGTAGATAGACGTAGTGTAAGTAATTGATTTTTAATAATATTTCTCTTCCTCTCTATGCATTAGGGTTTTACCTATTCATAGCTTAATTAGGATTCTCTATGCATGTTTACTTTTGTTTGTTTACTAACCCCACTTTTTGTCACAAGCTTTGGTGAGCACTAGATTATATTTTCATTTACTTCTTATTAGTATAGTGAATATAAAAACATAAGAATTAGTAGGTTTATTGAATATTTTTGCTTGAATAAAGGCTTTAAAACCCTCCTCAGTGATATTATTATGGTAAGAGATCCCCTATTTTGATCTACTGGATCCATATTGGTCATGACCTTGATTATCTAACGTATCCCTAATTAAAAGTGTAACTATGGTATATCTTCTCCAAAATAGGATTGATTTGTAGATTTGATGGATTTCTTATTTTATACATACTCTACTCAGTAAGTATCAAGAATAAACCAAGCCTAGCTATGACATTGTGGAATAATTGAAGAAAAACAAAGCCAACATTACTATGTTTGAATTATTTCAAATGTCTAATCAAAAGGAGTTTATTTTGAAATAATTTTATAGTAACAAGGAGAAATAATCTATTAAAAATGTTTGATACACATGTTGCTTTATATAAGGAAAAATTGAGACTCCACCCTTTCTCCTAATATTTAGAATCTTTCACAAGAACTAACACAATTGCTTGGTTGATTCAGGTGCTTCCAAGAACATCATGTCATATTTTATTTACCAATACTTGGATATTACACCCACTAAGTATAATCAAAGGTAGTCCAACTAGATAAAACAAAGGCGAAGGTAGTAGGAGAGTTGAATCATATACACATGCAATTGGCCTCAGACCCACGGATTCATAAATTCATTGATATCCAAGTGTTGTATATATTTAATGCTTATGGTATATTACTAAGTAGGAAATACTTAAAGACATTTAATGGTTATATGGAAATTTATTTTAGTCACATGTGGCTACCATGGTGTGTTCTACCCAATTAAATTAGAATTGAGTGAGAATCAAATATGACACATATGATCATAGAGTATAAATGAAAAAATCATATCCTTTATGAAGAATAAGAAATGGGAGTTTAATAACTCAATAAAAAATAAAGGACCCATGATAGCCTCTCTATTAACATGTTCAGGTGTAAAAAAATGCAAAATTAGAAAAATAAACTAGTTATATGAATAAGACTTTTGTTGTGACTTAGACATGCTCTCATTTTAGGATGGAACTCTACAATATGAGAATGTGAAATTTAATGACTTAAGTGGGAACAAAAAGCTTTTATTCTATTTTCAAGATGAAACAACTACCCTGGATGAATACATTATTTCTTCTCCCATAGAAAATTTATTTATAGTGTATTTTTTAGTTTAAGGACATAACATAAGTTATTTTAAGAATGAAGGTGTGAAACAAGGTGACCCTAAAATGATCAAAGAGTTCATCTCAGGCTCTTTCAATGTGGAAAAGATAAATCTATATACCCCTATAGCTCCCCCTAACATAAAGAATCTAGCTGAAAGACCTTCACAAACCAAGAAGTAAAATAGGTGATAAATTAAAAATGATAAAATAACTAATAATTTAACATTGTAGCTGTGCACCCCTTGCAACTACCACCAACATGTTATGGCAATAAAACATGTTATGACATAGTAAAATTATACTTGTGGACATTGAAATTTAATGGTTCCAAGTCAAAACATGGGTGTAGTACTGGAGTATAATTGGTTAATCTAAGAGGCAAATCATATCTATATATATACCATCTACAATTTTATTATACAAACAATGTGGTTGAGTATGAGGAATTAGTCCATGGAAATCAGTTCACTATGGGAAAGAAGGTGAAGAACATTAGAGTACTGGGAAAATTAGAATTATTAGTTAAATAAGTGAGGGGAAAATATTCATGCAATGATAAACACTTGTCAAACTATCACAATCAGGTCTAAAACCTAATAAAATAGTTTTATGCATTTAACATTCAGACTCAAAATAAATACATAGCATATATACTAGCTACTACTACTACTACTAATTCAAGGATGAGAATATGCTCTATAGAGATGGTCTATACCCCCTCAATCCTAGATAATATAATGATTTTTCAATATTTTAATAATTACTGGCATATCTTAGTACTCTTAAACCTGTTGCTAATTCAAAGATGAGAATATTCTTAGTAAAGATGGTCTCTACCCCCTTAGTATTGGATAATATCATGAATTTTCAAGTTTTTAATGATGACCAACACATCTCACGCTTTATAACCAATATGGAGGTATTTTATAATAATTTTTTTGAAGAGGATAGTCAAGAAGAGTTCGATATATTTGAGGATGGGACCATGAATCTAAAGAAAAACAATATACCCAAGTGGATGGTCTCATTTGAGAGACTATTCGACATGGATTATTAAAAAGAAAAGGAGAAATTGAACCTTGTGAACACTAGTACAAAAACAATAATAAATGACTACAAAATACTAAAAATTGCATATAAATGACTAATCTTGGTCATGTGACCATTAGTAGTTTATTTTTGGTCATTTATAACATGACCAAATTTATGACTAAACCATTTTTAGTCATTTATTGGTTATTTTGATTGATCAATTTAGTAGTATATATAGTCATTGATTATTGTTAACTGGTCATTTATTTAGTCATGATAGTCATTATAATAATTAATTTTCATCAATTGGTAGTATATTTAGTCAGTTTTATTCATTGATTTCCATCCATTGGCATTTTAATCATTATTTTATCAACTGGTCATATATTTATTCATATTTATTCACTGATTTCTATCAATTGATAGTATATTTAGTCAATTTAATTGTTAATTGATATCAATTAGTAGTATATTTAGTCATTTTAATTTTTAATTTCCATCATTTGGTAGTTTATTTAATTGTTTTTGTTCACTGATTTCTGTCAACTAGTAGTATATTGATACATTGTTTATTAATTGTATAATCATTATATTTACTACTAGTTTAGTAGTAAATTTTCATTTATATGATATGAATAATTTATTAAATACCATAAATTGTATAATACATACATAAACATATTATTAACTTGAATTAAAACATAAAAGTAAATAAAAATATTACATATACGAACAAGTTACAACATGCTAGAAGTTAAAATATTGATTCAACGTCATGATAAAAAAATGTAATCTACAATAAAAAAAATATAATGCAATTTTGATGAATTGTAAGATGTTCACACACACACACACACACACACACACACACACACACACACACACACACACACACACACACACACACACACATTCAAAGTCTAAGAGTTTCCAACTCTTAAAAATACATCATGATAAAGATCCCTAAACAACACATTCAAAATATTGCATAAAGTAGTGGGCCAAGTTTTCTAACAATGAGTCCATGATAAACATCAACTATGTCATTTTTTGCAAATTTTTTAGTGGACACATACCATGTGAAGGTTCCTTCTTTCTCTTTCAAATGGACATATCCATCTATTTTGTTTTCATAAGCAAAGGGTATTGTGACCTTTAAAATATTTACATTTTCATCTCCTATTCCTTTCAATTTGACTCCATGTATAATAGATAGTGAGTGAATCCACCCAATACCCACAACAACACCATCAAATGGATCCAACACCCAAAATTTATCCCATTTTTTGAGTTTATCAATACATTTATGCAAAAACAAAAAAACACATATTATATTAAGACATAAAACATTTAATAACACATAGATAAACATTCGATAACTATTTATAAAAAAACTAAAAAATGATTATAGGAAACCTGAAACCATGCACCTAACATATTAAAAAAATTAACTTCTTGCTATTTGATATAGAATGGATGTTAGATATATAAGGTGTTAATATGTTATTATTTATGTGCCATGAAGATGTGGATGTTGCAAGGACAAAAAGTACCATTCATCTAGTTTCTATGGGCTATTCTATAGTTGTTGCAGGCACCTTCCTCACCATTGGGCATAACTTTGTAGTGGCTATGTGCTCAACCTATAGCTACTGTAGGTACATCCTAACCCCTATATACACCTCTCTAGTAGATATAAGTTAATTCCTCAAAAATTATGAGCTATGGTTTTTGCTATGGGCTATTGAGAAATTCATGGAAGACACTAGACAAACAAGAGAAGTGAAGGAAGATTAGAGAAAAAAATTCAAACATTGCTAAGGAATGCCTGAATAATAAAGTAAGTGCTACAACAAAGGAATACACTTTAAATCTCTATTTGGAATGTTGTAGACCAAAATTTATGACTACAAGGATACAAAAAAACCATTCTTAGCTTCTGGTCACTTCATGGAAAATAAATTCACTCTACCAATAAGAGAGATCTAGGATCTTTTCTAGAGCATAGGTCCCAGGTTTGATAAACTAGTTGATTGACAAATTAAAATTTCACTAAACAAAGAATCCATTAGCAAACATCCTCATTTATTGGGAGTAAGATAGAAGAGAAATAAGCCATCAACAAGCTCATATATAGGAGATTAAGAGTACCAAATACCATCACCCACCCTCCTCCATGATTATAAAAGATCTAACTTAGATAACAAATAAACATCTTTAGCAACCACCTTATGGAAGGATGGAAATAGTCTCTCACACTACTACAAGACCACTGCTCTAGTGATTTGTAGGTCATCATGATTACATGTAGGTTTTTGAGGGCATAATTAAAGGATAGGACACTATGATCACATAATTACCCAAGGGTAACACTATAGAAAAATCATGAATATTAGGGTAATAATTACATGAGGAAATAACAAGATAAGATTCTATTTTTACAAACACTCACATGCATATTTCTTATGACACAACCTTAGGAACAAATGGTTATAAAGGTATAATATATCTTTTAGTCATAAAAAAATACTTTATTTTTTTAATATAACATGCATTATATTAAAAAGCATATTTAATCATTAAAACATCATTTATCAAGTCTTTCCATGAGCTATGCCAACTCACCACTCAAAACCCTCATTATGACCCTATCTTATATTTTTGCATCCTACACATACCACGTCACTTAGGGATAAGTGACACTTCACATGAGGGAAGAATGTTTAGATAATTAATCACATGATAATCTACATGTGGATTGAAAGACCATGATTATACCATAATTACACCCATATTTTATTGGGTAAAATAATTAATTTTATCATTTTTCACTTTGGGACAAAGCACATTCACAAAAATACCTAAATAAGACATTGCTACAACCTACAACTAAAACTATCATTATTGAAGAAACTTGATTCACTACAGGTAACAATTAAAGGTAAAATTGGGTGTTTTAAAGAGATATCTATTTGAAATTTTTAATAAGATAAACTAGCCAAAATGGGAGTTTCAGTAGTGAGAAGTGAACCCTCAGACCATAGGCAGTTGTAAGGAGACCTAGATAGGTGGGTCATCTTCAACAAGGTTGGATGGGCTACCTATTTTGAGAAACTATAACATTTTTTAGAAGTTCTCACTAGAGAATTTGTAGGGTATTTTATAGGATAATATGTGATAGTATTTGGTATTACATTTATAGTTATAGAAGAAATGGTAAGCCAAGTTATTGGGTTGCTAAGAACTGAGGAAAATTGGGAAGAGAAACCTAATGGATAACTAGCTAGACAATAGTTTTGTCAAGATAATGAAAGTCTAGTGATTAAGAAAGGAGGTGTGGAGAGACTGAGTCTACCTCTAGCTTGGACTCATATATCATCAAATATCTGACATTTGAAGGTATGTACTCCTTGATATATACTCTCTAATTCAAATTTTTGAATCATTCAAGACATGGTGGGACTATTAATATCCCAAACCACTTGCAGAATATCTTGAATAAAATGTCTAAAGAATACCAAAGGAGGGTAGACAAATCCTTGTCTCATCATTATCTATTTTGGTTGTTGGTTAAATAAAGAATAAGAGATACTAGACTTAACCTTAATTAGGAATAATTTGTAACCTTAAGGACTGGTGAACCTCAATAAGAGGAGGGCAAAAATGATGGGGAATCTCCTAAGGGATAGGTATAGCAAACAACACAAGAGGATATTGTAGGCACTAGTGAAACTAGTCATCTCATAGCTACTATAATCTTACCTATAATTGATATAGGTAAGAGAAGATGAAGAAAATTAGCGCTACCTCTTAAGGATATAGAGGAGGAAAGTCCACCAAAATAAACTAGGCAAGACATTCCTTCTCTTATTGTTCCAACTATTTCAACACAAGAAGTAGATTCTTCCACCATGGCTCTTTAAAAAGAAGAAGAATCTCTTCTATCACTAGTTACATAGGAAGAAGGGGATGCCACAAAACTTGATCTTCATTAAGAAGTTCTTCCTTCATTAGCTATATAGGAGAACTAGGTTTTACTATCTCTTCCTCCTAAAAAGAAATAAAAAGACTGAAATGAAGAATTCTTCTACATCGAAGAGAAGGAGACCTCCTTTTAGGAGGTCATAGAGAATTAAAAGACAAAGGTCAACCCTAACATCCTCACCTATAGACATCAATGAGGATGATGAGAAGAAGAAGGAGCCTATAATTCATAATACCTTTGATGGGTTTGAGATAGTAAAATTGTATACTAAAGAAAATCATATAAAGGAAGAGGAAATATAGTCACTTGAGTAACCCAAATTAGGAGAAGAAGACATGGAACTACTCAAACAAATAGTTTATATAGAAGATGAAATAAGAATTTCATATCATCCTATAAAAGAGGAATAATTTATTGAAAAAAGAACCATGGAAGAAGCAGTAGATCAAGACATAACTCCTCATGACCAGGAGTTCTAAACTTTGGAATAAGCCATGGAAGAGATATTAGGTTGAGGAACAAAATAGTAGAGTTAAAAGGCAAAATATGCCTAGAAACACTTCTAGGGGTAGAAAATTTTCTAAAGCCATATATGGAAGAAGATTCAAGTAAGGAAAGGACATTGGATGAGCCTATAACAACTCCCTTAGAAGTGCCTACAATAGCTTTGTCTACCTTAACTATAGATGACATTAGTGTACCCTTAGAATAAATTACAATAAATAATGTTATGGATTTGGTACCATTTCACAATAGGTTTTATTTTTTAGAGACCGCTGTCAAAGTACCTGTAGTAGAAGAAGTAATTGATGTAGACCTCTCAACTACTAGGCTAGTAGAAATTGATGACCTTTTGAGATTTCTTGAGGAAAATTTCAGTGATGATGAAACTTATCATAAGAAGTTGATACAAAAGTTTATATTATATGTTGAAGCAAGGGAGAAAAAGGAATATTTAAAATAAATCCTAGAAAGGGTTGAGACTAGGATCACTTATTTGAAAAAGAGGATCACTAATATGCATGAGACCATTGAGATGTTAATGGAATGAAGATCACCCTCTAGGGTATATGTTGTATACTTAGAAAAAAGGTGGGTCAAATTCAAATATGATAGGATATATAGTAATGAGTCCTACATAGTATGTGATTTTAAGTCCTTTTTTAGGTCTATAGGCATGTTGACCCTAATATTCAAGCACAATTAAGTGAGTTTTACATGCATCAATATAATGTACCACATTACACAAAGTGTAATCCCAATATATACCTATGGGATGTCAATTGAATGCCTTTACCTCATACATACTCAATGAAACAAGAAGAAATAAATAGGTTGAGGACTATTAAGAGAAAGAAAAAGAGGCTACCTTAATGATTAGGAGTGAATATGTTGATTTAGAAGCTAGAATAGAGGAATGGATTACTTTTATGAATGTAGATAATCCATGAGCATGTGTCACAAACAAACAATTATAGGTTTAGAACCTCTACTTGAGCCTCATGGAGGGAGATGGAAAACAAACTTTTATTTCTTGTTTACATAGATGGACATAGCTTTCAGATACGCTAAAACAAAAAGAACCTTATTCCCCTTAGAATCTCAAAGAGGCAATACACAATCTATATATGTATATTAGATTATTAGGAAAAGAAGGATAAGTTGGTTGTGGTTGATGTTTCATCCACCCATGTTTTCGTTCCTAATTTTTTATTGGGAAGTGAATGTACTAGCTAATAGAGAGGCAAAAAAGAAAAAGTGGAAAAACATAGATGATGCTAAAGGTTTTTATATCTTAAAATGGATGGGCTATACTAAGCCATTATATTTCAAGAAATATTATGGATTCAAAATGAAAATTAGGCTTTCTCGAGGACAAGCAATAGGTTATGGAGTGAAGTGTGATGACACCACTAATTTTTCTATTTATAGCCTCATCCATACCTAGTTGTATATATTTTTCCTATATGAATTCCTATAACTATCCATGACTCATGTAAATGAATGAATTAATTAATGATTATATGTGTGTATTAATATATACATGTTATGTTATGGATTAATGATTTTGTTTCTTTGATTAAATTATACTTGTGTAACCTTATTTAACATACATTTGAAGGGTAGAATAAGACTATAGAAATATTAATTAGTCATCATACTTTTATAGAAGCCCACAAGAAAAGGGGTTTCTAACCCGTAGTAGCTACCAACCTATAGGTTTTTACCTAGAAGTTTCTCATAGCAACTGTAATATTTCACCTATAAGTTTCCTGTAGAAACTATCAAAGTACAACCTTTCCACCTATAGGAACTATAGGTTTTAACCTATAGGAACTATAGGTTTTAACCTATAGGTTGCCCATGGCAACTATAGAATTTGACCTATAAGAGCCTATAACCACTACACTAAACCAACTATTGTTGTGATAATAAATAATTAGTTTTTAAGGACACATCTAACTTTCTTAAAAATAAAGTAAATGATTGAAGATGATCCTCTATAGCAGCTGTATGGATCCTTCACATGCATTGAAACTTGCATGTGCTACCAAATGATGAATAAAATAAGGACAATGAAAAGGACAAAAAATATCAAAATAACAAAATAGAATATATTTTCCTTTACCCAATTAGGGATAAAAACAAATAACTTTAAGTTACTAGCCACCTAAAGGTTAACTGGGTTAGTTGTAAAGTATTTGTATCTTTCCTAGTTTAGTGTCTACTTGTAGAATTAAGAAAATTTAGTTCTTATGCACTTACTACAGAGGGTTTCTATGAACTTACCTAGTGAAATAATAGTTGTAGAGTCTTCTTCCTTGAACTCCCTTGCCTATGGTATGTTGAGCTATGTGAATGATTGCAAAAATGGCATCAAATCCCAAGTATATTTTCTACTGAGCTCAGTCACCTCACTATTAATGTCAAGTCCTACAAAATATTTCATAATCTATCCATATTTTAAGTTTGAATACATACCTTTGATCTTGGTAAATTGAATGATTCATTTTTAGAGGTTTAATCATTTCCACTAATAATTTAAATGCTTTGATAGCTTATATTTTAGTATCACTCTTTCATATCAAGACTACTATAAGGTAGTGGTATGGTAGAGTTAAAATTTTACTCTCCCCACTATACCACACACCTTCACTTTGCTTGATGTTGGACAATGGGTCAGATAATCTCATACCACCAACCTATACACACCCATTTAGACTCTTGCAAGACGATGGGTTAATTCTAATGGTTGAGTGATTGTTCACTGCCATGCTATAGTGTCACTATTTACCCCTTATGAGGATATAATATTGGGGTTTTTTATGTATTTTAGGTGGGAATATAAATGTATATTATGAATGTAGTATTTTAGATATCATTTTATTGAAAAGATTTAACAATTTTCTAGTTTTATAGTCTTTTAGTTTTAGTTTTTAGTGTTAGTCAAACCTAAGAGATCATTTATTTGCTTATAATGAGGAGGCTTAGTTAGGTAGAGAGACTTTTATCATAGGAATTAGGGCTTTATTCATTAGGCTCAAGGCTAGTTATGATAATGAAACTAGGCAAATTTTGGAGGTTCTAACATAGGGGTTGTAATTTTTCAAAATTTTACCTAAGTATGGAACCCTTGTACCTTGAGGATTTTGGTCTTATAATTCATCATTGACCTCTTATTTTGGTTCTAGTCTTCTAAAATTTTTGCACTACAAGTTGATGAGGAGATTTAAATAAGGGGGTTAATTGACTAGCATCTTTGCCATTGATGTCAAAGGGGGAGAATTAAAGTAGTAAAACATAGCATGATCTAGAAAAACATGATAGTAGTAAAATTAAGGGGAGCATAATAGTAAGGGGGAGAATGATAGAGAATTCTAATTGTCTTTTCACACAATTTTTTTAATTGTATAGGTTAAATATTTTGTTCACCTAATGTTAAGATATCTATATGTATTATTAAATCACATATGTTCATTATTGTTTCCTTCACACAAGCATATTCAATGCATGTGGAGGATAGAAGATGTATTACAAACTAAAGCTATCCAAATATCAGAGAAATGACTACAATTTATTGCTGAGATTTTAAAGAGTTGTTTACTTTTAAAAGTATCTTGTTGCATTATTTGATACCTTTAGACCTTGCTTTCTTATTTTCATATCTAGCAGTTCTAGAGTAGTTAAAAAAGTCTAGCATCTAGAAAACATATAGGACATACAATAAATTATATTCTAACTAAACAAAATTAATTTTAAACAAAGTAATAAAACTAAGAAGAATGATTGAACCTAACTTTAAATGCAATTCAAATCAACAATGAACATCTCAAGTTTTGTACACAATGTACTAGAAAAATAATGATGATTACATTCAAAAATGTATCAGTAAAACAATAGTGAATAAGAACACCTATACTTAGATATTTATTACATTCAATAATAAATTACACTATAAATATAACCAAAGTTTAGGTGACAAGCTAAAAAGTTAAGGTGACATTCTAGTTAAGGTGACAAAACATCATCATAATCATTTGCATTGCCAGTAAGATCATAATATTGATCACTCATGTTTGCATTTGTTTGATTTTATTCCTCATCCTCATCTATGACATGTAATACATTATCTCTCCCAATCTCTTTGTTGGTAATCAAAATCTCTTCTTCAACACTCCATCATCATCTTCATCCACTTCTTTAAATGTTTCTTGTAAATTAACATATTGCTCATCAGGTATTATATTGATAAATTCCATGAATTTTTATTTTGAACGAGACTCTATTTGAATGACATACAATCATCCTAGGCTTCTTACATCATCAATTAGAAATTATTTGTTAATTTTAAGAGGGGAAACATATGGCTAATCTATCTCTGATAAAAAATGTTGTGTATTTACATGTACAAATCCATACTCATCAAATTGTACTATGGATGGTTAGATCCACTTACATTTTAATAATATAGGACTATTTTCACTAAAATACACTTGAATAATTTCTTGGATGAATCCGACATAAAATTTCTTCTCAATTTTGTGAAGAAATTTGACACTAACAACACAATCACAATTTGTCTTTCCTTTGTCTTTTTCTTCCACTCTTAAATGAATACCATAGGCCCACATTCCACTAAAACACATAACCCATAAATGTGAATATTTTAAAAGTTAACTATCCTCTGTTATTATATCTTGACCTTTTTATTTTGCATCACTAATTGCATTAGAAATCCATTCTTCAAATTTTGGAAAAGAATCACCTCTAATTAAATCATGACATCTATGCTTTTGAGATCAATGTTGCATCTAAGTTTGATTCTCTTCATATTTTTTACATATAAAATTAATGTACAAATATTAAGATTAATAATATATATTTGTAAATTCAATTGAGTAAATAAACTATTGTGTAAATTTTTACCTGCACCACTTATCAAACACATGTGTTTTAAAGAATATAGGCATGTATCACACTTCTTTCATGATGTGATAGATTCAAGCAACACCCATTTTCTTCTAATACTTCACTTGTAACTTTCTCATCTTCATCATCATCTCATGCACATCAATTGACATTTTAAAATATTTCATATATTCTATGCAAAATCCCATGGCCTCTTGCATTAAATATCCCTCAAACATGTTGTCTTCTAGTTTTTCCCTAATATGAACATTTTTTTTCAAAACCTTCATATATAATTCTATAGGATACATCCATCTCATTCTTAATGGGCCACAATGCTCTAGTTCATATTCTAGATGTATCAAAAAATATATATAAATGTTAAATATTTTTGGTGGAAATTCCCATTCCAATAAAAAAGGACTTCAACAACCTCCTCCCTCAAACTATCAAAGTTTAAAGGATCTAATATATGTAAAATCATTCTCTTTAATAGTAGGCCCGAACCTTATAATTTCCAATCATGGACCCTTTTCCAAACATGATATATTTATTACAATAGGTAAAATATTCTTGATTATGACATGATAGTCATGGATCTTGAGGCCTCTCAAGCTATTAATGTCAATTTGGCTTTTAATACTACTACTTATATATACAGTGGGAAAGCGAGCCTAAGATATCAATTGTAAAAATTATGCACATTGTTCCTTTATCCAAACATAAGGAGCACTAGGTTTTCTATATTTTTCATCATCATATTTTTCAACCCAAAGATTTCAATGAATTTTTAGTTGTCAAAAGTATCCACATGATGAAATAGTATCAAAATCACCAAAAAGAGTTTCTATAATCGCATAGGCTATATTTTTATTAGTATGCATAAAGTCAATAATATGCCTAATGGCTATATCCTCAAACTATGGCAACTTATAGAATATTCACAACCATTTTACACCACTTTCATTACATCATATCTACTACTAGAAATCCCATCATTTTAAGTTATAAATGACATTCAGTTTTATCCATTCTCAACAATGTAATCACCTGTGACTAGCAATGGTGCTTCATGATTCTCTTCTTGACCACTGAAACATGTTTTTTATTGATGATATGGATCATCCATTCTAAGGTAAGCATGATGTCCATAATAAACACACTTACAAAAATTTATTGAGTACCTCACAAAATCCTTAAAGTTGTAAGCAGGACATCCATGGTATCCATGAATAGTGAGACCAGACAATGTGCCATATGCAGGAAGATCATGAATCATAAAAAATAAGGAAGATTTTAAACTAAATTTGATTGAATGACCATCCCTTAAAGATTGAATTGCTTCAATTCCTTTCCACAATTCTTTAGCTCATCATATAATGGCTCTATATAAGCATCTATTGTATTTGAAGTCACACTTCTATTTTTTGGTATAATAAATTATAGCATTAATAAAAATGGTTTAGTTGATAACCATGGAGGCAAGTTATAATTTATTAAAAATACTGACCATGTTGGCCATTTATTACTTTGATCTAAGAATGGGTTCACCCCATCTAGATCCAAACCCAACCTTATATTATGAGGATCTTGAGAAAAATCATGCCATATGTCATCAAATTCCATCCACATCTTAGAATTAGGCACATGTCATTATTTTCCATTGGTACTCTTATTTTAGACATGCCATTGCATAAGTTCAGTAATGTTTCTACACATATACATTCAAAGTAATTGTGGAATTATCAAAAAGTGTGAAGAACCTTTCTAGGAACCATAGCTCATTTCAACCCTTATTTAAACCTCACTTCATGACATTTCAAACATTCACTCTCACTTGTAAAATTATTACAAAAATAATACACAACCATTCACACGTGTGGATTTTTTCATACCCTAATATTAGCTTAGTGATTTTATTTTTACATTGACTTCATTTTCTTAGTAATGTGAAGTCAAGTGGTAAAAACTGACTTAATAATGATAATAACTGATCTACACTCATTTATCCAACCAAGCATCACTTACAAGTTAAGAATTTGAAGGATTATTGTCAGATGACTTAACTTATAATTAGCATGCATATTCTTTAAATAATCTTCCATTGACTTGGCCCAATCATCATTTAGACCCTCATTTAACATATATATCAACTTCAAACCCTTTGTCTAACATTAATTCCTCGTTGTCTGTGTTTGGCGCCAATTCATTTATGGTTATTGCCTCTTCATCTCTCACACTCTACAATTATATCATATCTTCATAATAATTATAATCCTAATGGCTTATACCATTATGCCCATATCTTATCATATGTTAATAAATCACATTTCTTTTTTTCACCTTTCCATGAAGACAATCATTACATAGACATGGATATTGGTCCATGTCCCTCTCATTAGCTACTCTCTCATCATATGCATGGTATTGATCTATATTCAACCTTAGACATTGATCCATATGTAAAGTTCTACATTCTAATATTAATTTAGTTTCCTATTTCAAGAAAAAAATAGAAATCTGAAAAACTCAACTTACTCAGGATATAATACATGTAAAATCACTCTTTAGCACTCTTCAACACTTACCTAGAATTCAGAGAACTTTATAGAATTAGGATACAAAGCAATATAAATAATTAGAATTAGAGCATTCTATAGGATACAGAGCAATCTACAACAATTTAAAATCAAGAAGTATAGCTGGGCATCACTCTATATAATTAGATGTTATTTTTATGACTAGAAATAAACAAATGTTATTTTTATCCATGTTTTATTGAGGGCATTTCTTGTCTAGATGATAATTTAAGAAATTATTTAGAAATGGAATATAGAATTTATGCTTTTTCTATTTATGAACCACAAAAATTTAAACATATGGTAATATTTTCAATGTTAATGAATAAAAAAACTAACAAACATGGTAATGCATTCTTTGTTGTAACTTTGAGCATTAATTACTAACATAAATTATTAACATGTTGAGATAAGATGAATTTTTATAAAAATTGATATACTCCCATGTCTGGACATATAGTGTCAATAAAAATATCTTGGTGACCACATTGATTTGATGAACTAGCATAACTTTCAACTATTCCATATGAGATCATATTCTAGTATTCTATGCAATTAATAGATTAGGCTTACACATAATATTACCCAAGAATTGAGGTCTAAGATAAGGACATGAGCCCATGGTTTAGTGGCAAAGTGATGAAAGGAATTGAAATTTGGATGCATGTTGCAAGTTCAATTCCCATATGCTCTAAAATTCATAGAGGAAACTAAAGAAAAAATAGTTTTCTAAAATTAGAATTACTTGTATGGTTCTGGTACTTAGTTGCCTATGTAACTATTGTAAGTTAAACTAACCAATAACAAAATAATTATGATGTACATGCACTACCCATGCCATGAATACTAAGTGAAAAGGAGCCTCAAGGATTAGGTTGGTAAATTAATTACAAAATTATAAATTAATACCATATCCATGTATGATAACATGGAACACAAATAGTCAACTTCAAGATATGGTCAGTACATTATATTGATTATAGAATGAATAAAAACATCCAATTCTTTCACAATCTCAAGAACTCTAAATTGTTACATGGTATTCAATGTCTTATGACAAGATACCCTCCTATTTATGTAACTTATCTCTTATAATACACTGATTTTATTCTCCTAGCTAGATACAGTTGCCAATTAGAAAGCTATATATTTTGTGTTTAATGTAATGAGGGTTTCAAATTACCTCTAAATTCATTATAGAGGGTGTCCCCAAATTCAACTTCACTATAAAGGGCCTCGTTGACTTCAAATTTGTTTCCACAAACTCTAAATTCCTTGCTTGTCTTTTTAGAAGTCTCCAGGTCTTCTCCAAACAAGCTTTATCACCCATGCAAGTAGCTAATATACTTATATGCCTTAACCCAAAACACCTCAGCCATCAAACTGACACACAAACCCTCTTTGGTTGGCTCCAAATTTATTAATAATTAAAAAACCCTCCTTTTATTTATAGAGGTGCATTGCACAAATAATACCAATTGTACTCCCCACTCCCCCATCAAATTACCTTTGCTTAAGTTTGCACTCTAATGTATCCCCACTTCCACCAATAATTTCCTAATTTATTATTAACCCTGTTCATGTAATACAACCCACTCTCACCAATAATTTCCCAATTTGAAATATTTTTTTAATTACCCACTTTAATATCATATTGTCTAATTTTTATTTGTGTGACTAATTATTTAGTCATTTTTGTTTATGTGACTAATTATTTAGTTGTGTTTTTTACCCGACAATTAAATTAGTCATTTATAGCTGTGTTCTAAAAAATTAGTATAATTTAGTCATTTTTAATTATTTTTACTAAATTTAATCATGTAGTCATTTATTTTCCAAATTATACTAGTGTAAATTAATGTCGCATGAGCATTTCAACTTGGCCAATACAAATGATCCAAAAAAATTGTTTCTAGGCATAACTATTACCCGATAAGAGAAGGGATAAATGGCACAAGCCCTCATAGATTTTAGATATGTGATTTCATATAGCTATGAAGATATAAATTTTTTTGACACCTCCATATTGACACACATAATCTACTTAAAGCTGAGAGTCAAACCCTTTAGGTAGAGATAAAGGCCATTTAATCCACTACTTTAGACACTGATCTTCAAAGAAATGCAAAAATGCTTCTATAGAGAATCATATTTATAGTTAGGGAATCCACATGGGTTAAAAATTTAGTATCAATGAAGAAGAATAATGATGATATTAGACTGTGTGTTGATTTTTTCAACCTAAATAAGGCATCTGAAAAGGAAAATTATCCCTTTCTCTCATTAGATGAAGTTCTAAAAATTATGAATGGAGATCAAATGCTGTCTTTCTTGGACAAATACTCTAGTTATAATTAATTAGTAGTCAACTATGAGGACCAGATAAAAATAACATTCACAACCAAATGGTGCACCTTCACTTACAAGAGAATGCCTTTTTGCCTTGTCAATGTCAAGATACATTTTAAAGGGCCATGCACATATATTTCAAAGACATTATGGGAAATTGTATTTTGGTATATATGGATGACTTGATAGTCTTCTCTAAACATATAGGTAACCATGTCAAATATTTGAGGAGAGTATTGCAAAGATATAGAGATCAAGGGATTTCATTGAACCCAAAAAGGTGTATATTTGGGGTCATTGAAGGGAAGCTATTAGGCCATATTATTTATGAGAGAGGTATATCAATAGACCTTGATATAATTCAACCTATTCTTGAAAACCCCTCACCCAACATGAATAAAGTGCTGAAATCATTTTTTGAAAGATTAACTTTGTAAGGAATTTCATCTTCGAATTTGAAGATATAGTTAGACCGTTGAATAACATGTTCAAGGATGATTCTCAAATTGAATTAAAAAGTTAAGTGTATATGTATTTCACCCAAATCAAAGAGTCAATTATGTGCACACTAATGTTTTTCATCCCTAAATACATGTAACCTTTTTATATTTACCTTTCACTTTAGAGAATTTAATTATTATTATTCTAACACAAAGATAAGGAGTTCGGGATGAGTGACATATTTCATTTATGATATCCCCCTTAAGGAATCCATAATTGTGATACACTATGATAGATAATTATGACTTTGCACTAATCAGGGATATTAATAAATTTTAGCATTATATATTACATAGTAAAGTCTTTGTTGTTGTTCCTGACCCAACAGTCAAAGACATGTTAATGTAGAATGAATTAGGCAAGAAAAAATGCAATTGAATGACTATCCTTTAAGATTTAAACCTTGAACTTCAGTCAATGACTATTGTGAGAGGAAAGGGACTCAACAAAACTATGGTAGAATCAGATCCATAAATCACTTACCAATAATATATGGTTGACTACATCACCAATCATGATTGGTACAAGGATATGTCCATCATTTGATTAATAATGAATTCTATGATCATTTGAATTATACATAGAGAATGGAGTTGTACTTGAAGAGTAGCCACTTTATGACTAAAGTTTGCATTCTTTATAGAATGAACCACCATGGAATATATCTAAAGTGTCTTAATAGAGATGAAGTAGTAGCTATGCTTAGTTATTTCCATGGAAAATATGGGATTGGGCATGGTTTGGGTGATACTACAACCCAATAGATATTAATAATGGGATATTGCTTTCCACATCTCTTTAAATATGCACATTTAAATTTTAAAAACTATCATACATGCCAAATACCTAAACATAGAGCATGTACCTTGAAAATGTCTCTATTACCAGTAGTTGAATCTTGACCATTTATAAAGTGGGGAATTTATTTTATGGGAGTGATCAATGATAATTCATCTATAGGCAAAAAATTCATTCTCATAACCATGAACTATTTCACTCATTGGGATAAAGCTCAACCATTCAATAATTACACAACTGATATAGTTATCCCATTCCTATAAAAGCACATCATAACAAGGTTTGGTATGCCTTATGCACTGGTATGTGACAATGGACCTACTTTCTCCTCTTTGAAATTCCAAAAATGTGTAATCATACTTCTTGTGACCCTACTCCTCCCAATGATTACACATGAGCTAAAGTGTAGACTACCAACCCTGATTATCCCACTTCAAGAAATTTTCCACTTGCATGGAACTTTACTATATCATACATCCATCCCCTACATATCCCTAACATCTTACTGCCCTTTTGCACATAGACAAACCCTCTAAACACCTCTCTAGGCCCTTTTGGAGGCCTATTAACCACTCAAAGTGGCCTTTTGACCTAGGATGTAGATTAGGGAGGAAAATCATGGCATGCCCAAGATGTAACTTAGGTAGAACATGTAAAGAGGGCCCAATTTAGCCTAAACAACTAGAAATAATCACTTTTTGGCCTTTAGCAGATTAGGGTTGCCTTATATGATGGTTCTTCATTTATTTTCCTCTCTTTCTCCTAAATTTTTCTCTAATATTATCTCTTTATCATTGTTCTCAAAGATTTGGTTCCTTCTTGAATTACCTAGTTTATTCTTGGTATACTTAGCTTTCATTATGATAGGGGATGCCCTACTACTCTACAGTTCATCTTGGTTATTCACATTTATCTCTATAGTGTTCTTAAATATTGTTGGTTACTCCTAACCCCTTCAAGACTCCATTAAACCTATTCTTAAATATTTTTGGTTACTCCTAACCCCTTCAAGACTACATTGGCTCTCTTATATTTGGTAGCATCTCCTTCACCTCCTCCATTGCATTTGGATCCTAGTTTTTACTCAACTCATACACACCCTGATTCTCATCCTTCATTGCTTCATATATTGGATAATTTGTTGGTAAAAAGTATACACAATAATTTTGAGTTTGATATGTGATTTATAAATGATAATGAACAAATGTGAAAATATGAAAACACACACTATTGTTTATAAGGATCCATTTCTTTTCATTTTTTTACAATTTAAAAGAATTAAAAAAGGCTATAAATTAGATTGCTATGAAGAGTGAGATTAATAAAAAACATAGAGGAAAAAATATAGATATCACCAAATGAGATTTGATAACAGAGTTTTAATTTTAGGTCTATGTCTCTAGATCTACTCAAAGTGAATATTACTCCATTAATTATCAAAAAATAACTTACAATTATTTATAAGTCTTTCAAATATTCAACACAAATTTACACTCTATAAGAGGAACACTCTCAAACCAATTACAAAATCTTGAAGCACTTAAATTTATCTCTAAGTCTCATACACCCTTATTTACTCAACACAGTGCTACAAAACTTGGCTTCAAATACAACCTCATGATTTTACATAACATTTACTTGAGTGGCCTAATCAGTTGGGTAGCTATCCATTTACCACATAAAGTAGGGTTAAAATATAACTGGCCTTGTTGTAGTGATTATCCATAATCCCTTTATCCCACATTCATCAAGTGAAGGAATGGCTTAGCTTTTAAAATATTAGGCCCACTTATTTTATATCACTAAATGCCTTTTGTTAACAACAACATTTGCTAAGCTCAAGCTCTATGTTGACTTGGAAAATGACATGATATACTTGGATTCACTTGAATTTTTTTGGATATTCATGGCATTGGCATGATTTGGTAGTCTGAGATGGGCTTCAGCTGATTTGGGATATGTAACTATCAATTCAACAACACTACTAACTCAAACCTTTGACCTGATCTCAATAGTTGATAACTCAACTCAGTGAGCTAGTTGACTTAGCTCAAGTTGATAATGGTGTGAACTTAGTACCATGGCTTTACAAAATTCATAAAATATATATCCCACATGTATGGGGTTACAAAAACATTGTTGTTTATATGTAATTTATCTCACTATGCATTGTGAAGTAAGGTGATAAGGCACCCCTCCTCACAAAAGGTGTGTCAACCCTCGCTAAGGGCCCATTGTGAGAAAATAGTGGGGCCCATTTTATGAACACCATATGCTATCAAATATGAAGGATGAAAAACTAAATAGTCCCAAATTTTTGCATAAATTAACTGTCAAATGTCACCTCACTATTGGTCCACTTGGTGTGCTAGGATTACACCAGTTGTCAACATGTGACACCATTTTTTTTCATATTGATCCAAAACTTTAACATGTATAACCTATGCATATGGAGTCAAAATTATTCTATTTAAATTATGTCAAAAATCTCTCATTGAGCTCTATGTTATGCCAACAATCAAACTAGATTTTGAAGACTTTATTTTTTTGAATGAATATAGATCCTCCTGGATCAATCCTCCCCACTAGGATATTTTGGACCTCCAAAAGTTGATTTTTAATTGGTAATAAGGTGAGGGTATTTCTCCCTCACTTTTTTGACTTCCATCCAGTTGGCCTTGTTAGGGTGCATCTTTTTAAGACCAACACAAAGATATTCAACATCTCCCCTTCATGAGGTTCAAACCTTCATGTCAAGAATTGTATCTTCTTATAATTCTATTGGATATTTAGGATTAAAATCATTAATTAAAGGAATGGACACACTTTCATCATGATTTAAAATCATTAGAGGCTCATATAATTTTAGATTTGGCACATTTATAACTAAATAAATGTGCATATAAGATGTCAAATCTAATCGAAAAGCATTTTTACCAATTTTGTCTATAATCTAAAAAGGACCATACCAGATTGGTTTCAAATTTTTACCTTCACATGTTAGTCTTTCCTTACTGATGTGAATCCATACCAAATCACCTAAATCAAATTGGTGATCAACATGATGTTTGTCATGTCTTATTTTTTACTTTTCTTGACTTTTGTCCAACTGATCTCAAATAGTATAATGTACTAGATATATATTTTTGATCAACTAGTTATCTTTAGTATCATCATTATGTTCAACAACAATTGAATCCTATCCATAAAAAACATCTAGAGGAGATTTAGGCAAGTAATCATAACAAACTTCAAATGGAGATTTCATAGTAGAAGAATAAAGTGCATGGTTATAAACATGTTGTATATAACACAAATGTTCATCCCACAACTTAGGATGTTTATTTTAATAACCCCTAAGCAAATGTACCACTATATAGTTCACAACCTCTATTTGACCATTAGTTTGTGGATGAAATGTAGTGATATTTTTAAATTTAGTGTCCATTAATTCCCACAAATTTGACCAAAATTTCCCAATGAACCAAGAATCCCAATCAGAAATAATAGAAGTGGGTAAACCAAAATGAACCCATACATGCTTAAAAAATAAATGTGTAGTTATTTCTCCTCTAATTTTTTTAGTGCAAGGAATCAACACACACATCTTGATAAGTGTATCCACTACCACATATAAATAATCATGTTTCCTTTATGACATAGGAAATCCCCCTACAAATTCCATGGAAATACTTTCCCAAAGATGGGTAGGAATAGGTAAAGGAGTGTAATGTCCTAATTTCATATTATTAGGCTTGTTTGTGACACAAAGACCACACCCCTTAGTTTATTTGGCAACATGTTCCTACATACAGGGCTAATAACAATGCATTTTCAAATTTGTAACTATTTTACCAACTCCAAAACAACTAGAGATAAGTGAAGTATGAGTTTCCCTAATCATGTGCACCCTTTCATTTTGAGAAATTCAAAGTTTACCCAAATGATACAAAATTAAAGTATACACATGATAGTCTAATTATTCTAACTATTTACCACTCATCAAGTCCTCATACACATCCTTAAATCAACATCATCAACATATTATTCTTTATAAATTCTATGAGACGAAGAACCATGTTGTAAATGAATATATGCAACTACCATAGGAGGCCTATAAATCATGTTATCAAATTTATTTTTTATACCTTTTTTATACTTGATCACAATATGGAATAACTACAAGAAACCCATCTAACAAAAGTGCCTAAACTGTTGTATCTTGGTTTGTGACTAGAGATATTGGAGGGGCTGGTGATCTGTATGTATTACTATTTCTTTTCCCATCAAGTAATGTTTCCATTTGTTTAACACTTTGAACTAATGTATACAATTATTTATTACAAGTTGGATAGTTTATTATCATACTTATGAAGGTCTTAGAATGATAGTAGATATGCTTCTTTCCCTGCATCAAAATAGCTCTCATAGCATAATCACTTGCATCCATCTTGATCTCAAATGGTTGTTTCAAATCATGAAGTGCTAGGAAAGGAGTATTACTAATTTTTGTCTTCAAAGTGTCAAAGGCCTTTTGATGTTTGCCTCCCTATTGAAAGACTTTCTTAGTACTATTCAAAGAATGCAAGGGTGATGCAATAAATGAGAAATGAGTAATAAATTTTCTCTAATATTGTACTACACCAAGAAAACTTCTAAACTTAGTTACATTACTGGGTTTAGGCCATTTAAAAATTACCTCCACTTTTTCAGGATCAATTTTCAATTCACCATGTCCTACAATATAACCCAAGTAAATCAAAGAGATTTTACCAAACTCACATTTTAACATTTTCAAATAAAAATTTTCCCTTCTTAATGCATCCATGACTTTCTTAATATAGATCACATGATCTTCCCAAGACTGATTGAAGATCAAAATATCATCTAATTAGACTATAACAAAATTATCAAGGAATGGTCTAAAAACATCATTCATCAAATGTATGAATGTAGCTAGTACATTACATGACTTGAAATTCATGACAAGCCATTCAAACAATCCCTATTTTATCTTAAAAGTAGTTTTCCACACATCACCATCATTAATCCTAACTTGATGATAACCAATTTTCAAGTATAAATTAGTGAAATAAACAACATTTCCTAATTGATTTAAAAAATCATCAATACAAGGAAGAGGGTAATGATTCTTAATAGTAGTTTTGTTCAAAGCAAAAAAATCAACACACATTCACATTATGCAATCTTTCTTTGGCACCAAAATTATAAGAAAACCAAAAAGAGATGAAATTGGATGAATAACACCTCTATCCAATAGTTCCATTACCTACTTTTTGATTTCCTCATTATCCACCACTGATAACCTATACATTCTAATGTTAGTGAGAGGAGAATCGTGTAATAACTAAATTTCATGTTGAACTCCCCTTTTAGGGGGAAATCCCTTGGGATCTTGAAACACATCATCATAACTATAAATGATTTCAACCAATTCATTCTTATGTCTAAGATCACAATTTTCTAAAGCCTGGGAGTATTCTTTTTCCTTAGACTTAATCAACATGAGATAAAGAGTCTTGATTGAATTAACTAGTCTTTTCATTTTCCCTACTGAAACCAAGGAAAGACTTTTCTTAATGTGATGTTCCTTGACTATTTATTCAATGCCATCCTTAATAAGAAAGTACTTATTTTCTATCCTATAGAATATTGCCTTTCTATCATAAAGATAAGGACTTCCCAAAGTAATCCCACATATGTCCAAAGGGACTACATCCAGATTAACCTCATCCACAAACTTGAATGTGATTACAAATTTCAATCTACAAGTTTTTGCTACTTACATCTTTACATCATCACACACCCAAATTAGTGGATAAGGTTTCAAATGGGGATTGGTTTACAAGCCTAACTTTTTAACAATCTCCTCAAAAATTAAATTTGCTTGTGATCCACTATCAAATAGAGTGTTAATTTTATTATGTTTTGAAACAACTCTAATGTATAACAATTCATTCATTTTCTTATCATCACGCATAGATTTATATTTTGAAGAAGAAGAAACATTAGATGACTTAGTGCTAGAAATAAAAAGAGAGGAACAATCCTACAAACCCATAGCTATGATCTTAGTTTCATCCCCTAAATTTGAACCTAGATCTTAAACTATAGAATTTGTTTTCTTTCCTTTATTTTTAAACCTTTTAGGCCTTAACTTAGGATGTAATTTCCAACACTTAGACTCATCAACATATTTTTACAATGATTGTAAAATGGCTTTCCTTCTTCTTTTTGAATAGTAAAAGTGGATTTTTATTTACCCTTTCCTAAACTTTGCCCTTTTGATTGTTTAACATTAAATTGATTACTTTTAACTTTAGGAAAATATTATTTTGATTATTTTCCTCTAGACTATAAGTGAGTCGCTTGAACACATAACACATCTAAATTATTTGGATTGATAACAAGAATCATGTCTCTCAAATAATTATGCAACCCACCTATGTATTTAAGTAGTGTTTCTTATGTATAAAGAGGAATATTTATAAGTAAAGCTTTTCTCCTGAATTCTTGTGTATAAACCTAAACACTTTATCCTTTAGTTTGTCTAAAATTTTGCCAATCTATCATATATTGTTATAGCTATCATAAAGGATAAAATTGCTTTCTGAGTTCATCAACAAATTCACTACAAGTAGAAATTGAGTAACCTTTTTTAAGCTCATTTTCATGTAACTTACTCTCCCACCAAATGAGAGTTATGACACCCATACGAAGAGTAGCCAAGTGAATTTTGGCCTCATCCTTAGTAATCTTTTGGACCCTATAATATACTTCAATTTGATTTATCTACTTATTTAGCTTTTTTACATTAATTTCACCATTAAACATTGGCAACTCAACCTTAATGTCTAATTTTAGTGAAGGAAGAGATTCAACAACTTTATTATCTTTACCATCATTTAAAAAGGAAGAAAGTTTATCATACTCTTTACTACCTTCATCACGCTCCATTTTCTTTTGTCTTTCTTGATAAAGCTCCTTAACCATGCCCTTCATTTATAATAAGGCTTGGTGGAAAGTTGATTCAGACTCAAACTCTTCTTCTAACATTTAAAAAGTACATCTTGAACCAATATTTGGATTGTATTCTACCAATACTCCTTCACCCCATTTAGAATTATACCTTGTCAACATACACTATAAATTCACATTATTAAATCACAATTGAGCTCTGACACCAAAAATTTGATCCATAAATGAAAATGAACAAGTGTTGAAAAGATGAAAACACACACTATTGTTTATAAGGATCTAATTACATTTGTCTTTTTACAATTTACAAGAATTTAAAAAAAAGACTAAAAATTAGACTGCTATGAAGAGTGAGATTAATAAAAAATAGAGGTAAAAGATAGATATCACCAAACAAGATTTGATAATGGAGTTCAGATTTTATGCCTGTCTCTCGATCCACTCAAAGTGAGGATCAATCAATTAATTATAAAAAAAATAGCTTATAATTTTTTTGAAGTATTTCAAATATTTAACATGGATTTCCACTTTATCAGAGGAACACTCTCAAACCAATTACAAAATCTTGAGGCACTTAAAATTCTCTCTAAGTCTCATACACCCTTGTTAACTCAAAATAGTCCCATAAAACATGGATTCAAATACAACCTTATGGGTTTATATAACATTTACTTGAGTGGCCCAATCAGTTGGGTGTTTATCCTTTTACCACATTAAGTAGGGTTTGAATAATGTCAGCCTTGGTGTAGTGATTAGCCATAATCCCTTTTTCTTATATTCAATAAGTGAAGGAATGGTTTAGCTTTTAAATGCTCAATCCTATTTGTTTTATATCATCAAATGAATTTTTTTGGAAAAGGCATTTGCTAAGCTTAGGATCTATGTTGGCTTGGTGAATATCATGCTATACTTGGCTTCACTCAGTCCATGTTGGATATTCATGGCATTGGTATGACTTGGTAGTCTAAGTTAGGCTTTAGATGATTTAGGATGTGTAACTATCAATTTGGTAGCAATGTTGACTCAAAACTTCAACCCAAGCTCAGAAATTGATAACTCAAATTGATGAGTTGGTTGACTTAGCTCAAGTTGGTAATAGTGTGAACTATGCACCATGGCTTTACAAAATGCATAAAATATATATCCCAGAAGCATGGGGTTATAAAAAAATTATTGTTTAAATATAATTCCACTCACTATTCATTATGAATTAAGGTAGCAAGGCACCCCTCCTCATAAAAAGTGTGTCGACTCTCACTGAGGGCCCCTAGTGAGTAAATAGTGGGGCCCATTTGATGAACACCATACATTGTCAAAGATGAAGGATGAAAAACCAAACAATCCTAAATTTTTGAATAAAATAACTACCACATATCACCTCATTATTAGTCCACTTGGAGTGCTAGGATTATGCCACTTTCCAACTTGCAACACCATTTTTTTGGCCTGTTGATTTAGAACTTTAGTGTGTAATAACTTGTACATATAGACTCAAAATTGGTTCATTCAAATTGCACTAGAAATCTCTCATCGAGATCTACATTATGTCAATGATCAAACTATATTTTGAAGACTTCATTTTTGGAATGAATATGGATCCTCTTAGATAAATATGAGGGAAATTTGATATTTAAAGTGAAATTTCTATTTATTTACAGTAGTATATATGCTAGGTTTTGATTTTTTTAGTGATTTAGCTTGTTTAGGGAATTATCTAGGATAGTTTATAAAATTCTCACATTTGGATGTGGCTAAGAATATTTTTCATTGCTTAAAATATCTTACATTACATGTCATGCTTGCTTTAGAAACATTTCTCATTGAATACTAGAATCTTAATTGCTTAAAATAGTTTATGTATTTGCTTAAACAATTTCCCCTTTTGCTGAACTAGAAAGTTGCATTATTAGGAAACAATAGTGTGGAGAATAAAGAATTAGATTAGGCTTATAATAGGCATGATATTTTACCCTTTCTTGAAAACATCTTTACTTCTTAAAATGTCTTTCATTTGGCTTGAAAGTGCCTTTTATTCTAAGTTTGTGCATTACTTGATAGCTCTCTTTATTCAACATTAGCATTTTTATAATTTGTATGTAATTAGATTTCTAGTCTTAAATGCTAACTTTACTATGGTTATATCCATTAGAGATACCTACATATTTTATGTGCTTAATCATGCTAACCCTAACATAGCTTATGATCTTTTCTATAGCTTGGTACAAGCTAGCAAACTGGATAGCCTCTATAGATATCTAGTAGCCCATAGAATCCTTTAGCCTTCTAACCTTCTAATTGTTGGTTTAAGAACCTTGTGTACTCACCCCATCAAATACTAGTGGTTCTATTCATATTTTTAGAAATACATTCAAGCACACCTAATGGGACCTCACATATGGTCTCATGTTAGTTTTATCCCATTTAGAACTCTCCTAGACAACTCCCCTCTGTTAAATATTAGAATTTTATTTTAGTTGTGTTTTGGATCTCACCTTGGTTATTTTATGCTAATTTAGTTTTGTGTTATTCTCCCTATTGGTTCTATATCTAGTTGCCTATTTTTTATCCCTTGTGTTTCTCTTGATTCATTTAATCCATGGCTAACCTCACACCCTTGGGATGCCAATCCTATTAGATTTAGGGCCTTATCCTCAAACTCACTCATGAGTAGTCTATGACTACAATGGAACACCATAGACACTATAGGATCTAGGAGGTTCCCTCGACCTAGCATGGTGACCTAGACCCACTCATGTTTTATATGGAACAAGATTGGTAGGTTTATAATCAATAGACTTGGTCCCTTTTTCACTAGTTTGAGCTTCATTCATCTAAAGATCTTTCCCCTCAACCTCATATCATGATTCATTCACCTATTAGAGGTGATAAGGATCCCCTTGCATGACTAAGGCCTGATAAGATAATTGTGATCATTGATGATTACAGTAAACACCTTTAAGTGAATGAAGTGCACCCTTCTCCACTAGGAGTAAGTAGTGAACTTCTTCTAGAGACAAAGATCACACTCACTTAGTTTTGAGTGCCTTAGATAGTTATTGTGTGAGTTATCTACCTCATTCTTAGTAGGATACTCTACATCAAAAACCCTTTCATGTCTATGTTGTAGGCCATAGATACTCCAACTCAGTGAGGCATCTCCATCACATGGAGTCCTCCCATATTCCTAGTCCATCTTTTATAATTTTAGATGAGCATGTTGATTTTGATCACCACCTACAGACTAGAGATACATAAGATGCCTATCCAAAAAATATATTCCCTTAGGTTTACCCTCATATTATGGCACACAACCAACATCATGGATGCCCAGGTCACCATGACCATTTACATGAATATGCCACATCATCCCATCATCCCCATATGGAATAGTTCCCTTCATGTGGTTGTTCCCAACCCCATGGTTCAGATGATTTATAACATGAGTATCTCCCATATCAAGAGCCACCTCAACATCATCCCCTCTATAATTAGGGTTTTGATGAGGTCTATTGGCATAGGAAAAATCATAACCACCATGAGCCTCCTCCCAAAGCACATTTTTAACTTGCTATTAACCATGCCTATGATGATTTCTATAGGAATCCTATATCCCGTTGGGTACATATTGTTCCCCTTCCCACTCCTATCCCTGAGCTACCTAAGTTTGATGGGATTCAAGAAACTCATCCCATGGATCATATCATATCTGTTATGATGGCATGTATGGATTTGGAATAGGATGAAGTTATGATGTTGAATATCTTTTCTCATTCTCTACAAGCTAAATCTCTCATTTCATTTTAAAATCTACCTCCAAATTCTCTCTCTAGTTTCCATGTCCTTTTGGATGACTTCCTTTAGTACTTTTATATCTCTAGACCATTTAAGCTTGGCATCTAATCACTTACCTCCATGGCATAGACCAAGGGTGAGTCAAAATTTTATTTTGTGTAGGTGGCACTTGATCATCCATACATGCAGGATAAAGTTCTCAGATGATCAACTTTATGACATGTTTATGTGAGCATTAAGATAGGAAGTTCACCTTAAGGTACTCAATCATGAGCCCACATTATATGATGAAGTTGTTAATGAGTGTTTAAAGATTGAAGTATTTGAGGTGCATGTAGGAATTCTCCCTATATTAACCCAAAAGTCATCCTCTTCACATGATCATAACTGTAATGTGATTGGAAATGGTGAGAAGAAGGACAAAAAGGATCCTTGAGGTAAATTATTTGAGCAAGAAGCCATCTAAAAATAAGGCTTCTAAATCAAGCACAATAAAACCATGGATGGTTTTTCCTTATGACCCCACCAATTTTTACAACTTCCATTGGATGAAGGGTCATGATTATGATAATTATGCTACTAAAAATTTTGTTATGCAAGCCTCACCTCCATCTCAAACTTATCCACTTTTAGAACCTAACCACAAATTGGATGTGTTCAAGGAGCCCTTGCCTAACCATGATAAGGAGAAAAAGAAGAAAAAATCTAAGATTAAGGCCCATCATTCCCCTTCTTGTTCTTCTACCCCTTTTGACTCCTCTTCCTAGGCTGACCTAGGAAGGAAAGCCAAGCATGAGACTAATAAGGTCATTGTTGTTATTGACATAGACTCTATTGGGTATGAGTGTTTTTTCCACAATGCTCAAGTTAGGTCACCAACCCTATTGGATAGACTAATAGTGCTAAGCCTCCTATCTTTCCCATAGGGGAAGGGAACCCCAAAGTTAGATTTGAATTTTGGAGTAACATCCCTCCCTAGGATAGATAACATCCTTACTTTGTCATAGAGGTTCTATAGGGCCTCTTAGTTGGGATCTCCATTTAGGACCTTCTTTGACTATGCCTTGAGTAAATGGGCCTTATATTTTATGAGCTTGGTCTCTCTCATGAGGTCTTGTTTTGGGATGATGTCAAAGGTTTTTTCAATTTTGATGTGTCTGAGTGCCCTCATTCTCCCACTTTACATTTCAACCCAACTTCTTTTCTAGATTCTTTGGTCTTGTAAAGAAGGATCACTTCCCCCTCTATATTGAGACCTCTATTGATGATTCTTATGTTAAGATATACATCATTAATGAAGGATATATGTTAAATATCATGACCCTATATGCATTAAATGAGCTTGGGATTAGCTAGAAGAATCTCTCTAATTCTCACCACAACTATGTTGGTTTCAACAATGATAAAGTTGAATTAGTAGGAAACATGAGGCTCTGGGTCAAGTTTTGACCCAAGATAGTTAGGATTGATTTTTTCATGTTAGACTTGGATATTTCATACAATATGATTCTTTTCTATCCCTAGACTGATGTCATATAATCCATCACATTAGCAATTTTTTGCTTGATTCATTTTATACATGATGGTGAGGTTCATACCATGGAGGTTAACCCAGAGCCCTAAGAATTTATTTACATAAATACAAAGTCCTTAGATGAGAATTTGGATATCTCCTTATGGGTCTTTATGGACTCTCACACACCCCATGATTTTGAGTCTCATTTTCTCAAGTATGAACATTGTGAACCAACTAAGTATTAATCAATGTTCGCTCCTTCATATTTGGCATGTGTCAGTCAACTCCCTCTCCAAATATATGATGCCAAGTTGACTATTTCCTTCTTGGAGACCTCTTTCAAGATGTCTCCTTGAATTTTGAGTTTCCCCATAGGTTGTGTTTCTCCCATCAAAGTATAGGCTCTCTCAATGCATCTCCTGTAAAGACTATCAAAGTAGTTGAGTTTGATCTCAAGTGTTATTTAATTCATGTTATGGCATGTAACCTATTAAATCAAAGAAAGTCATATGCCAAGCTCATGAGAGCCTATCATAAGTACCACTATCCCATTGATTAGTTAAGTTTGGAGATTTATCTCTCTCAATAGCCCAACCCCTAACATCCCCATAGTGGATGTCCTAGTGGTTGAGCCCAAAGAGTTAGACCAATCACCACCTCTCACACTTGAGTGTTTAGAGGAAGGAAATGATATGGATGTTGAAGGATCTATATATTTCAACCTTGGACCTTTTGAAAAGCCAAAGATCATTAAGATTAGTATTAGACTTGTTCCAGAGGAATGGGATGTCTTGGTCACCTTTTTGAGTAAAATTTTGGATGCATTCATTTGGGAATACATTGATATAAAGGGAATGGACCCCAAAGTATTTATCCATAACCTTATTATATATGATGGGGACCATCCCATTTGCCAAAAACAACTACCAATGGTAGTCAAATTTTCCTAGTTAGTCAAGGTTGAGATTTAAAATCTCATATAGATTGGTTTCATATAAGTCATTGACTACCCATGATGGGTTTCCAACATCATCCCTATTCTCAAGAAGAATGGATTCATTCACATTTGCACCAACTTTTGAGATATCAATTTGGCTTGTCCAAAGGATAATTTTTAGACTCATTTGATCAACCAAATTATGGACTCCATAGATGGTTTTAAGATCATGTCCTTCATAGATGTATTTTCAAGGTACAACAAACCTAGATTATATCGAAAGACTAGAAAAAGATGACATTTAGTACCCCATTGAGTACTTTTTTTATGCCATCATGCCAATCATTCTAAATAATGCTAGGACCATGTATCAACATTCTATAAACCATGTTTTTCATGACCTCATCTACAAGATTATGGAATACTATATTAGTGACTTCATCAAAAAATCTCATAAGTAGGATGAGCATGTACAAGACCTCAGGATCATCATTAAGCATCTTAGGGAGTATCACATCAAACTTAACCTTGAGAAGTACATTTTTGGCATTTACAATTGAAAGCTTCTTGGCTTCCTCATTTTGTAGAGAGGCATCAAGGTAGATCCTGAGAAGATCAAGGTGATCACTAAGATGCCTCCCCTACACAATCTCATTCAATTTGAATCCTTCACTAGAAAACTCAACTTCTTTAAAAGTTTATTTTAGTATTATGCTCATAAATGCATGCCCCTCACATGTATATTACATAATAACACCCCATTCTTGTGGTCTCTTGAAGTCCAAGTGGATTTTGAGGAATTGAAGTGCATTCTTCATAACCCTCCCATCTTAATGGGACCCATTGAGGGTTGTGAGTTTACCTTGTACACCTATGTCACTAATCTTTCCATTGGGGGCATATTGTGTTAAAAGTATTACATTGGTAGATAGAGATGTTTAGTACATCTCTTGCATGTTAGTTTTCCCTGATCTCAACTACCCTACCATTGAGAGGCAATTTCTCTTCTCATCTTCACCATGAAGAAGTTGAGACATTACATGTTGGGTTAAACCACCAACATGATTTTCCTATCTAATCCACTCTTTTATTTTCTTGGAAAGACACATCTTTCTAGCTATACTATAAGGTGGATCATGCTTCTTCAAGATTTCAACTCTGCATTGTTAACCAAAAGTCCACCAAGGGTTTAACTATAGTCAAGTAACTCACTAAATGATTGTTATCCAATCCTAGCATAGAATTGGTTGATGATGCCTTCACTGATGAGATGGTCTACTTGGTCAATTAAATTGAGGTCTCTAAGTGTGATTGGTATTAAGACATTTTCTATTACCTTGAGACTCAATCTTTTTCCATCGATGGTCCTTTATAGGAACATTATCAGACCTAAAAGATCACCACTTGATATATCATCATAGGTTGTGTCTTATGTAGGAGAGGTCTATATGGCATGTTGATGTAATGCCTAGCCCCTGAGAATACCTCTCTCACATTGGAGGAGTTTCATAGTATTTTTATGGTGGCCACCTATGAGGACAATCCATCACTCAGTGTATTATCAGGATGGGTTACTATTAGCCCACTCTTGTTAAGGACACCATCTAATATTCCAAGAAATGAAATAAGTGCCAAGTCACTAAGGATGTTATCAATGCCCCTACAAGCCTCTTGCATTCCATTTTAGCCCTTTATCCCTTCTCAATTTGAGCTTTCAACTTTGTTAGTGAGTTTAAACCTACTTCTTCTGATGTCCATCACTGGCTCAGCACCATAATTAACTATTTAATGAAGTGGGTTGAGGTCATTCCTCTTAGAATCATGTTTGGTAAGACCATGGGCAAGTTTTTCATAAACTATCTCATTTGTAGGTTTGGGGTCCTTGTTATGATCATGGCTGATAATCGCCCAAGTTTCCAAAGCATTGAGATGTGTGATCTCATTGAATACTTTATCTTTAAGCTCTATTTATTCTCCACACATTACCCCTAGGGAAATGGGAAAGCTAAATATTCAAATAAGATTGTGAAGAAGATGGTTCTCTATATAATTTCCTAGTCCAAGCATGACTAACACCTCATGCTCTATCCTATACTTTAGGCCTACTAGACTAGCTTCCAAATATCCATTGAGGAAATACCATATGCACTTATATATGGGTTTGAGTTTATTCTTCCCCTCGAGGTCTTAATCCCTTATTTTTGGGTTAATATGTTTAGATCCCTCTCTAATGAGGAAGAATGTGTTGCTCACCTCACTGAGCTTGAGTACCTAGTTGAGTGCTACATTAACATTCTTGAGCACAACCATGGTTACCAACATCATCAATGCCACTAATTTGATAAATTGGTGCACTCACATCCATTTGAGGTAGGTCACATGGTCCTCATTTTTTATAAAAAGCACTGTAAGAAGGGAAAACTCATGCATAAGTAGTTTTTCCCCTTCATTACACTACTACTTTAGATAATGGGGATTATCATCTCTTAACCCTCAAAGGTGAGCCCCCATGACATCTGATTAATGCGTTATACATCAAGCTATTTCACATCTAGGGCCTATGTGGCCCTCTCATAAAGTTACCTATGGTGGTAGGGTGAACCTTTCACCTTTTATCGCACCACTAACCTCTGTGTTTCTTGTATATGTGTGTGTATGTGGGTTGTTTAATAGTAGTTAGTATTGTCTAATTATGTGTATCTAGTAGTTCATATTAGATGAAGCATACACATCACACACAAAATCATTGTCTCATGTGCTAATAATGATAAATAACTATATATATATATATATCACAAAAAATACATGTTTTTTTATAGGTACATCACATGGCTTTCTCTAATCCTAGGCTCATAGTCCCCAAAACTACCACATGTGTGGCTACATATATGCTATTATCCCAATCAGCCTATGACTAGGCTTACTATGGTAACCATACTATAGGTTAATATATCGATCTCTACCTCTCAACTAGATAAGCCATGATCTCCTATAAGGTATCTAGTTGATCTACTCTCTCTCTCTCTAAGTACCTCCAATCCTTTGGTTTTCTCTTAAAATATCTCAAACTATAAATAATTTATCTTAGCCTCTTCTCTAGCTAGCTATGCCTTAGCTCATGCTACAACTATCTCATGTCACGTCAGATCTGCCTCATGTTATGTTGACTCTACCTCTATCTATGGTATTTGGTTTCATGTTCTTGCCAACTTAAGTGATGCTTATGCACCCACTCATTAGAAGTGAGTATGTGGCTTTTCCCCTACTGGTAGATGTGTCACCCACTCTATGAATGGCATTTCTACAACATTAGGAAATAAATACCTTAGTAGTAAGTCCACTTAGGGTCTAATCTAGCTAGGGTGGTCTCCTACACACATACAAAGAGCACATATATTAGTCATATAGTGTCTCTCACTAAAGGATGAGTATAAAATACAAAGTTCTATCTAACAAATACACTTTTCTTACCTAGTCATGTTGATGGCCTTAGTGGCCCTCTAGTAGGTCATGCTCCTTCTGGTGGTGGTGGTCCTCATTGTGGCTACCACTTTCCATCACTAGCTCCCTCACTCTATCTTGGATACCATCCATCCTTAGCCCTATCTAGCTTGAGTTGTGACATTCTCTCCCATACTAATAAAACCTATCTCCATAGATGTTGGTATGCCCCATACGGATCTCAAAACTCCTATCCCACATGGATATCCACCTTAGCGTCCTCTTGACATACCATAGATCTCTATTGATCTCAAATGTATCTATCCACTACATCCTAATCTAAGATGGTTTTCATAGGCCCAACCCTGTCTGCAAACCATTGGCCCATATAGTACCCTCATCTAGTGCAAGGTATGCCTTGCTACCCCATGTTATCCTTAGTTATATCAATGGGAGTCTCTCATAATCCCAAGATAGAATTAGGTTGATCTCTATTAAAAATCCTTCCCCTCTACACTAGATGTGATCTACCTACTAATATAGTCTACCTAGGATATAGTATCTCGTGCATATTTTTGTCTTGCCTCTACTTGTTAGACAATTTCTATCCAAGATAGTGGTAATCTCCCAATACTTTGGCTATTATAGATCCTGACAAACATAGCACTTTTTATAATTATCTATAGTAGTGGAACCCATGATAATAGGTATGTGATCTTTATTTGATGACTATTCTAATCTTGATGAGGTCCCACTAGATTGATCTTAGTTTCAACTATGTCCTACACCTATGGTAGCTCTATCTCCCTCCCTATAATCTCTACCTCATAGAGCTGGTAGATTTAATCAATGCTCAAGATGGCCTCTATCTCTAGACCTAACTAGAATACATGTCTCTCAAGTACCCATATGGTCACTAATGCATTCACCAAATCCTTAGAGTAATGTAGTGAAGGCACATGTACTAGTTTCTAAAGTCCTATAGTCTATAGCAAATCTTAGTCCTCTACAAGTAAAACATTAGCCTCTTCAAATAACCATGATGGAACTCTCTCCTGATTGGTCACCTCGTAAGGTCTCTCTCTTTGTGTTGGTCACTCACTCACTTATGAATGTTACCCCTCTATTGGTGTGCCAACACCTCCACATGTCTTCAGAATTGAGAAATAGATAAATGTATTAGTACTAATAGTCATGAGATAGGTAAATCAAGTAAAGAATAATTATTAATAGCTATTTTTATATTTCTCCTTCCCTCTAACCTATTCCAAGCCTTTCTAGGCTTTCTCAAGATCCCCAAGGCCTTGCTAGCCTAGGCCACAACTTTTTAGGCAAAGCCATGGCCTATCAGTAGCCCAAGATGTGGCCCCCATGGCCTAACCATGTGTTAGGCCATGGCTTTGCCTAGCAAGGTCGTGACATAGGGCATGGCCCCTTGGGAAGCCCTAGGGCTTCTTGTTTTTCCTTTTTAAGAAATCCATTTAACCTCTCATTAGATTTGGATTGTTCCCCTTTGCCTCTTAATAATTTGACTAGTTATTCTACTTGATTCATCCACTAAATCATCCAAATTCAATCAAAATGACTTTTGGGTCTCCCAAGCCCCAAAATGGGACAAATTTTGAAAAACTAGTACTCAGATGACTTACCCAGACCATCTTGTACATATGAGGTGTACTCCCATGTCATTATTTGATTTACTTGGGCTTTAGTGGCTGTTGGGCTCTCTTTAGGATCACTCAGAGTGATAATAAGTGTGAAAATGATTCATTTTTTACTCTTTTTCCCTATTTTTAGTCCTTTATTTGCTTTTGGTGGGCCCTTTTTGGGTGTTTTACCCTTTATTGCATTCTAAACTAAAAAAACTCCATCTTAGGGATTTTGGCCAATTTTGAGTACATTAGTGGCATTTATGTTCTAATCTAAGGTTTCCTTAGGGCCACTCTAGCCATGTTTTGGTCCCTGGGACCCCTTCTAGGTCCTCATTGACCTCTCAAGTTGGTACCCCATCTCGTGGGCACCTAGGGATAGAATTTTCTTACCATGCTTCTTTTATTTAGTCATTTCTCTACTTTTATGTAGTCTATCCATTATAACTCCTATTTTTATTTTTTGTCATGGTTGAAAGTGGGGTCATTAGATAGTTATAGTAGTTTGGGACTTATTCTGGTCTTGCTGACTAGTCTTCATCTTTTACAAACTTTGCCCCACTTTCCCTTATTACTTCTTACCATGACTGACATTGGTTAACCACTTTGTTTTTGATTGGTTTCATTATCTATTTCCCTCATACAACTTGCTTATCCTACCTTACTTTTGAATCACCTTTCTATAGTTTCTATTCCTACATCCTTAACTGCCATCATGATGCACCTCTCAATGGTGGTTCACACTAATGGTGGTAATTGGGGTAACCTCGGACCTACTGATGCAACTTAGTTTATCAATGATCCATAGGGACATGAGCTTGTTATAGATGGTTTTTTCCTTACTAGTAAGATGAATAATGTTTCCAAGTATCATGCAATCATTGATTTCTTAATTGATGCCCATGAGTTAGGTGCTTTTTATGTGTATTTATTTTATAACACACTCTTAGTCATGTCTCAACTCATTGATACTTAGACTATCCTTAGCTCTAAGTTTCTCCCCCTCTTTAAGGTAGCATGTGATTTTATCTCCTTTTTTGAGGATGTCCAAGTTACCCAAATTCCTCACAAGGATAACACTAGGGTGGACACCCTAGTGAATGTCATTTTGGATTGTATGATTTTATTTGATATCACTTGTGTCCCTAGAGTTGGAATTGGATTTGGATTTGCACTCTCACCCATGGATCATGTTGTCAACTTCTTATACTAACATCCTTATCTAGTAAGTGTAGTTAATTTTCTATTTTATCCTTTTATTTCTTACTTTTCTTTACTTTTGTATGGATTCCAAGTACTACATAGAACTCCTTCTTCATTCAAATGTTGACTACTTGTACCTAAGGGGTATATGTAATCATACTTCGTATGACCGTACTCCTCCCTATGATTACACATCAGATCACATGTAAAATAATAACCCTATTTATTCCACTTCAAGATAGTTTACACTTGTATGGACCTTTTTTGCATCATTCATCCATCCCCTATACATCCCTAGCATCATACTACCCTTTTATGTATAGACAGGCCCTTTAAACACCTCTTAAGGCTCTTTTAGAGGCTTGTTGACCACTCAAAGTGGCATTTTGAACCAAGTCATGGATTATGGAGTAAAAACATCACCTAATCCACATTTTTTCTTCATAAAAGTTGTGGCCTAGGCTCTGGCCTAAGTAGAATATGTAAAAAGGTGTCAATTTAGCCCAAACAACTAGAAACAGTCACTTTTTGGCCTTTAGTAGATTAGGGTTGCCTTATATGATGCTTCTTCATTAATTTTCCTCTCTCCTACATTTTTTCTCAAATATTTCTTGATCATCACTCTAAATGCTTTGGTTCCTTCTTGAATCTCACCTGGTTCATTCTTGGCATACTTAACTTTCATTGTGATAAGGGATTCCCTACTACTCTATAGTTCATCTTGGTGATTCACATTACTCTCTATAGTGTTCCTAAAAATTTCTTATTACTCTTATCCCCTTAAATACTCCATTTCACCTATTCTTGTGCTCTACACATTGGATTTCTCATAGTTGGTGGCTTCTCCTTCAACTCCTCCATTGTTTTTGGCTCTTGGTTTAGACTCAACCCACACACAACCTAGTCCTCCTCCTTCATTGATTCCTATCTTGGAGAATAATTTGGTTGAAATTATGCATAATACTTTTAATTTTTATATGAGGGAACTTTACTATGAAAAGTGATTTTTTTTAGTAGTATATATGCTAGTTTTTTATTGTTTTAGTGATTTAGCTTATTTAGGGAATTAACTAGGATAGTTTCTAAACTTCCCACATTTGTATATGGTTAAGAATATATTTCATTGCTTGAAATATCTTCCATTACATGTCATGATTTATTTGGAAACATTTGTCATTGCATAGTAGAATACTAATTACTCAAAATAGTCTATATATTTTCTTAAATAATTTCCCCTTGTGTTAAACTAAAAAGTTGCATTATTAGGACACAATAGTGTGGAAAATAAAGAGTTAACTTAGGATTAGGATAGGAATGATCTTGCACCCTTGATTTAAAATGCATTTACTTCCTAAATTTTCTTTCATTTGGCTTAAAATTTCCTTTTATTCTAAGTTTATGCATTACTTGATAGCTCTCTTTATTTAGCATTGTCATTTCCATAATTTGTATGCAAGTAAATTTATAGTCTTAGATGCTTACTTAATTATGGTTATATCCATTAGAGATACTTGTATCCTTTGTGTGCTTGATCACATTATCCCTAACCTGGTTTAAAATCCTTTTATAGCTTGGTATAATTTAGCAAACTAGATAGCCTCTATAGATCTCTAGTATCCCATAGAAACTTTGAGCCTTCTGGCCTTCTAGTTATTTGTTTAGGTACCCTATGTACCCCATGTTAAACACTAGTAGTTTCATTTAGATTATTAGAGCTAAAAAATGGGAATATAATGACTATGTAATCCTTAAAATCTCTTCTAATAATTATTTGCAATTGAATGAACTAGTTGAATCCACTAATAAGAATTTAATAAACATAATCAAGAGGACATTGGAAAATAATCCTAGGACTTGGCATAACATATTGAAATTTTCATTTTGGGATGATATAACTAGAAATAAAGTAGATTTAGACACTTTTCCTTACCAATTATTTTATGAAAAACACCTTGTTTTTCTAGTTAACTTAAGGATTCATACGTTGTAATTTATGACTAACTTCTTAGGAGAAAATTATTAGGTAAAGGCCTACCTCTTGAATCTTATTCACTTGCATGAAAAACATGATAAAACCTTTTTGCACTTCAATAAACACTAAGGGATTTTCAAACATCAGTTTGATAAATGATCCAAATCAAAATCAATTTGGGTCTCATACCTTGTCCTTATGTGGGATATAGATCATGAAAAAAAGGGACAAAATAGAATATTTGATTCCTTATGGCTAGGTCCCTATCTAATTTCCTAAATCTTAGGTGAGATTATTTTTTGCTTGAGATGTGTAACTAGTGGGGATGTCCCATTAACTGTCAATGAATAATTACTCAAACACTACTTATATGTTTGAATTGGCTCAGAACCCCCTATAAATAGTTTCTTGTTTCTTTTTGATTTGTTGTTTGATATTATTCTTATCCCTTGTTTTAGTTTAGATTTGCTTTTGTTATTTTTATCAATTTAATTTGCTTTTTGGTGCTTAGTTTAGCTATGTGGCAGTGGTTTCTAAGTTGAACCTATTTTTTTGACCTAAGGGTTCCTTACTTTGTTAAAATTTGATAAATTAATGGCTTGTATATAAATATCACCAGTGATACTTATATGCATTAATGTGAAAATCCTTGTCTAAATTCTTACATAAAATTATATTTTCCTTGTATTTTCAAGACACTAAAGGCCAATGATTTCAAATTGAACATATGGATTTATAAAGGCCTATTTTTTTAAAATACCATCAAATGCACCAAATGAAATATCTAAAGGAATAATGTAACACTGATCTAATTTTTATTTTATCTTATTTGTCATAAGATTTCTAATTTTCCCTTAAAACCATGGCTTGGTCCCCATCCCTCCACAAATGTAAAAGTAAAATCTATTTCAAAATAAGTTAAACTAAAAAAAATTAGAAATTATCCTTGAATGGGTGATCTTGGAAACCTTCACCACAAGATTTCAAGCTTGGTTGGTAGTGGAGTAAGGCCTTTAGAATGGAGAAAATGAATCTCTATCAAGGTTATCAATGCTTAGATGGTAGTAGAGTGATGCCCATGCCATTCCCTCATAAGACAAATTATAAAATTTGTCCCCTTTCAAAGGTTCTTATCATTTGGAATAATATGATTTATTGTGTGCTCATGAAAAATAATTTAAGTGATCACATAAATCACACATCAATGTTCTTTAGGAAGAATTAGATTTTAGTATGTCATGTGTTGAAATACAATTTTGTGCTTTCATGTTTTAACTTTTCCTTGGATGATTACTTGTAGATAATGTTTTTGTTTGAATGAGAACTTGAGATTTGGAATTCTTGAGATACTCAAGATTATATCCTAGTAGGAGTCACCATTATTTGTCATTTTTTGCACAACACATCCCATTTTTAGACTAAAAATGGAGACCCTTTTTTACTTGATTGATCTGAATGTTATTAAATCTAGTCTAAGGGACCTTTCATGTTTGAGAGTTTGATTGGGATTGGAATTTTTAATCTTTTTGAATGGTTAATGTATGAATTAAAATATTCTCACCCCACTAATCACATTAATTCCTACTAATTTAACCTAATTTCCATATTTCTGAGATATATTAACTATTGGTCTAACACCCATATGCCATTCCTATATCCCACACAACCTTTATCCCATACTAAGGACAATTAATCTCCTAATTAAACCTCTAATATACCCCATTACCTGCTAACCTACCCCCTAAACCCACTATCTAATTTTAAATTAAAAAATAATCCAATTACCCACCCACCACCCTATAACTAGCCTTTCTTAAAACCCTAAACCATATGGGGAGATTTATAGAATTAGAATATTATAGAAATATTACCCAAACTAGCCCCTTCTCTAGAATTTTATAATTCTAGATATTTCCATGGAAATTTTCTAGCCTTAGATCTGAAAGGACCAAATTTGAATTTGGACTTTGATCTTCCCTCCCTTTGCCTATAAAACTAAGCTCTCCCTCCACTCTCAAGACTAATGAGAAATTGTCTATAAATCCTTCAATCTATATTATAGCATCCATAACAACATTATAGTGTCCATTTGAAGCCATTATCTCTATCACACATCCATTAGAATCCATTGTCAAAGTTTCACAAGCAATCCAACACTCAAGCTTTTACATCAAATCGTTTACATTCAAGTCATAGAATGGAGGCCTGAAAAGGTAAAGAGGATGGTAAGAATGTTATATTTTATCTAATTTATATCCTCTATCCATTCCTATTGGTGCCATCAAGTTTTGGTTTTTTGTTGTCTCTTTAATAATATTTACTTGAGCTTGAAATTTGGTGCACATTTTAGTGACCATAGTGGTACTAACCCCCCTTATTTAGTCTAATACCATTGTTTTAAGTATTATAAGTGATTTTAGGACCAAATATACATGAATTCAAGACTATATTTTGAATTTTTGACACGTTCTAAGTAAGTCATGGTATTGCACTGTTAGTCATAGTATTATAGTCATGGTATCATTAATGCCTTTAGCAGTATTGTCAAGTAAGCCACTAGCAGTTAGAAGTTCTAGTAGGGATTTTATTCATTGAAAATACAATGACTCCCTCCATCATGGGATTGACCTATTAGTAGTGGTATCATCATCTCTAGTATAAATATTGTCATTTATATAGTAAGGCTTGGATTCTCAAACTATTTCTGCTAACTCTGTTTCTCTAGGTGTGTTGTTTCTTGCTATTACTTCTATGTAGGGCAAGGAATAATTCCTTAGAGATTAGGTTGAATTGACATTCTTGACAAAAATGTGATTCCCTTAGTCATGTATTGTTATGAAAATAGTGATATTATTGTTTGTGATAGTGATATTATCAAAAATAATAGTTAGGTTTAGACTATAGCTAGTTTTTGCTAACTCTCTATTATTAAAGGTGTTTTGTTTACTATTGTTGCTTCTATGTGTAGGATAGGAATAAAATATCATAGAGATAAATTAATCACACATTTAAAACAAATTCATGACTTGCTCAGTAGTGGCATTATCTTGGTAATAGCAGTCTTGTTCTTGATAGTGATATTGTTAAACATAGTGCTTAAGGGTTATTTTGTCACTTCTATCTTAAATATCATTAGATAATAAATAGATATACCTCTAGTATTATTCTTGTTCTATCTATAATTTTTGCTATAGGAAGGAAGGATTTTGTATCCTTTTGAAAAATCTATGACTCAGTCAATAGCAAGATCATCTTGGTAGTTGTGGGATTGCCATTCTTAGTTGTGGTATTGTCCTTTCATTATAAACTAGTTAAAAACTACCCATATCACTTTTAAATTCTCATTTTTAGTGATTTTAGGTTATTTAAATAAGGTGATATAGGTCTATAAGTTGAAATTTTGAAGAAATTGCCCTTTTTGTTAAATTTTTTGGACATTCCTCTATACAAGTACTTCACCTCCTCCATATCTAAAATTAGCTAACTAACAAGTGTTGTTATTTATCTTGAAAGATTCATAAAAGGAATAGAAGGAGGTAAATTATCTAAATACCCACCATATAGAGTGGTTCATCCTCATTCTATAATACCATGACTGACTTAGTCATGGGTTTGTCCTGTGAATAGCAACTTTGTTGATCTCATTCATGACTTTGTAGATAGGGTTATTTTAGATTAGTATTAGCTCCTAATAGAATTTTTATCATAAGATAATTGTATTTAATAATAAAGAGATGTAATTATTTTAATTTTGTATACCTTTTATTTACTCAGGATATATATATACACACACACACACACACACACACACACACACACACACACACACACACACACACACACACACACACACACACACACACACACACACACACATATACTATTTTTCTTAACAACTATAATATCGCTACTTATGTTTTTCTAATAGTTACGGCTTTGTCATTTAGAGTAGAGGGATTTTTTAATAGTCACATTTTTTTAGTTAACCTTAGCAGTTAGCTAACTATTTTCAAACCTATGACTCTCAACTCATGAGATTGACAGTCTAGTCATTAAATTATGCATTCTAGTCACAGGAATGCCATGTGTATTCATGATATTGTAGGGACTCATAGGATTGTTAAATTTTAAATAACTAACACTTTTCTTGTAATTTCCTTAGATATTTTGGCACCCTAATTAGATATATAAACTTCATGATTGTAGGGAGGGATTCTATTTTGCATTTTTGTCCTAGATTTAATTACATTGTTGAAAAATATTTGATTTAAGTCTATTATTATCCTTTTTAGTTTCTTGTTAATACTTGTGTGTGTGGTTACTGATTTGTAAATAATTTGTCATATGATTCCAGTCACATATAGATAATTATAATGGTCAGTTAATCATATCAGGCATTTGCTTGTTTGTTGAGCCCTCCCTTAGGATAACACATAACATGGATTTCATGACCATGTATACAACTTAGTACATAGGGGTTAGTGTTATGGATTTCACCACCATGCTCTAACCAAACTCTATGTTTTGGTGGAGTATAAATATTAGGAGAGTTATCATTATGGCCTAATTATAATTCCCCATAAAGGGTTTTTTGGAGTGAGGGATGATCAAGCTCCAAGACCTAGGGTAGTCAGACAACATCCTAAACAGACTTGGGCCCCAATGTACCATCATGTATATTAGGTACTCCCTTAGATCCTTTTGTATACCTTATAATAGGGGACTTTAGTAGTAATAGGTTTTCCACTATAAGTGTCAATATTAGTACCAAAGTATCCATTGAGTACAACTAGGGTCTAGAGGGTTCAATCAATTCTATAACATGTCACTATCCTATAACCTCACTTGTATAGCCATTGGATGGTGTGGGTATTGGGTTAAATACCCATAAAATTTACTAATTTAGGATTGTACTTATTCATAATGTTTTTTGTGTTGTGATGAGACCCATACTATTTTATAATTGAGTCAGCCACACCCATATCTTGTGTGATACCTTAGAGGCCTCTAGGTTGACATTTATTATTCCATTATCATCTTAATTTCTCATCATATATTGAGGTACTCATCATTTTTCCATATTGATCATCATATTTTGTACATCCTTGTCACCATCCTCTTATACATATTGTCTTTGTATAACATCATCTTGGTCTTATCCATCTCCCACCTTATTCAGACATATCCACTCATCCTCTTATACCATCATCTCATCATCTTGTCATCCCTTTACCCATATTGTCTTTTATTATCTCTCTATTCAACACTCCACATATATTATTTATATAGTACCCATATTCTTGATAATTATTTGGTCATCTCCTCTATATTCCCCACCCATATAGTATCCACCTTAGAGATCCATTTTCCATACCTCTTCAAAATTTCATAGTATTTTTGACCACTATCTTCACATAATCCATTTCTTATATCCATTTCATTTACCCAACCACATCCCCATATAGTACCATCTCCCTTTCATAATAGTTCATGTACTTTGACTAATATTTGACTACCATATTACTCTATAGACACATCACATTCATCCTTCATTTAGCTTGTAGTATCCATATTATCTACATCCATACACACTTAGCGTTTGTCACCTCTCCAAGTCCTTTTATGTATTATGATTAATTTTTTTACGCTCTCCCATACCCTCCACCAATAATGTATTAACTTTATCATCCTACATACATCTTCATAGGTACATCTCCTTTGTATCCATCCCATATAACTTAGTATCTATCCCATTTTTCATACCTTTTCTTATTTATCATCTTATAACAAGCACCCTATCACATTCAATATTCATCCCCTTTCCATAAATTTATCTCTCATCCTACCTACCTCATTTCCATCTAAAACCAATCCATAACACCTAATATCTACCCTATTTTATATCCTTTTTCATTTATTTTGATCACTTCATATCCATTTTATAACACATTCCTCCCTCATTCATTCATCCTATTCATAATACCTAGCCCATACATAGAGTCTACATCCACTTCCCTTTTATGCATCCATCTCCTCTCATATTTACCTCTTATTTTCATCTGGTATCCACCCCCTATTCACACCCTTTCTTGTTTATTTTGATCACTCTATTATCCATATCTTCTATACAATTTTATGTTTCCTCTCTACCTCCTTTCCTTGATTGTATATATATCTCTCATATTCATATATGTCCCCTTATCTAACCACATCATATTGAATTTAGTGTTCATATTCATCCACATCTTCATATAGTGATCATATTTCACATTTATATAGGTTAGATTAAATATCTTCTCACCTCATATCCATTTTCATAATCTACATCCCATTGTCCCATATCCACCCTTTATAGCACTTATATTATTTTATCTTCTCATAATTACTCCATCCACATTATCACATTTTCTATATCTACTATCCAACCCTCTTGCCATGTAATAACACCCTTGCCTCACCCAAACTAGTTTGTAGATACCATTATACTTGTCATACATTTATATATTTTCACCTATCATCCCCATATCCATTTGAGTATCTATCCTTTTTGGCCACACCACTATCTATCTATCTATATATATATATATATATACATATACATATACATATATATATATACATACATACATACATACATCCCACCACTCATCCATCACTTCTCCACCCCTATTTATACTGTGAGTTGGTGTTTTTGTCTGATCCTTTGTTCATCACATTTCATAATCATAAATCTTCTTGTCCTTATCCCATTTTATTTAAATATTAAACTTTGTTCTAAAACCAAGGTCTTAAGTGGTCACCCATCTTTCTTGAATCATTAATTACCACTTATCTTAAATTTGGATTGTCATTATAATAGTCTGGTAAGATTATAATCTATCACCCATCACTATCTCTATTAGGTACTTTTGTCCTCTATCACCCATCGACTTGTCCATTTTTTAGTAGATAAAAATATTTTATCTGATCACTTTTCTCTCGTCCTTGCTAGATTAGTCTCTTGAAGGACTTTGTATTTTGGTAATACTTGGTCTCCCATCTTCTTATATCATCATTCCTTTGACCACTAAAAGTTTTTGGTCTTTAGATGGAAATATTATTTAAATAATCCAATCTCATCCATCAATTTTCATCACAACCATCATTCACAATGGTCATCCATACCCGAGATCAACTCTGATTTAGACAAGGATCCAACCAAGACAATGATCCACTAGGGTATATTATGGACCCAAATTAGGAATATGATGAAAATTATAGTGATATGCACACACCAAGGGAATAAAATGAAATATTTAATCCCCTCCAAAATTATGAAATAAGAAATCTCATTGACTACTACCTTTATGAGAATTGAGATCATGTCTTATCCAATGTAATAAAAATAGGGGACACGTTACCTTCCATCTTTGATCACACCCTCTTTCACAACCTAATTCACCCATCAATACCAAATTAACCTCATTATCATGATAATTATAATCGTAGAGAATAAGAAGGTAAATACCATGGGTTTATTAAAGAAGAACACCCACATCCCCTTTATAAAAACTGTGATGAGGCTAATAGGAGACATGTTATCATTAAGGATCACCTAGATTATTTGATTAAACAAATTAACATATTAATATATGATAAATGTACACTATTACCTAGGTCCAATAATACCAATAACAATAACACAATTAACACTCATAATACCCATATCACCCATATCCCTCAAGGAAGTCAAAACCAAACCACTAACCCTCTTGGGGATCCCTCTTTTACACAAGAATATAAAATGATTAAAGAGACTCTTAAACAAATAGATTCTAGATCACAATCCCATAAGTATAAATATAAAGACTTTTGCTTATCACCATTAGATATAAGCATTTTACAAATTCCCTTTCCATCACACTTCAAAGTACCCAAATTTGAAAAGTATAGGGGAAAGGGAGATCCTAGAGCCCACATGCAAGAATTATATGTGGATTGTCATGAAGTAGCCTATGAATATTCCTATTTGTTGTGACTCTTTCCTAAGAGTCTTACTGAGACAACTTTTGAATGGTTAATGCACTTGTCAAAAGGGTTAATTTCTAGTTTTGGAGAACTAACAGAGCAATTTGTTTGACATTTCTCATACAATATAGAGAATAACATTTCCATCATTTACCTTTACAATACTAAGAAATGAAGTGGTGAGAGCTTGGTATATTTCCTATAGAGATGGTGTAGTTCGGTAAGCTGACTAAGATGCACTATTCCTTAAAAAGAATTAGCTAAAATATTTGTGGACAATCTTAAAATAGAATTGAAATATCAATTAAAATCATAGTGTGCCAAGAAATTCAATGAAATAATAGAAAATGACATGCAAATAGAAAAATACCTATTATAAAAGGGAACCATATAACTATATTCTTAAAATGAGTGCACTTCAAATCAAGAAAATTCTTTTTTAGGGAAATCCAAGGTCTTTAATAAGAATAAAAATGTTGTGGGTGATGGGGTAATAGATTCTAAGACACAAAATGTGAATAAAATCCAAAGGAAAGGCCTAATATAATGATCTAATTTCTCTATCATCAAAGTTCCATGAAATAAGCCTAAACCTCACACAGACAACAAACCACTGACAAGCTTGAGAGTGTTGATAAAGATAGTCTTGGAACAATTGATTGCTACCAACATGATTACTCTACTTGAGATTAGACCGGTGGACAATCATCAACCAAAACCTTATTAGTACCATGAATGTGAGTTTTGTAAATATCATTAGGTAAAAGTACATGATACTAAGTAGTATATGTAATTAAAGCACTATATCCAAGACCTAATAGAAAGAGGTGACATTAATATAGAAGGAGAAATGCCATCAAATCAATCAACAAATTAACACCTTGGCATTTATAAATATCCTCTCCCAAATCATGATCAAAGGAAACAGAGACCCCAAAGAGACCAAGGTCATGCATCATCTTCTAATCATACTAATTAAAAGATCATCTATCATCATACTCCCTACTATTACATTAATACCATTAAAATTCACAAAATCCAAGAATCCACTCCACCTCCATCCCCCATCCTAAAAAATAATAGGGATATAGCTAATTTCATTGTCACCACTCAATGTAATAAGATTTTAATTCCTATAATACCTCCTCAAGATCCTTCTACCTCATCCACTGCCCATAAGGGGAATATTTTTAAGAAAGCCTCAAGAAATTCAAATAAATTCTATGACATCATTCAACAATTAGAGAAGACTCCCACTCAAATATCCTTGATGGAACTTCTAAAAAAATTTACCTTACATAGGGAGATATTGAATCAAGTGCTAAATGATTTGAATGTACCTAGTGACCTAGATACCAATCAATTTAAGGCACTAGTGGAAAATTTATCCCCATCATAAATGGTTACTTTTATTACCTGTGATCTACCCCTTGCTAGCCCATATCATATTTTTCCATTATACATTAAGGTCACCATCTCCCATCTTTGAGTTTCCTATGTCCTCATAGATAGAGGATCTATAATCAACTTGTGTAATTTGGACTTTCTAAAGAAATTGGGATAATCTACGACATTTCTTGGCCCCACTTTAATAATGATCAAATATTATGATGACAATGAGAGACCATCAATTGCGACTATCTATCTTCCCATTGGCATGGGACCTATAGTTCATCAAACTTTGGATCATGTTGTGGATGTATAATTACCATATAACATGTTGATCATAAGACTATGGATTCATGAAATACAATTTGTGCCATCCACTCTACATTAACTCTTAAAATTCCTACATTCAAGAATAGAGGTCACAATTCTTGGATTCATATACCATCTCCATATCTATCAAATGGATCAGTCTCCATCACTTTACCTTGGCACTGATAACGCCATCCTAAGCCCCATAGATTCTAAGTATATCTATAGTATCCCTTGGGTAATCTGACCTTATTTTTACTAATTTTTACTCCAAGGAATATTTTCAAACACTTTGCACACAAGGTCTGAACTTGTTGTTGTAATCTCTTTGGTGGTTTTGATGTTGTTAGAGAGCATATGTATTCATAGAACTTGAAATAAGATATGAAAATGACTGATATAAGATGAATATGACATACCACTATGGATTTATGACTTTATAATGCAATTAAATGATTGAAATGACATTGAATATGTATCTATAGTAAAAGAGACATTACTAAAAACATTTGACATGCATATTAATGATTGAAATCTTCATCTACTTCATATGACATTTTCTCAAACACTTGTTATGTGAACTTATGAACTGAGATGTATATCTACAACAACTAACAATTTGATAAAAACTTATGATGTAACCTTATTCCTCTTTTATTGATTGAATACACTGATTATAATCTATTGATATAAACTAAATATAATTACCAAGACTCTTGGCTTACATCAAGCATGAATGAATACTATTGCAATATCCTTTCCAAATATGCAACTATAGCTACCCTATGGTAGTGACTAATACAATGCAAGCTAATCAAGTAAATGATGCAAATGATAAACCTATTCAGAGTTTCCAACTAGCTAATTGGACTATTTGATGGTGTGCCCCACACATGTGCCTTTAAAGTTATATGATTTCGCTCCATTGTTGTGTTGCTTCAATCTGATTTCCCATGATTTTTACTTGAATTATTCATTGAAAATTGAGGTATCTTTTATCAGCTGCAAACCCTTCTAACATACCATGATATATATATATATATATATATATATATATATATATATATATATATCTTGCCCAAATTATTGCTACATATGACTACAAATCCAGGGTTTAATGCCAACAAAAAAAAAAAAAATTCCTCAATTTGATATTCTCTAATGATAGAATTAAAATCCATTGTATATTCCTTTCATGGAATCCTCTAATGAAGCTCATTATTGACTCTTGAATGAAGCCAATCGATGAGACAATCTTCAACTGGTATTTGACAACCTTAGAGTACAAAAAATTTGAAGTATCTACACTCTCCAAAGTTGATAATGGTAGAAAAGATTGAAACCTTAGATTTCTTCTTCTCCATAGAAAAATTCTCCAAAACCAATTATCAAAATCTTGAATGAATCCTTAATCAATTTGGTTGATCCCTTTTATAATTTCTCCAAAAAGAGCTCAATCCTATATAAGCCTTTTTTAATCATTTAAAATAATATTAAATGTGCACTTTATAGCTTAATAAAATGTTTATTCAAATTAAGTGCCCATTTAATCAATAATTTAATGTACTTTAAGTCATTAAATGGCCCATTTTAGACATAAATTTATAATATACTTTTAATGATTAATTATTATTAAAGTCACCTTTAATAATAATTAAATGATATAACTTGTACATTAATCCTTAATTCGCCAGGCCAACTAAAAATTGGGATCAACACTAAATTCATCACATGCCCAGGTGCTTTACTATTTATAGAAACACTACACTCCACTGGAAAAATGACTTACTATAAATTGTAAGTGTGGAAAACTGAGTCCTGAATCACCAAACAAAATCCAATCTTGAACCCAACTGATCTTAGGAGAATAAAACACTCTAATATCTACCAAATAAGACCCTCAAACTATCTACAATATCTTATGAGGGTAAGGTAATTAGCTAATCCACCAAAAAATTAATAACAAGCTAAAAAGGGAACATTACAGTCTACCCTACTTAAAATTGTTTGTCCCCAAGCAATCTCAACTATCAAAAGAAAACCCTTTGAAAAATCACACCACCTAGGTCCCATGGGAAGAACTATTTAATGTCCCTAATATCACCAACTAACTCCTACAATAATGGCATTAGAATAACTAGAAAATCACTATAAATCACGTCCACCTCACTATTAGGTGTCTCAAGAGCATGTATCTCAAGGGGAAGTGACTCAAAATGTTGACAAAGTTTACTTGCCATAACTGTACAAGGTAAGATATCATACAAACCATCCACCATGTGTGCATCAAAATTGTGCATCTAAAACAAATCATGTATAAGTGAATTAAAAATGAAACTTTAGGTGCTCTTCATCATATACACACCATCAAGCTCCTCAATGAGCCCCACCTGAGATCTTGATGCACTAAAAGGATCCCAAACACTATGATTATCACCTAACTCTAAACTGGTACCTAGAAGAAGATCAACATCAAACTTAAAGAGTGGATTGTCATAAACCAGTCTAGCATCAGACTTGAATAATGGATTATTCACAAACTACACAACTATTCTACATTGATTTGAGTCATCCATCTCCAAACTACTAGAGTAACAAGTAAAATCAAACTCCTACACTAACTCACACTCTTCATCTTATACCACCTCCTCTCTCTTTTCAATCTTCCTTCTATAGAGAGAGATAGAATGCAATCTCCCATCTATAATTCCCCTCAACATGTAACCTCTACCATTCATTTTAAACTTCATCTCCATTTTAGGTACATTAAGGGTAACTTATCTAATATCTTGGAGCCATTTCATGCCCAACACTATGTTCATCTCACCCATGTTGACCACATAGAAGTCAACCTATAAATCATAGTCATTCAACAATAGAGTGAGACTATATATCCATGTGGTACACATGAGGCTATATCCATTAGCAACTATGACTCTTAACCTAGTGAAATCTTCTGTTTAGAGTCTACAACTAGCCACAAACCCCTCATTAATAAAATTATGCATTGTTCTAGTGTCAATCATAGCAATGCAATATTGTCCATTAACTATTCCATTGATTTTGAATGAAGACACCTTATGTATATTAGCAAATAAGGCCAAAGGAGATAAATTTTCATCAATTCCAAACTTTGTAGAGGCTTTTTCACCCTCATCATTTCCTAAAGCAGCTTGTTGATCTAAATTTTTAGAATCAAAATCCTCATAATAAACCCACATCATATAGTTGGCCTTACCCTTAGGCCTCAATGGATAGTCATGCCCAATGCTATAGGGCTTCTTGCATTAGTAACACAATTACTTCCTCCTTAATTTATCTTTTGACTCCTCATTCACCTTAGTTGTTGATTTATTTTTCATATTAGTAGATTTTTTAGGACTCTTATTACTAGAATTAATCTCTTTAGGAGTAAACTACTTTTTTGGGGTAGCCAACTCCATACTTCATACCTTCTTCAATGCCTCTGATACTGAAGGGGGATCAAAATCCTTGATCCATCATCCTAAAGGCTCATATAATCCCTCAATGAATAAAATAAATAGATGCCTCTTAGATGAATGAGGCATAATTACTGATAGACACTAAAATTCACGGATGTAGGTCTCTAAGTTTCCCACCTATCTAAGTTATGTAATCTCTTTAAAGTATAATTTTGGATTTTTTTGTCAAATTTCTCAATCAATCTATCTATAAAATCCTTATAGGTGGTTATGAGGTTGTGTTTTAAGGTGACCATCCCATGGTGTCACCAATCATGAGCTAACCCATCTAGGTGTAAACCTACAAACTTGATTGCATCATCTTCCACCATAGGCTGGAGATTTAAGAAGGTATCCAAATTATGAATCCAAGCTCGTGTTGTGACCTTACCATTTCCATCAAATGTTGTAATTGTGAGCTTACTTTTGGCCTATTTTAGATCCCTATTTTGGTTCCTTAGTCTCCTATCTTACCTTTTTTTGTTGGGATCTCTCATTTGACTCATGTATCGATTAAAGGTCAAATGATCCTTTAACTATGGTGTTATAAAATCCCATTCATCATGCATTATCATGAGATTATCTATGAATGATGTATCTTCATCTTCTTCAACATTCTATTCTTCTAGTTTATTCCTCAAAAAAGTAGGTTATGAAGGTCTATCAATGGTATGAGTAGGTGCTCTTGGATTCCCAACAACCTTTTATTGTCATCCTGCTCATGATTATGTCTCCTAAGAGTATTCATCTATTGTATAGCTACTATAAGCTACTATAAAACATTATCTACATGTTGTTTCCCTGTTGCAATTCCTCTCATAATATCTCTTTCTTTTTTATCCTCATTATTACCTTCATTTCTTGATGGACTACCACCTCTCTTGTCACCCATATTATCATATTGCATATCCACCATTTGATTTCCCTATTATTTTACTCTTTTATGAGTTTAATACCTATGTGGAATAATATTTGGTGGCTACATAAGATTTCTTTAACACTCTAGGATGGTAGGATTAAGGCTCTAATACCACTGCAATATCCCTTAGGTAATTTGATCTTATTTTTACTAATTTGTACTCTAAGGAATATTGTTAAACACTTTGCACACAAGGTCTAAACTTGATGTTGCAATCTCTTTGGTGGTTTTGATGTTGTTAGAGAGCATATGCATTCATATAACTTGAACTAAGATATGCAAATGACTAATATAAGATGAATATATAATACCACTACAGATTTATGACTTTCTAATGCAATTAAATGACTAAAATGACATTGAATATGCACCTACAGCGAAAAATACATTACTACAAATATTTGACATGCATATTAATGACTAAAATATTCATCTACTAAATATGACATTTTATCAAACACTTGTTATGCAAACTTATGAACTAAGATGTATAGTTATAGTAATTGATAATTTGACAAACACTTACGATGTAACCTTATTCCTACTTTACTGATTGAATAGACTAATTTTAATATATTGATACAAACTAAATGTAATTACCAAGACTCGAAGCTTACATCAAGAATGAGTGAATGCTATTATAGTATACTTTCCAAATATGCAACTATAACTACCTTACGGTAGTGACTAATACAATGCAAGGTAATCAAGTAAATGATGCAAATGAGGAACCTGTTCATAGTTGGCAGCTAGTTGATTGGACTATTTGATGGTGTACCCCACACATATGACTTCAAAGTGCCATGATTTCACTCCTTCATTATTACATTTATTTAATTTGATTTCCCATGATTTTTCTTTGAATTCTTCATTAAAAATTGAGGTATATTTTATTAGCTACAAGCCCTTCTAACATACCATGATTTATATATATATTTATCTTTCCCAAATAATTACTACATATGAATACAAATCCATGCTTCAATTCCCATAAAAAGATCAATAATTTACTCAATTCAATATTCTCCATTGATAGAATTAAAACCCCTTATATATTCCTTTAATGGAATCATCTAATGAAGCTAAGTATTGACTCTTGAATGAAGCCAATCCATGAGGCAATCTTTAGCTAGTATTTCACAACCTCAAAGCGCACAAAATTTGAAGTAGTTGTTCTATCTAAAGCTGATAATGGTACAAAAGGAAAAACCTTGGGTTTCTTCTTCTCCATAGCAAAACTCTCCAAAACCAAATATCAAAATCTCATATGAATCCCTAATAGCTTTGATTGATCCCTTTATAATTTCTCCAAGAAGAGGTCGATCCTCTAGAATCCTCTTTTAATCATTTAAAATAATATTAAATATGCACTTTATAACTTAATAAATTATTTCCTCAAAGTATGTGCCCATTGAATTAATCATTTAATGTAATTTAATTCATTAAATGGCCTCATTTAGACATAAAGTTATAATATAACTTTATAATATAATTTTAATGATTAATTATTATTAAAGTCACCTTTAATAATAATTAAAAGATACAACTTACACATTAATCTTTAATTTGTTAGGCCAACTAAGAACTGGGATCAACACTATATTTATCACGTGCCCAAGTTCTTTACTATATATAGAAACACTAGACTCCACTAGCTGGGTGTCAGGATCCCAGCTCACTAAAGAGCACACATGATTACCTTTGTATAAGCAACTAAACACAAAATTTAACCAGAATGAACAAGTAACTAGAAATAAGAAATAACACAAAATATGAGAGACAATACCCAATTGTATTAATACTCTTCTAGAAGGAAATACAATAAAGAAGATGCCACACTCTTCTTCCCACACCTGGTGTATAGTAATTCACCTTCAAGAGTTCACTCTCTCAATTAAGGTCGCAACAAACAACTCAAACATAGAGTTGTTATTCACCTCCAACCAATCAGTATCACTACTGCCAGTACAACTGAGTACTCCACATACTCCAAGTCTGAGTACACCATGTACTCCAAGTAGATCCCTATGATCTTGCTCCTTATTGTGTTGTTGATCTCCCTAATCTTGCTACCACCTGCAGATCAACTTGGTTTTGCACACCTACAAACCTAGATCCTATACACATGCACACCTGCAAATCAACTAATCTTACTTACCATGTAGATCTCACCTAATCATGCTATACCACAGATCAACCTGGCCTTACACACCTACCGACCTAGATCATACACACCCAGAAGAACCCTTGTCCTTGCCTCACCAATTCCTTATGATTCTCTTTTAGATAAAACCCTTCTGAATCTATAGAAGCCTTCCAGTTCTACAATCTTATAATATAGCCCATGAGTCTATTATATAGATCCCATGTAAATAATAATTAGACTTTCCAATTACAATAATTAGAAACACAGATCAAGACTAAAATTAGTCTTTACATGCAAATTGGTCATTCAATAAACTAACTGTTCATGTAATAAATAGTTCTAGAATGCACAGGCAACTGATGTCAGTCCCTGTCTGTTTGGAGGTGATCGATGTTGGCTAACTCCTGATCGATGTCAGTTGCTCTGTGTACTAAATATGACCAATGTCGATTGATCATGCCAACATTGGTTGGTCTTACACTCAGCAACCTTCTCCACTCCTCCATTTGCATCAGTGAAGATTTTAGCTCCACAACCTAACAATCTCCCACTTGGAGATAATAGCTGCACCTATACCTATACCTGTACATCATCTAATTTTGTTTCCTATCTTGTATCCCTCTTCAAGTTCAACCTTGAAGACCAACCACCACAAATCCTATGGTGCACCTCCTGTCATCTAAGTAACCTATCGTATCTGCATCTACAAACCCATGTAGAAAAGAACCTGACCCTACATAGCATGTATACCTACTGCTTATCCCTCTAAAATACTTGAGAATCCACTAAACTACACTCCAATGCTTCTTTCCTGGATTGGCTCTAAACTTGCTAACAGTTCCACTACATGGGAAAACTCAGGTCTAGTACACATGTACTTAACCTCATCATGTGATTGGGGACACTTTTCTATGAACTATCCATCCATAAGTGTGCATATCAATTTTGCATCCTACATCTCGAACCATGCCACAACCTTATTCACACAATCATCTTGAGACAACATCACCCTATGATCTTCCCTATCTCTAGGAATACTCATGCCAAGGATTTCTACTCCTAAATCCTTCTTGGCACACATCTGAGCTACCTTTACCTTTAGCTCAGAAAAACCCTACATGTGTGACCCTACAACAAGCATACACACTACATACAGTAACAAGATAATGTCGTAACCATCATCTAACCTGGTAAAGTAAACACACTGGTTACACTGAAATTGACTAAAGCCATGCTTTGTCATACACCTGTCAAACCTGCACCACTGTCCTGGAGCTTGCTCAAGACCATATGACCTAGCCTTCTATCTCACCTATCCATTCACTCTATTCTTTAACCTTGGAATCCATTCATCTCATTGCTTTCATCCCAGCTAGTAACTCTACCAAAACTACCATTTGGTTCTCCAAGGAATTAGATTCCTCATTCATGCCACGCTCCCACTGTTTCCTAGATTTTACCTACATCACTTCTCTAAAAACTTCCTGGTTCTTGACCATCAGTGAGTAACAAATAGTATAAAGAATAGGAATAATGAATTTGAGTCTTACTTACCCTTTTAATCCTCCACATGGGCATCTGAGATTCCTTGATAGCTTGTTGTCTACCCAAAATCCATTCTAGTGACCGATGTTGGTTACCCCTCAAACTGCACCCAATCGACGTCAGTTCCATGCGACTGACCTAACTGCCAATGTCGATTCCCTGATCGAAGTCAGTGTCTACCTATGTCTGACATCACTGACCTTAGTCTGCACCTAACAAATTTCAGTTCCTACTTGAACGTTGATGTTAGTTTTTTGATCGATGCCAGTCTCTATGTTTTCCTATGAGTGATGATGTTCACTTGTGAGCACCCTTTGGATCAAAACCTTATCCAAACTAACCTTACTCTACTCAAAATTATCCAACCCCTTGATCTGATCTATATCCATCATCTCCTCCAAGAAAACTAAGGATTTCTAGTTCTTAAGTTTGTCAAAGACATCAATTTTCCTCTTAAAAACATACATCTCCTTCTTACTCATGTGACCAAGCCTATAAAGCCACATCTTTGCAATAGAAGGAGAATCAGTAATAGAAGTAGGTAGATAAAGAGTACCTACTTTCTTACCACATGCTAATTTAAGTGCATCCACTGTGAGAGTTATTGTGCATCTCTCATCACCCAACTTTCTTGAAATTAGACTCCTCTTCAGGACTGGGACCTGCATGACACCATTCAACACCCATATGTTGCATGTCTACAATTTGAGCTGCACTTAACCTTTGCCAATAATTTGACAAGGCTCACCAACCCAATTTGGGGTTACATGGAAAGAGGCAACAGAATCTAAAAAATAAGATTCCACTTTATCCAAGGAACATACAAGAGCAACCTGTGCATCAATACCTACAACATCTACTTCTTCATTTCCTTCATGCTGATCTTCAACCAACCAGCAATCTTTTACCTGCCCTTTCTTTCCATAACTCTATAATTGATTATTCTTACTATTCTCTTTCATTCTCAGCTTACTTTCTTCTGCCATTGCTAGACTCCCACTCTAATAGAAACCCTTGTGAGTGACCTGTAATCAAAAACCACTTAACACACTCTGAAACCAAGGTGTTAGCAAACCAAGCTTTAAACCAAGCTCAGATGAACCCTGCTTTGATACCACTTGTCAGGATCCCAGCTCACTAAAGAGCACACATGATTACCTTTGTATAAGCAACTAAACATAGAATTTAACCAGAATGAACAAGTAACTAGACATAAGAAATAACATAGAATATGAGATACAATACCCAATTGTATTAATACTCTTCTAGAAGGAAATATAATAAATAAGATGCCACACTCTTCTTCCCACACCTCTTAGGCTTCCCACACCTAGTGTATAGTAATTCACCTTCAAGAGTTCACTCTCTCAATTACGGTCACAACAAATAACTCAAACACAGAGTTGTTGTTCACCTCCAACTAGTTAGTATCACTACTGCCAGTACAACTAAGTACTCCATGTACTCCAAGTCTAAGTACACCACGTACTCCAAGTAGATCCCTATGATCTTGTTCCTTATTGTGTTGCTGATCTCCCTGATCTTACTACCACTTGTAGATCAACTTGGTTTTGCACACCTGCAAACCTAGATCCTGCACACACACACACCTACAAATCAACTGATCTTACTTACCATGTAGATCTCACCTGATCATGCTATACCATAGATCAACTTGGCCTTTCACACCTACTAACCTAGATCATACACACCTAGAAGAACCCTTGTCCTTGCCTTACCAAGTTGTTATGATTCTCCTTTGGATAGAACCCTTCTAAATCTACAGAAGCCTTCCAGTTCTACAATCTTACAATACAGCCCATGAGTCTATTATATAGATCCCATGCAAACAATAATTAGACTTTCTAATTACAATAATTAGAAATGAAGTTCAAGACTAAAATTAGTCTTTACATGCAAACTGGCCATTCAACAAACTAACTGTTCATGCAACAAATAGTTCTGGAATGCACAGGTGACTGGTGTCAGTCCCTGTCTATCTGGAGGTGATCGATATCAGCTGACTCCTGACCGATGTCGGTTGCTCTGTGCACTGAATATGACCGATGTTGGTTGATCATGCTGATGTCAGTTGGTCTTACACTCATCAACCTTCTCCACTCCTCCATTTGTATCAGTGAAGCTTTTAGCTCCATAACCTAACACTAGATGACTTTATATAAATAGTAAGTGTGGGAAATAGAGTCTTGAATCACCAAATGAAAGTCTATCTTGAGCCCAACTGAGCTTAGGAGAAGAAAACACTTTGATATATACTAGACAAGACCCTCAAACCATTTGTATTAGCCTACAAGGGTTAGGTAATAGGCTAATCCACCATAAAATCATAATGAGCTAAAAAGGGGACATTATAATTTCTCTCTAACTTAATTAGAATCCACATCTCCATTAAAGCCTAATGTCACATGACTAAATATCACATCCATAGGGTTTAGAGAGTATGAATAAAAAACATTCTACATTATAAATCTACTCTTGTTTCCATGTACTTATGGGTCCTCGATGATGAGGAAGAGTAATTTCATTAAATATCAGTTTGGATTAATAGGTTTTGCAGGCACTAGATTTCTAGCTAATGAGTATATTGAAGATGGAGATGATTTTTGGCTTATTCTATATGATGAATCCCTCATCTCTCCCAAGAAACATTATCCTAAAGTCCAAATAATGATTGAAAATATGCAGTACAAAGGAAAGGGATTGGGAGAATAAGAGCAAGGCTGATTGAAACCTATCATCATTTAAGAACATCCATAAAATTATGGTGTAGGGTATAAAATCTATGATGATGACTTGACCAACATCATTTTGGATTCTCTTTTGACCAATGAGTCATCTTTCTCTTATGAGGACATTAAAATAAGATCTATCTATAATTACTTCGAGTAACTTGCTATGACCAACCTCTTCCCTGATACCACTATATCCACCATCAATGTCTCCCTCTACTATCCATCCCTCATATACTAGGAATTAAATCAAGAGCCCACCTTTTATACATTTTAAAATTATGATGCCATGTTAGAATACATGGGAGTAATGGCTTCATGTTATCTAGATATCATAAAAAGGGATTTTTTTATCAATTTTTATCAATTAGCATATTTTAGGGAACATCAAACATCCAATAATCTAAATGAGGATAAATACTCTGAAGAAGAAGGATATCCTTCTAAAAAACTAGATGAATTATTATATATGTCCTTCACACCAAAATATTATTTTGATATCAATACTAAACTACCAAATTGATTCAATTCTCACGTTCCAAAAATCTCATTACCCCCTTATTTACAAGATTAATCACCCTCACTCATTGAGGAGGTGATATAAGTTATTATCAAAATTGAAAAACATCCTAAAAATAGTGAAACTAGGGGCATCTTTTATTATAAAGGAACATAAAGTCCTTATTACGCTACTAAAGGAATTTATTGACATAATTGCATGGAGCTATGTTGACATGTCAGGATTAGATCCCTTATTAGTAGTACACCACCTAGTTGTACATTCAAATACAAGGCCTATCAAATAAAAATTCTAAAAGATGCATCCTAAGGTGGTGTCACTAGTCAAGGAGGAATTACAAAAATTCTTAGAAGTTAAATTCATCTACCCAATAAATTACTCAACTTAGATCTCTAATATTGTTCCCATAACAAATCCATAAGGTAGAATCTATATATGTACCAATTTTTGGGATATAAATAAGGCATGTCCTAAAGATGAATTACTACTCCCTAATATTGAAATGATCATAGATTTAATAGCTGGGTATGAAATGTTTTCCCTCATAGATGGATTCTCAAGGTATAATCAGATCAAAATAACCCCTAAAAATCAACATAAAACTATATTTATCACTCCATATGGGATCTCTTGTTATCAAGACATGCCATTCAACCTCAAGAATGTAGGAGCCACTTATTAATAGTCCATGATTGTTATCTTTCAAGATATGATGCATGACATTGTAGAAGGTTATGTTGATGATATATTGGGGAAGTCTCAATTAAGGTCAAAACACCTTGTGGTCTTCAGAAGAATATTTGAAAGATTATGAGAATACAAAGTAATGTTAAATCCTAAAAAGTGTGTCTTTGGAGTAAATTAAGGTAAATTATTGGGATTTATAGTCTTAAGAAGGGGTATTGAAATGGACTCAAAAAAAGTCAAAGCAAGTATAGAAGTACCCCCACCTCGTAATCTCAAGCATATTTTCAGTCTTCAAGAAAAACTTTAGGCCATATTGTGTTTTATCTCTTAGCTAGATGACATATGTCACCCATTCACTCATCTATTAAAGAAGGGGATAGACTTCCATTAGAATGAAGAATGACAACAAGATTTTGAAAGATTAAAATAATACTTAGCAAATCCACCTATTTTATCACTACCAACTCCAAGAAATCCTTTCTCCTTTACATTTCAGCAACATCATGCACCATTTTTTCTCTTCTTGCATAGCACAATGATCAAGGTAAGGAGCAAGCTATATATTACCTCAGTCATAAATTGATATCATATGAGCTAAACTATACTCCTATTGAAAAGGCATGTTTAGTCATAGTTTTTGCATCATTGAAGCTCTAGCATTACATTCTTAATAATCTATATAGCTCATCACAAAAGTTTATCCCTTAAAATACTTACTATCCAAGATAAAACTTACAGGTCAAGTAGCCAAATGGATAATGCTACTTAATGAATTTGACATTGAGCATATAAATCAAAAATCTATAAAAGGATATGTCATTTTAGATCAATTAGTAGAGGCACCTTTAGTACTAAATGATCCCATTTCAACTAATTTATTAAATGAGACCATACTAAATACCTCAAAAGTAGATAGCTATAAATTATACTTTAACAACTCATTTTCTACCCATGGATCTAGGGCTGGCATCCTCTTAGTCACCCCTTAGGGTGATCTCATTCTAAAATAATTTTACCTTACCTTTCCATGTACTAATAATATTTTATAATATTAATATTTGATAGTTAAACTTCATCTCACTATTTAGTATAACATCTATAGTTACAAGTATTTGGGGATTCATAATTAATTATCAAATAGGTCAATGGTGAATTCCAAACAAAGTACAAAATGATATTTCCTTAAAAGCAATTAGTGGATCAATTAAAGACCAATTTCTAGTCTATTACCTTTGAACAAGTTACATGAGGAAGAAATAAAGCAACTCATTCTATGGCAACTATTGGCTCACTCATTAATCTCCCTAAAGATGTCCTAGAAGGTAATTTATTGATTGAACACCTGATTATATTGGCTTATCAATCATTGGCTCCATTTCAAATCTATGCAATAAATGATCCTAGTCTCTTATGGTACCATGATATTTATAAGTACCTTCATGACAATATCCTTCCCCCTAACCTTAACCACCATTAACATAGAGCCTTTATCCATCACACCACTTGACACATAATCATTGGTGAACACCCTATCACCATGGCTATGATGGTACCTTGTTGAAGTATATAACATCATAGGAGGTATCTCAGGAAATCAAATAAGTCCATAATGGTATCTATGTAGGGCACATCAGTGGAATGGCCCTATCCAAAAAGCTCCTCCAAACTAGTTATTATTAGCTGATGATATATCATGATTCTTGTTAGTATGTACATAAATGTGTAGCTTCTTAAAAGCATATAAACCTCATCCATGTTCCTACAAAAGAGTTAAAACCTATTATGAGCCCATGGCCTTTCTCTATATGGGGTCTAGATTTAATTCACAAGATAAATCCTACTTCATTAGATGGCCATAAATTCATCATCATGGCTACAGAGTATTTTATTAAATGGGTCAAAGCAATGTTGCTTACTTACACAATAGGCCTCCAAATTTCCAAGTTTATTCTCAATAAGATTATTTATCATTACAATATACTTGATAATATAATTTTAGATAATGGCAAATCATTCAAAAATCAAGAAGTATAGGCCCTATGTCAAAAATATCATATCATGTAGAATTTTTCTTCCCTATATTATCCCCAAGGTAATGGATAAGTAGAAGAAACTAATAAAACTCTCATCAATATTCTAAATAAGGCCATCAATTAAGATAGAATAAATTGACACACCCAATTATATCTACCACTATGGTTTTATTGAACAAGTGTTTGTATGCCTACTAAGGCAACCTTGTATGCCTTGGTCTATGGGACTGAAGTAATATTTATAGTAAAAGTGGAGTTCCCTTCTCTCTGAATCTCATTCAAAGGCATCATAATTGATCATAATCTTAGACAAGAGTACTACAAGAACTAGAACCCCTTGATGAAAAATGTCAAAAGACCTTGTATCACTTCTGAGCATATCAAAACAAAATGAAGGGCCAATATCGGAAGACTATTCAAGCTAGGGACTTCAAAATTGGTGACTTAGTCTTAAAAGAAAATTAAAAAACACCAATGTAGAATGTGAATTTTGAGGCCAATTTGTTGGGTCCTTATGTCATTATTCCATGTTTGGATTAAGAGCATATAAGTTGGCCATGTTTGATAGAGAAGAACTAGATGATGTTATGAACATTATGCATCTCAATCACTTTTATAGTTAATCTAGGTATCATTATCCTCCATTTATGGGGAATCTCTCATCCACTCTACCTATCCATTTCCCTACTTGATCAGTCAATAAAAAACTATCCAATAGTGAAAACCATCTTACTAGCACCTTGGGTAAGTACCATGATGAAAACTAGTCTTTGGCATGATGGTAAAATAACCCTGATCTTGGTCTCAATAATGGGAATCTCTCATAAAGATTTCAACAAAAAATGTCGAACAACTACTTCAATCAAAGGAAGGGACATAGCACGTCAAAAACTATTTGTTGAAGGGATCACTGGAATTAGTAATCCAAACATGGTTTATATATCTATCACCAATTCCATTCATATCGTTAGCATCACCATAATACCCTCCCAAATCTTCTTTTAAGTGTGTGTCTCCTCTTAGCCTCATAAATGGAATCCTATCCCCATTTCCATATTTCCATTACTAAGCCCCAAGATCACACCTTCCCACATAAAATCATCATTATGGAGGGTCAATACATTTAAACAATTATCTTCCTAGGTGTCTAAGCATATATTATAATCACTACATTTTTAGGGTTTATCATGACCCTCATTTTGAAACTTGGTTAGACCTTCACCATGACATGAGCTATATATCTAGTATATAATTATCACATTATCATTTTATCCCTTGTCCATATCCACTCTTAGTCATATCATCATTTATCTACATCATTGTCTTATAGTTCATTTTATGTGATTGTGTGTTTTATGTGAGTGCACTGCATTTTTATATATGAATGTCTTATTTAGATTAGTTGTATATATAGTATTTTAAATCATTTTAGCCTTTTTATGGAAACAAGGATGTCATGGGTAACCCATAAAGGTTTTATTCAGAAAGGGTCATCTCTCAAATGGAGTTCCCCCATGCATCTTTGTTACCATTACCTAAGACCCGTCATGTACTTGGCACATGACAATAAAATGCAATATTAAAAAAAAGGATTACATATTTCTGCACTTTGAAAAACTTCCAAAAGTCTCCCATCCTTTCCTAATAAATCTTCTATCCTAACCCCAATCTCATCCCACCTATCCTCATCCAAGGACTAACATACAATTACCCATCCCCTTATCACCCTTCCTCCATGGTGCAAGAGGATTTCTACCACTAACACTCTAGATGAAGTGAATTAAATAAGGGGTTTTTTATAATAACATAACCACCCCATGAAGGCATAATGTGTAATTATAATCCATACTCTATTCATATCACATCATCTACATATCATCATGTCATGTATCCATAAAACATCTCAAATCACATTACATAATAACATTCATAAGAGCAAAACAAAATCCCATATATAACATTATCCATAATGAATCACAGAATATGTAAAATCTCCATCAACTATCACTATGTCATCAATAAAATGATACATCCATAAGTAACCATACACCATCATTACAACTCATAAGATAACATCTAAAGCTAAATCAAATATCAAATCACATTCATATACATGTCAACATCATATAAAACAAATAAATTCATTTGTTATCCATAAAATCATAAACAACATCCATACATCACCATAAATCAGCATCATATATAAATATCAAATGTCCAAAATACAATATCCACATGGAATCCATGTCAAAATATATAATACAATCACATGATCCCATGGGGAAAGAATGAGATATAATACAAAAATCCCCTATACATGCATACATGTGTGTGTGTGTGTGTGTACATACATACATATGATGTCAAGATTATGGCCCTAGTGGCCTTCGTGGTCCACCACCACCTATGGAAGGCTATTAAATAGATGACTAACTAGTACAGAAGGAACCTGCATGCTGACCATCTAAAACTATAGCCTCATATAACATCCTATAATACTAGGCCTCTTGAGTAAGCAAAACAATATGATCCATCATCCTCATCATACCCTATCTTCTCAAACCCTCATCAGCCTCATTTTTATCCCTCTTAGCTACTCTTAGCTACCTAGTCAAAGTCTAGATGTAGGCTTGTTATTATGCCACTTGCCCATGTAATCCTGTCACTTAGCTCTAAAGTGTGGAAATTTATCTATAGCCTATGTGAGTCATGAGTCTCACTTCTATGAGTATAAAGTTTTAACATGTGTCTAAAACTAATTCACCTACCCATCTCTTTGAGTAATTTGGGTCTATAATGTAGTAATCTACCCCTATGCCTATACTAACTAGCTATCTCCCTAGGCAATCAAACTCTGAAGGTAGGCCTATAACTAGTCCCTCTCATGTGTGATCCATAAAATATCTAATAAATAGGACTTAATCTCACCTTGTAGGTGATTCACCAAGTCTTGATATGGTTATAACATCAATGGTTAGGAATGACCCACACCACTACCACCACCTGTTTGAATCTATATATGAGCCACTCCCTATATCTGAGGCCCTACTAGTACTAGAGCCTACAACCCCACATATGATATTATTGAACCCCTACCATCATTATCCACTTCTATCACATCATGGACCCCTCCTCTATCCTACACTCTTTACATGGGCACCTATCTCCTCTACCTCCCTCTCCTCTAAATCCTTGCTCAAGCCTAAAGTACCCTCCTCACTACACCCCTCAAAATGACCACATGAGGCTATGTTAACCAGATCAAAACCTATGGCTACCACCATGCTACATAGGTTGATATCACCCCTAGATTTGGAACAGCCATATAAAAATCTCACTAGATGTGTGAAATCCTATCATACTTTAAGCATGCATTACTTCTATCATCATGCCTCCCCCAGTATGGTCTCTCACTCTCATTGCACATAAAAAGTGATCTAAGTTTGGCACATCTTGAATAAATCCAAGCTAGTGTTGAACCTCAAATGGTCTATATCTCTCAATAATATAATCTCAATGCCCTATCATATAGCAAGGTGTAAGCATATACTAGGTATAGACCTCATCACCCCAACTGAATATGATCCCCCTATATGGCATCCATGTGATATGCTCTAGGCATAGATTATTAAATGCCTCTTTATAATAGTGTATCTCCCCTACATGTCCCAACTATACTCTTAATATCATAGACCATAAAAACACCATCAACTATCTAGGCTCCAATCTTGTAAGTCACCCAATGGCCACTACATCACAATGTGCTCCCAATTCCAAATTTGAAGAAGTAATGATGACCCAAAGCTCCATGCATGTCTATAAACACCTAAGTGTAGCTCTCTATACAAGTGTGCTAAAATAATAGGTCCCAAAGTGAACACTCGATGATCATGGATCATATCAGCTACCAAATCTCCCAAACTAAGATGAAACCATTTCCAACTATTATCCAAAAAAAGAATGTTGGACACAAGAGACATAACTACTAAAGTTAATCTATCTAAAATTCGCTCATATCAACACAAGTCAAGATCAATGCAACCATCTTGCATCCCCATCCATAATCTCTTACCTAGTCACTACAATGTCTACATCAATAACCAAGACCACTAATAAATCATATCTCCCTATATAGGTAGATGGAAGATCCTATATGCATCCTCTAGTATCATGATCATCTCTTTAGTGATGAAGTGGAAGGTACTCATCTTCAAGTTCTATCACTCTACCAATGTCATAATCAACACTAAACTAATGTAAATTAATGACATCATGACAACATCATGAAGTCATACTAACTTGATCACACCATACTCAATAAGGGTCATATGCCACATCTCATGATGCACCCCAAGATTTCAAAACTAAGATGCCAATATGATCAAATCCTCTTGCACCAAAATAATGTATACCTATCATCACCTTTATCACTCAAATAGGTCACCACATCTATATAACTAATCTATTCAAAACACTCCCATCACTTATCCCTTCCTGATCCTACCCAACTTACCTAAAGGACCCATCCCTCAAAACATGACCACTTAACCTATATATTTACCCATTTGACTAAATTACTCCACTAACTAGCTAATTCTTTCTAGCTTTACCCTTTCATCTTTTTAACCCCTAATCTAACCCTATCTTATGTATTACTTATCCATTTTTCCCAACCTACAATCCTACTAATCACAACTCGTGGGGTTGAAATCCCACTATTTCTTAATCATGGGGTTATAACCCCATCCATGCCTACTCATGGGGTTAAAACCCCATTATTCCCTACCCACGGGGTTGTAACCTTTCCATTCTCTATTAGTGGGATTGTAATCCCACCAGTAGCCCTATTAACCCTACCATTTGCATTAACAACCCTATGACTGAGGAAAAAAATGCTAGTCATGGGATTGCCAGACTACCATAGATGACATCCTTTTCTATGAAAATCCCATTTAAAATTTTTAAAAAATATCTCAAAATCACAAAAAATACATAGCTAAGGGTTTTTTACTCACTAGAGGTCCAGCCTTAGCATCTCTTTGGTACCCCTAGACTCTCTTTTCCATAATGGGAAGCTTGGGGAATGTGATCCATGTTTTCTATTCTAGAGCTCAAATCACCAAGGACAAAGAGTTAAAATGACCCCACACCTAACTCTTTTGTCCTACATTACCCCCTCCCCCCCAATATCCCCCTACTAACATCCCCTATTCACTTATCCCTAATAACTAATCCCATCACTCTTACTCATATATTATCGATATATAGGGGCATGGCATGCCCACCACCATTAACATTCCCATTATCCTATGTCTATAGCTACATTATCTTGAGGTCCTTTTAGACTATATAGGTAGCACCTAGTTTCATTCTTGGTACCCAGGGATAACTTGACCACCATTTGTCCCTTACCATTGTCTTATAGCCAGATTTGCCATTTACCAATCATGTCTCATTTTAAGGCCTAAATCTTATGTAAAGTGGATATTTATCATGATTCCCAAGTTTTTATCCTTTTTTGAGCTTCTCATAGCATGTATCCTTACTATCAGACCCATCTCAGCTTGAACCCATCTTATTTTAAATCAACCTTGTCTTATCACTTAATCACTTTCTAGATAATCATCACTTGTCTAGACCCATCACTTAAGCCAATTCATCATCACTATTAGGGCATATATTTTATTAATTAGGGCATCCCAAACCTATCTAGTTATAACTTTTATCCCCATAAATTTTATTTCAAGCGAACATCCAGGTCAGTTTTCTCCTCACATTCTCCCTCAAGAGGGAATCATAGCCTACTAATTTTAACGTCATCTAACATTATGATTTTTTTTAAAGACCATTACTCCTTTCACTTCACCCATTCACAATTCCCTTTCAAAGAGGGGGAAAATGTATGCATTAAAATATGCTCACCATGCTAATCACATTAATTCTTATTAATTTAAACTAATTTCCATATTTCCTAGCTATATTAATTATTGGCCTAGCACCCATATCCCATTCCTATATCCCAAAAAACCTTTATCCCATCATAAAAATAAATAATCCCCTCATTAAACCTATAATATAACCCATTACGTACTAACCTACACCCTAAACCCACTAGCCAATTTTAAACTCAAAAATAATCCAACTACCCACCCACCACCCTATAATTACCCTTTCCTAAAACCCTAAACCCTATGGGGAGATTTTTAAAATTGGAGGATTCTATAAATATTTCCTAACTAACCCTTTCTCTAAAATTTTCTAATTATAGATTTTTTTGTGGAATTAAAAATTCCATGGAAATTTCATAGCCCTAGATCTCAAAGGACCAAATTTGAATTTGGACCTTTGATCTTCACTACCTTTTCCTATAAAACTAACCTCTCCCTCCACTCTCAAGACTAATGAGAAATTGTCTATCAATCCTTTAACCTCTCCTATAAAATTCATAATAACATTCTAGTGTCCATTTGAATCCATTATCTCCATCATACTTCCATTAGAAGCCATTGTTAAAGTTTCATAAGCAATCTAATACTCAAACTTTTATATTATATCATTTGGATTCAAGTCTTGGAATGGAGGCATGAAAAGGTAAAAAGGATGGTAAAAATGTTCTATTTTCTCTAATTTATCTCCTCTATCCATTCTTATTAGTGCCATCAATTTTTTATATTTTTTTCTCTTTGATAATATTTGCTTGAGCTTGAAATTTGGTGCATAATTAAATCTTATAAGTGTATGTGTTTACTATGGGCTTCATTGCTTAATATTTTGTTAAGAGCTTTTCAGTTAAAATATTATGCTAAACATTGTTTATGTTCTAGGTCTTGGTTTGTTTTATTATTTGAATAACCCATATATATTTAGTCTTTAGGGGTAGGCTTGATTTCTAGTTGTGTTGAACTCAACTTGGTTGAGCCCTTATCTACTGAGATCTAGTCCGTCAAGCCTAATTCGAGCTCTACCGAGATCCCAATCTATTGAATCAAGTTAAGCAACCTCAAAATGTGCTAAATCCAAAATAATTAAGTTGAGTTAACCATGTATGCAAAATATGAGCTTGATGCCTTAGTCATTTTTTCTTTGTTACAAATCCAGGCCTTAAGTCCTTTTATTCCCCCTAGACCTTTCCATGTGTCTTTATCAGATCATTTCAAAGTTTTGAGCCAAGTCTAAGAAAAAATTTAAGTCCAAATTTTTAAAATAATTTTAATGAACCCAAGCCTTGAGAATGTTCCACATGGAATGATCTTAATAACCTATCCTGGTGAGGAATTAAACACATTTTAATGCTCTAATAGTATAGTGTCCCTGAATTACTAAGAAGTTACCATGTGGCAACTTCCTAAGAACCCTAGACCATAGAAACTCAAGAGACTATAGAATGGGATAATAGGCACATGGTCATAAGGGCCCAATAATATACCATATGGTGACATCTTGAGATCCCAAGACCATGGGGACAAAATATACTATAGTAGTGAGCCCAAAGGCCTAGCTCATTGTGGTGATGCCACATGGTGTCATTTTATGCCCCTAGAACATTGATCCAACCTGACAAGGAGATGTTGCATGGTACCCCAATGATGTCAACATTATCTTGAGCTTAATTTTGATAGGTGTCTACCTATCACCAATCCATAAACCCTAAATATTTGAGCAAATAATAATATGGCCCATGGTACTTAATGAACTTAAAATTGATGATCATCCTTAATGTCAAAATTAACAAAGGCCCAACGAAAATGATGATCGATTAAATGATGAATTTTCATTGGCATAATGTGCTTTATAATAATTTTGTTCCATTTTATAAGGCTTAGTCTAAATTAATGATAGATCCGTATGTGTTTTATTCATATGGAAAGACTTATATTTGAATCAAAATATTATTAATGTGAATTTCTATGTCGAAATAACAAAATCCTTTGCTTGTTTATCACATTTGATCTAAATTAGTTATGGCTCCTTTATTCATGATTAAATAATTTAAATGTTTTTTCCTTATCATTTACTCAAAATATTTAAGCTTTTCCATTTTATTTTATTTTAGATTTCATCTTTCAATCCATGTTATTGACTTGGATGCGTGTCCTCATCAGGGAATCTGAACCGTCAACCAAAGCATAATGTAGAAGAGACAAGCCCAAATTAGTGTAACATGAAAGATCATTTTAAAATCATGAATCATAAGTCAAATAGGGTAGAACAAAGTATGTATCTAATAATGAATAAGATACATGAGTAAACTTTGAACCAATGAGAAAGTGACAAATGCCGATTGTTGAATGCGGTGATGGATCCCAAAGCAATCAATTGGTGATCAAAGAATGATGGTGTGGCCTCTAAATACAACATATGGGCATTCCTCCATATTTATTATAAAATTAAGATACTCAACTACATTTCCTAAATCAATAATGAATATTTGTAACTAACCCATTAGTGGGTTGAATTGGCAGTCAAGGGAAGGATTGACCTCTTCATGTATAAATTAGTTTTTGAGAACCTTTCTCTAGGCTGACACTTTTTAGGATAATAATATGTTATTTTTGGCTAGTATTTGTGAATTGTAATAGAGACATATATATCTAAACATACTTTCATGCATTTTACTACTTTCTAGGATAATCTCTCTCCTTCTCTTATTTTAGTCTTGTTATTATAGATTTATTTTCTCAGGTTTGGATCATTTTAATCACTTAATATTATTAGTCACAATGTATATCTTGATATTTTAAAGGTTTTTAGGATTTTAAATCCATATCCTAAACATGTATATCGTGGTCATGGTATTTTCTCATAGTCAATTTTGTAGACTCTCACACCATCCTTGGGTTGAAGTTATTCTAAGTCTGGCTCAACCAAAGATTGGTTTTAGTGGGTGTACTCAATTAGACATTACAAAGGATGTATACCATCTTAGCATGCTTTTTATCTCTTTACTCCTATTTTTCATTTTCTTTATGATGATTAGTTAATCTAGGTTGAAAAAAATCTAAATATGCATGCTAATTTTGGTTTATTAATTTTGTTTTTCATGGTTTAAGAATTATTGAATATATGCATGTGATAAATATATTTGGAAATTATTTATTTACTTGTTGGGATTATCTTAATAAGTTTTGATTTCCATTTATAGCTAGGCCTAATGAACACTATCAAGGGGACTTTTTGCCTCTTATTTAATGTCTAAGTTAGATCTATCATAGATATTTTGTTAAAAAAAAACCCTTTAAATTGAATGGTTACACATCAACCTATTAAGTGAATGTTGTCATACCAAGATCTGGTATATTTAGACACTCGGGAAGCATTTTCTTTGTAGGATCTTCTTCCTTTTAGGAAAGGTAGAGTCTTATAAAAATCCTACCTATTTATTTTTGTGTCAAAAACACCCCCAACATAGTGGTTCTTAATTACTTCAATGTTTCAGTATGAGTTACCTTGATTGTCACTATGTTTGATACTAGGGGTCCACATTCTATTTTCCAATTTTGGGACTATGTTTTCATGGGATTGTCATCTTTTAAAGCATTGAAACTTGGTGATAGAGAGATCGATACTCTAATATTTTTGGCTCATTGCATTAACTCTAAATTTTGAGAATAAGGCTAGCTTCCTATGGTGGAAGCTAATATAAATTGTTGTGGGTGGGCAGGGTTGGACATAGGGCATATGAATTCATAGACCTCAAAAATTAAGAAAATTAAGAAACACAATGAAAATAAATAAAATAAAATAAAAAACACAATAAAATCAAACTAACTATAATCTAATCTAATGTATACATTACTAATCACTTACTTGGAGGGATACTCTAATATTATGTCAAAAGAGACATCTACTAAGTAGTGCTTTAGGAATTGTCAATTTACAAGAAATGATATATCATTTCCTTCTAAATCTTTGAGGAAAAATACATTTCCCCCAACAAATTAGAGATCTAGTATGGATTGATATAAATTAAATCAAACTTGGAATGTTTCTATTCTTCTCATGGGATTTATCCCACAACATGACTAAGTTAGATAATATTAATAATTTGACCTTAGATCTCTTGTCAAACCATGATTTAATAGTACCTAGGTACTTATTAAATTTTTTCAGGGCTTCCTCTTGGGCATCTTCTAATTGGATGATATTTAATAACCTTGATTCTACCTTTTCATTATTATGTATTATTTATTAAACTTACAAGTAGTAAATTAGAGGTTAATTAGGAATATAGGCTCTATTATATACACCAATAGGAATGGATAGATTTTAATAACTTGTTTATATCGAGTGTGATCAGTCTTGAGAGCATATTTTAATAGTTAATCTCACTCATGAGTTCTCTTTTATACAAACTTATTGATTTCATCAATCAAGTTCTTTTTTGTTAAATATTATAATCTATAACCTTGTAGGTATTAGTTGGATGATAATATAAAGGTGATTTTATGCTCATAATCCCACTCAATAGACTCTATATATTGAAATTTAGGGCCATTATCATATACTAGGGAGACTAGTGTGCCAAACCAATTGGTTATACTCTATTCCAAAAACTTGATCACCTCTTTGGCTATGTTATTCTTTGTTTCCACTACCTTGGTCCATCTCATAAAATAATCAATGTCTATGAGTATGAACTTGTGACCTATTGTGGAGTCTGGATTGATAGCTCCTATGAAATCAAGTCCCCATTAGGCAAATGGTCTTCCTTTAATAAAAGTTAAAAAGACATCACATCATGAATCTCTCATTTACAAAAAGCTTGGTATTGTTGATATGAGTGCACATGGGCAAGGAAATCATAGAATATAGTGCACTAATAATATCCTACTCACAATAATTTATGTGTAGTTGTATTCATAGAAGGATGGTTACTACCAAAATTTTCATGAAAACTAATCTTGACTTTTAAGGACTTTTATTCTAGCATGAACCTAAGGTAGATGCCTTAATAGTTATTCCCATAGATAACCCATTTATTCAGTATGTAATGGGTTGATTTTAGCCTAAGGTCCCTTTTCTACATTTGGGTCAAGCCAAGGGGTGAACTCCCATAGATAAGGTAACTGATAACTAGAACATACTAGCTTGGGTAGAGTACTTCTAATTGGTCCACTTAGTGTATAGTAATCCTAAGGTCAAGCTTGGTGATTAATTGAGTGAGACCTTAGCCTTAGAATAGCGTAGTATATTTTATCTCAAAATCATATTCTTTTAAATTAGCCATCCACTAACCTTTGTATTCTCCTGATTCATTTTGCCCTATCATGAGCTTTGAAAAATGGATCTAGGATAATGGAATGAACTTTATTACCAAGGATGTAATGTTTAAACTATAATGTCCCTTCTTATAGCCTTCCAACATTTTTGGAAGATCTAAATTTATTAGATAGTGATAGCATTTTCATAAAGAAATTTAGTTAGTGACATTGTGTTTAGGGGATCTTTAGGAGATCATACACTATTTTATGTTGGGAGTGAGAACACTATTAATGTGTTATTATTCACATGGTACTATTCATAAGTACCATTCACTAACACTATTCATGTGTTGTTATTCATGGTGACATGGTGGGTGATGTGGAAAGTGATGAAAATGATGATGTAATAAAGTAGGTTACTTGTGGAGTGATGTGGTATAACCCACATTAATCTTGTGCATGTGAATAAGTGGGGTGATGAAAGACAAGTTCTTTTATCTTTTGAAAGTCACATGTCTTTCTTTTGGAGGGTAAAAATAAAGATGAATAATTTGGGCACCACACTTGGAAGAATAGTGTTTTGACATGTGAAGTCCTTTTTGAAAAAAGTCAAAGCTGATTAGATCTTGTTTGGGAATATTTAGGGTCATATGGAAGAAGATGACAAGACTGCACTATTCTATATTTTCTCTCACATTTGTGAATGAGGTGTCTTTTTGGAAGCATGTAGAAGGTAGGGAATAAATACAAAAGATGGTGGATAATTTGTCTCTCTTTTTAATTAACTTACATCTCAAGGAAACCCTTCACATGGATTAGTATTCTATGGTGACACATTACTCTCTCTCTCATCATTCTCTCTCTCTCTCTCTCTCTCTCTCTCTCTCTCTCTCTCTCTCTCTCTCTCTCTCTCTCTCTCTCTCTCTCTCTCTCTCTCTCTCTCTCTCTCTCTCTCTCTCTCTCTCTCTCTCTCTCTCCTCTTCCTCTTGCATGTAAATTCTATATATACTTGGCCCTCTTTTATAAAATACATGTTGAAAATTATAAACCCTTCTTATTTTATATGTTTGAACTTGGTTCAGCTTAAGCCTCTCCTAAATATGAATCTCTTGGAGTGAAGATATTTTGGAGAATGGAAACCCTTTGAGATCTATTGGGTTTAGTGGTGAGAGATCCACCCTGACTGGCTGGTGGTATCCATAAACTACAATTATGCTTCAAAGGATTTATATGTAAGTAGTTGTGTGTTTTTAATTATCTTTATATGTAATCTTAAATATTTATATGATAATATAGCTGGTATATTTTATCAGTATTTATATATTGTAGTTGTATGGTTATTGGAGTTTGTATGTTATTCCCAAAATATCAAAATTGTAGTAAATATCCTTAGTGGGATATTATAGTGGTATCATAGTATAGTGTTTTAGGTTTGAATTTTAAAGTATTTATGTGTTTAGAAATATTCCCATTTGGGAATATTATAGTGGTATCAAAGCTTGTGATCTTGACATCCTATGAGGGTTTGTGTTTGCAGGTCTTATGTTGTTTGATGTTTCCAAGTGATAGGGAGATTTGAAAGTGGGTGAAAATCATGGAATCACTCAGTGAAGAAATATTTTTGAAGGAATAATGAGAAATGGGAGTAGAGTTTCATTCTACAATGTCATTTATAAATTTCATGAAATATAAGGTATAAAATAGGCTTTATACAATAAGTAGGGATCTTGAGTTTCTACATCAGTCAAAGGATTTATTACTTAGTAAATTGAAGGTAGTGGAGGTTAGTTTGTCTATGTTGGCCCAATAATATTCTAAGAATACTCTATGCTAATGAATCCATAAATAAGTTATTTGGTTAAACTCAAGTTGAGGAGACACGTAGATGAAGAGGAAAATCTTGTACTCACTAATTACCTTGGTGAAATTATGAGAATAAAAATTCCCAGGAAACCTTATACCAAAAATATCATGAATGAGATTTGCATACTAATAATTGAATTTTTTGTGGATTAGCTAACACTGGAACCCCTTATTTTAACAAAAGGGTAACAATTCTTTAAAAAAATTCAAAATTCAAATTTTGTGACATCATGTTAGATATTGGTTGTGATGAGATTGTTTCTGAAATGTTTCAAATCTTTTGGTATTTTATTAATAAAGATCATTCATAGAATATCATAACTTCCATTCAAATTATTACATCTCTAATTTTGGATGAGGATGATGATATATCTAAGCTATTGTTAGCTAACGTATTGTCTATTTTGAGGAAAGAACAAAATGTTTCACCTGTGGCTCATGATTTGTCAAAAGAATTGGTTAAACAACGTATGGAAAAAATAAAAGGTTATTTGATAAAAAGAGAATTGATTTATTATGGTTTACATCCTAAATATTTATCCAATTAGAGTGATAGTGTGAACAAAGTAGCTAAAACAATACCACATAAGGATGAATTACAGGATTTTGAAAGCAAGGAAAATACTTTTTAGAATGATGATGTTATGGTATCAGAATTATCAACAAAGGTTGATTCTCAAGGAATTATAAGGTAGGATAATTTAGATCCAAAATAAATTAGTAAACAACCCATGAAGGAATCCACCATGTAAGTGGAACAAGAAGGATCTTTAATAAAATTAGGTATGACTTTTGATGAACAAAATATTGTTGTTAATGATGTTAAGAAAGAACATATATTACATGATGAATTCCAAGTGTCCAACATTTAGGATGTTTAAGCCCTAGGAGTACCCATCCATTTTAAAACCATTGAAAGGTTTGAACCATTTCCATATAAGATATATTTTCAAATTAATAATAGTGATGAGTTTGAATTCAAAGAGAATGTTTCAATAGATGTCACTAATTCTAAAAATCTGAATTACAAGGATGGTTGTGTCAAGGTGAATCTATCGAAAGATCGTACTTCTAAATCAGAAAAATGAGGTAAGCAATTTGATTATAGCCTAGGATATGAGAAAGAAATTCATATTTTATATTTTTTGTTTCATACCATGTCATTTTATATTAGTTATCATGATGAAAACTATAGGAGTGGAGAAGACACAACTTGCAGGGAAGGATACAAGGATCCTTTTATTCTTCAAAATGGTCCATAAATAAAAGCATGGGATCTAGGTAATTTTTTGAGTTTTACAAATGTTATCAATTCTGATTTTAAATTATTTATAGTTGATTCCATATGAGAAAAGGAAGAATTAGAATTGGTATGGATCAATATACACCATGCACAATTTTTTATGATTGGAGGTGACTATCCTTTAGTCAAATTCCAAGGTATGTAGGATGGGATCCTTAGAAACTCATAAATTACTTTATGTTAGGAGTTAAAACACTATTCATGTATCACTATTCATAAGGTACTATTCACTAACATGCCCATGAAAGGATAAAATTGAGTTATAGGGATGAATATATTATGTTGGTAAGGAGAGACAAGCAAACTAATCACAAGACAAGGAATGGAGATCTATTTTTATCACTAAATTATGGTCATCATGGGAAACATGCCAAGATGGATGTTAGAGGCCTTAATTTAAATATGGTTAATAAGTTCTTCATCCTATACATCCAAAGAAAAATCATAAGTAATCATACATTCAGTGTAGTGAATTCTAATAATTTGTGAAGGGGCAAGTAACAGTTGTAAGATTTATAGAGACCAATAAACTAGTTAAGGGCATGGATGAGCTCCAAAAACATTTTCATTTGGGGCCAGGTTGTTCACTGATTGATAAAGAAGAATTCATTAAGGATGAATCTTTCAATGAGGATTTTAGCATGTTATTTGATGAAGAATTGGGTACATATCATAAGGGAGTACCAAGCCTTGTGGTTGGTAACCCTCTAGGTAGACCACCTAATAAAGAATTTGTAATTTGGATGGAAGATGATGATGCCACTTGGAATGAGGTGATCCATGGAGGTAATAACATTTCTAAATTTGAATTGTTTCCCAAAAGAGATTTTGAGTTTGCTAGAATTTTTATAACTAAATTAAAAAAAGTAAGTTTAGAAATTACCTTACAAAAAGATTTGGTAAGACAAGGGCCCAAAGATGACTCCTTCTCACTGGAAAATCCACCTCTTGGATTGGATGTTGAATTGATTTATGGGAGTTTCAAAACTCCTAGTGATTTGAAGATTAATTAGATTGATATCATGTGGATTGATTGCATGAGAGGGATTCATTTTGGAAAATTTATTTTTAAGAGCATTACATAATATTTCGAGGCACACATGAATATTAAGGTTTCACAACACAAGTATAGTGGAGTTATCTATTCACTATGAATGCATGATAGAGATTACCATTAGAGTTTATTGGAAATCTATGGTGACCAGATAAATGTTACATAGAATGAAATATTAAACTTTGACTCTATTGTTTGGTTGTAGGATAGCCACCATATGGATTCAATTGCATACTCAAAAGTGAATTAAAGGGAGATTTTATTAAAGGAGTGGATAAACATCCAGTTGGAGATTGTTTGGGAGTTCTTCCTATCCCCTTCTAGGTTGATTTTGAGCAATGCAATGTTCACCATTCATGTTTATATCAAAGTGGTGTAGTGAAAACTTGGTAAGGTAAATATATGTGATGGTGAGTATGCTAATTTCATGTAGACTATTATTATAATTCTATCTAGGAGAGATAACGAGGTGTTATTCATAGGTATGTTGTAGAATATTATGGAAGGGTTTTCATACATTGCTTAGTTATTCCTAACTTCCACATGGGTGAGTATTTGTTTTTGCAATCACTTTATGTTAACAAACTTTGTATTCTTAGATGTTTTAGTGATGATTGCATTTGATTATGTGGATTAGAATGCATGGGGATACTTTTTTAACACTCAAATATTGAGTGTTAATGAGTGAAGGATAATGTATACTGGGCATGAGGGTATTCCAATTTTAATCAGAGTTGTGAAGTGAAAACATGATGAGATTTTATTGAGATTGATATGGGATCTTAAAACTTGATTAGATCAATCAGATCTTGAGTTGCAATTGATTTTTTGGAAGTATCTACTAGGAGGTGGAAGGGGGGGGGGGGTTGAACTAGTTACACAATAATGCATATTCAATTCCAAACACCATTCCATGAAGCATACATAAGAGATCAATGCATAAGCAAATAATCACATAAGTAACTCATAAGATAACATAGGAGATTATGTAAGAAACCATCTTAGGGAATAAAATACATTGAATCAAGATTTTTAATACTATAATATAAATTAATTTATTTAATTTAGACCAATACCAATTGATCAAGGATTACCCACCCCTCAATTTATTCAAACACCTAGTTGACCTTTAGATAACACCAACTAACAAGGAGACTACAAGCCCCTAGATGATCAAGCACCAAATAAATCACATCCAAAATAATATCCACCTATGATTTGATGTCTAACACACCTTATGATGTAATTTATTTCTCTAACACCTGTAAACATGCCTCTCTACCTCATATAAGCAACTTAGCCTCCTTTGCTTAATATGCCTCTTCTAGGCTCATTAGGTCCAATGACCTATGAAAAAACCTATATAAACTTGGTTAGATATGAATTAATTATACATTTAACCATTTTATGGTACTCAATGACCTCCCTATTCTCTTTTAATGATATATTTTCTTCACTTGATTTCACACTACCACAACTAGTCCAAATAGGCATATTTGGCCTTGCCTTTATACCATATATTCCATCTAACCCTTATTATTCAGAAAAGATATTTATAATAATTATTATAACCTTGAAATAGGTAATCATTCATTTTACATTAGTGAAACACCATTTCCATAAGTTGGTCATATTCCATAGAGACCAATTTCACTATTAGGCATAATGGAGACCTAAAGGAATTAGGCCTTCACACCCACACATTACACTCAGACTTATTTGAGAATATTTTGCCTTAATTAATGGATTAAATACATAAAAAATAAATTAAATATACCCTTTATCACTCCCACATAGTTCCATTCCACTTGTAACTCTAACTCATCACTTGACCCAAGCCTTTTAGCCTACTTGCCATTTAGGCCTTATAACACAGAAAAGTCTATCTTCTAGAACTGAAGCATATAATCAATTTTATCAAACAAAAAAATAAAAAAAAAATCATTAATATATCATAAATGACCTAAAAAACATCACCAAATCCATTTTACATTACCACATAGGCTTTAAGATCCCAAAACAACCTCTGTAATAGGCTCACTTAGTTTTGGTCAAACATAGTCAAAGTACAATCAAGCATCTTGACTCTCCAAATTTAAAAAAGGATAATATATGGATTAAAATGAATTATTATGAAAATTTTATACTTATAAAATATATAAATAATAATTTTTTCCTCAACTCAGGTCAAATAACATCAACTCACTTCTTCAAACTGACCACTCAAATTGCCTATAACATCCAAAATTACAGTCATGAACAAGTTCATGTTTAGCACTAAAAATGGAACTTTCATAATATATAATCCACATAAATTGTTCATATGAGGTATATATATAATTATTAATCAATTATATCTATTTTTTTGACATCAATAATTGGTCTAGCATACCAATCCCTCAGACCACTCTCATATTGTGTACACATAACTAGACAAGCCTTTTTAACTTTGATAATTTAGCTCCTCAAACTATCTCTCTACCTTAAAAAATTATTATATAGTTAATTTAGGTCTATAAAAATATTAAAATTTCCATTTCATGCATTATATATTTTCATGAGAACTTCAAACACTTCACTTTCCTTAGCATGCCTATAACATTCATCTTTACTCAAAACACAGTCATGGTGAACATGAATCCTAACACCTATAGGATCACTTATTTGAAATCCAAATTAATTAATGATATAATTTAGAATCCTTATAAAATATAAAAACACTAATACATATATGTTTAATATCAAATATGTAACTTATGGATTAACTTCTAGAACACATACCTTCATAATTCATCTTACTCAGAAAAGTCACTTTGTGAGCATATTTTAGCCTATGTATGAGCATCACCAAAAATTAAAAACCAATTGAAAATGAGTAATAGGTATTTAAAAATAACCCAAATCATTTGCTCCATCCCTAATCACTTGAAACTCTTCCCTAATCACTTTTTCACTTTGCTTGGTTTCTTTCATTATTTTCACTCTTTAAATATTTAATGATAGGACAACTTGATTGACCAAAATTATTAATAAAGAGAATATATATTTCTAAAATAAATTAATGGGAATAAATAAAAAGTGTTTACCTTAAAGTTATAATTCTTTTCATGTGTTGACTCAGTCAAACCTACCTATAACACCAATTTATTCATAAATAAGCCTTTTTTGTACCTTCTACTCACTCCCTTACACACTGTTGATGATGAAAATTGTGCTTGATTCTAATCAATCAACAATGGGAAGTTTCAAGCTATGGGATATTATGGCTTGAAACAACCTCCAAATTTTAGAGAAGTTGGTCTCTTCTTTTGTATCAAGTGTTGGGGGAAAAGGGATAGGAAATTATATAGAAATGCAAATGTAGGAATTAAAACCTAACTATGGCGATGCACCTGAGTGTAATCCTAATCCTAACTTGAGCATAGTGAGACTATATATAGGATTCAATTACATTTAAGAGCATATAGGTGCATGATCAATGTAAAAGATTGAAACAATAGAAATAGAGGCTCATAACAGAGGCTTCTTTTGTTGAGATATAGAGAATGTCAACAAAGGCATAGTGTTAAATCTTCTTATAAGAATCTTCCAATCACATAAGAGGTGCAAAAACATGTACAGTTATTTAAAAATTTTGATTCAAGAAAATGAGACAAAAGCAAATGACATTCCTAATCACAACTCTAGAAAATCTATAGTATAGACTACTTATGCAAATGACACAGATAAAATCAACCAAGGCATAGAGTTCAATCTTCTTAATTCATTCAGCCACATAAAAGGTACAAAAATATGCATAGTTACATCAACTTTACAACTCAAGAAAATGAGACAAAATTAAATGATATTACTGGTCACCAACTCTAGAAAATCTAAAACTCCAAAAATGTCCCATCCTTTTCTTCTTTACAATATTCCTCCTTTATAGCCTCAGATGTCTCTTTCCATCCTCCCTTTTCCCACATAATTCTACTCCACCTTTTACTCATAGGGGACAAACAGACAGTGCTTTTAATGCCTTGGATGCATCCTGGTCTCATCAAGAACTACCCTGACTTTGGCATGGTGATTCATGACTAGTACCTCCTTCTATGCTTAAATTTCTCATTCCATCACCTTTTTAGCCGCTCAACTGTCTATTCTCCTCCACTTATAGGGGACAAATAGATAGCTCTTTTAATATTTGTAGGCCCCAAAAATCTACTTGGTGAACTATTCTAACTACCAGAAATAACTCCCACTAAGTTTACCTCCATCTCGATTTATTGTAACAGATACACGAAACACTCTATTCTATTGAAATGGGAAAGGACACTTAGCCAATTTCCTAAAATTTTCCTTATTACTTAGAAGGCACTAGAGAATGACACTTGGCACTTTCTGCCTGATTTATAGAAGACACATGGCATTTTCCACTTTCTCTATGTTTTGATCAGGAATGCTCTACCTTCGACACCTGTCACAATCTACTTCCTTGATACTTAGTAGTTTTAACAAAATAAAACTCACCGCATTCCTTACCCAAGCAACTTTTAAAAGGGGGATGGATGCATGTGGCAATCTCTGCTTCTTGACACTTGGCACTTCTACAGACCTTTGGAGTAACACCAAGGACCCACCACAATCTTTATTTAGCAATGAAGCTTGAAGATGGTCTCTCAAAAGTTGACATGTGGTAGCTTCCACTGATCTTGGGAAGATACATGGCATCTTCTGCTTCTCCTACTAGGGGTATGTGGCATCTTTCTGCTATTCTTGAGGATGGAGTAGAAAGGGGCTCAGAGAGTGACACTTGGTGACCTACACTACTTTTTGGCACTTAAAAAAAATGAAATGACACCTTTCTGCCTTTTGGAAAGGTACTTGACCCCTTTGGTTTTTGGGACACTCCCTTAAGCTGCCTGATGAACCAAAATGGTTCAATGGTTCAACAGTTTAACACTGTGCACTATTTACATGTTAACCAAGGCATTGAGCCAAAATGTTCAACCATTGCATTGAACCCTAGCATCAAATTGACTATCTCTTAGATGCCAACACATGGTGACTTTTGCCTTTTCTACTATTTAGCTTGTTGAAAACCTTTGCTGAGAAATAGAATGAACACAGGTGTCGATACGAGACATGGATGCCGACACATGGTGATTTCCATTAAGTTACTATTGGATATGTGGCATGATCTGTGGCTCTCTTGAAAGTTATGAAAAGTGTCTTAGATGATGCCAATTGGCTGGCTCCTTGTTTTGAAAAGTGACACTTGGCAGCTTTTGCTTGAATTCAACACTTAGGCAAAAATGAATTAAAGGAAATAGAAAGGGGTAAGAGAACTCATGCTCAGACACCCTCACTTGGTAGACTCCACTGCACTTCAATACTTAAGATGGAAATGAACTCATTCTCTACTCTAACTCTGCTGCTATGACCAATGTATGCGAGAACCAAAACTATAGTGCTCGACTAAAAATTTAAATGTAACATAGAGTAAAAATTTACTCTACAGTTACTGGTGACCCTCAGGACTTTTGAGCCTACTCAAAAATAAAACTCCACCTCCTACTAGATCAAAATTACAAAAATTATAGCTTCAAAAGAGCCATTGACATGTGTTCAAAAACACTTATTTAAAATAAAAATGGAAAACAATGAAAAAATAATGCGAGAAAGGGAAAATATTTAACTATAATACATGAGATACCCAAGTCAATTGAAATGTTTCAAATAGATTCCATTTATAAGAATCTCTTCAAGTTCTCCTTCCATCGAATCTAGCTCAAAATAATTCTTCTACTTGCATGCATGAATTTTATATGGGCCAGTCCATAGTGCTTTGAATTTGGTATGCTAACCCAGCTTGGCAGCCCTTACATCCCATTTCAAAATAATTGATCCTAATTCAAAATTAGGATTTGAAGTCCTTTTATCAAAATAGTTCTTAACCATTCCTTGATGCTTAATCAATGAATCATGGGCTATATCCCTCTTTTCTTGAACTTACAAAAGTTCTGTGAGTCTGACCTGCATGGGGCCATTTTCTTCAATTTCAATCTATTTAATCAGGTGGAGAGTAGGGATTTCCAAGCTTAGGGGAATCATAACAAACTTTCCATAGACCAATTCATATGGTTACATTTCGATCACTTGCTTAGGCATGATTTTATCAGCCCATAATGCTAGATTAAGCACTTTATGCCACTCTTTGTGATGATCAACCCCTACTCTTTTGATGAGTCTTACCAGGTTCTTGTTGGTTAATTCTGCCAAACCATTACCTTGAGGGTAATAGTTAGATGAATTTTTTGATATATTCCATGTCTCAAGGCAAAGTCAGATACTTTAGAGCCTAAGAATGCTTTAGCATTATCTAAAATGATGGTGTGAGGAGCCCTAAAGTGAGTAGTGATACCCCCTAAAAAATCTAGGATCACATTCTCTGTTGCTTCTTTAAGTGGGACTGCCTCAATCCATCTGGTGAAATAGTCTATGGCAGTTAATATCCATTTATGACCCATATTGGACACTGGATTTATCATTCTAATGAAGTCAAGGCCCCATTGAGCAAAAGGTTCATCCATAATTATAGGACTAAGGGGCATGGCTGCATTCCTCCTCATCCCCATATAATACTGGTAGGATTGACATTTTCTAACCAACTGATAATAATCTACAAATAAAGTAGGCCAGAAATATCCTACCTCACTTATCTTTATGGTTGTGGTCTTTGTGAAAAAATGCCCCCCTGATATTCCATGATGCATTTTGTGTAGTATTTTCTTAACTTTAGCCTATTTTACACATCTTAACAATTTTCCATCAGAATTTCTTCTGAAAAGGACTTGTCCAATGAAAATAAAATGAACTCCCTATATCCTATAATATCTCCTCTTACTTCAAGGTAGTTCTCTTGGATAAATCCCATTTTTCATAAATTAAACCTTGCTTGTGACCCAAGATTCTTGATAAACCTCTTATAATTTTAGCACCATCTCCATCTCTCCTTTTGAATCTGCTTCCTAAGGTAACATCCTTTCCAGCTCCTGGGTTATATATTGGCATAGACCCCTTCCTCTGACTAGCTTGGTGGGTCTAACCTATACAACATATTCAAGGATCTTAGTGATCTAATTGGCTCTTTTCTCAATAATTTCCCCTTCCATGATGTATTCCCTGATACTTGGGTGAGATACAAGTATCAAAATTTTGTTTCTTGATATCAAATGCCTAAATTTCTTGAGGGCTTTCACCATGGCATAGGCTTGTCTTTCTAAAAAAATGTATCTGGTCTCATAATATCTAAGGGTTCTTGATAAAAAGGCTATTGGGTGTTCCCCCTCTAGCCTATCATTCTTTTGAGTCAAGATAGTGGCAATACTTGACTCTCCTCCATAGACATACATTATGAAGGGCTTGAAAAAATCTAGGTTTTTGAGCACTGGGGCTGCTGAGATAACCCTTTTGACCTCTTCAAAGGCTTGCCTTCCTTCTATGGTCCACTTGAAGACTAGGTCCATTTTTAGCAAGAGTGTCATTGGTCTAACCAAACCTACAAAATCAGATATGAATTTACTGACAAAATTGATCTTCCCTAAAAAGGACTAAACTGCCTTTTTATTTACTGGAAGAGGTAGGTTCATTATAGCTATGATTCTTTTGGGGTCTATAGAAACTCCTTATTTAGATACTATATGCCCCAACAATTTTCCCTAAGGTATAAAAAAGATGCATTTCCTGAGATTCAATGGTATCCCAAAATATTGACATTTCTTGAAGATAGATTCTAAATGATCGAAATGATCATCAATATTTTTTGAAAAAATAGTGAGGTCATCCAGATAGACTAGGATGATCCTATTTATAAGCTCACCAAAGGCTATATCCATCACTCTTTGGAAGGTGGTTCCTACATTTGATAAGTCGAATGGCATCTTTGCGTAGGCAAATGTTCCCCATTTGGTAGTGAAAGCAATTTTGTACTAGTCTTCCTCAGCTAGCCAAATCTGATTGTATTCAGAGAAACCATCAAGTTAAAAAAACCTCTTTGATCCCACCATAGTTTATAGAATTTGTTCCATGCAGGGTAAGGGATAGTGGTCTTTCAGAGATGCTCTATTTAGATCTCTGAAATCTACACATAATCTTACATCTCCATTCTTTTTCCTAACTGGGACTAGGTTTGATACCCAGGTTGAGTGCTTGATTGGAAATATTATTTTGGAATGTAAAAGTTTTTGCAACTCATCTACCATTAGAGGCTCGATCCTTGGATTTATTGGCCTCTATTTATGTCTGATGGGCTTGGATCCTTTAGTCAATTCTATTGTGTGCTAGATAATGTCTCTATTGTATCCATGAAGGTCTTCATAGCTCCAAGCTATGACTCTATCATATCTCTAACATAATTTGATTAACCTTTCCTTCTCTTCTTGAGTTGTGGAATTCCCAACTTTTAGTCTTTTCCTGTCACTCACCTCTATTTTAGAATAGTCTACTTTATCTACTTGGAACCTTTTCTTTTCCAAGCTTACATCCTCTAGGTCAAACAAGTTTTCTAAGGTGATCAATCCCTTGGGGAGCTTATTAGTCCTCAATTATCTAATCTGATCACCATATGCCTCTTCAATTTTAGTTTACAACTGATCAGCAACTCATCTAATTATTGGTAGAAAGAGACTACCTGAGCATCATTTTCAAACACTTGCCAATTTTCATCATTGTCTGGGATAGTTAGCCTCACTATAACTTTTACTGACTCATTGTTAACTAATAGGCTAGTTGGCAGGTTAAATTATGAGCCAATCTGGGACATCTTATTAGCCTCAGAGTTTTGACTTCTAGGGATTATCTCAATAGTGAAAGCTTCAAAATATTCTATCAAATCCCAAATCCTATGCTTGTAGGATCTCATTTTCACATTCTTGGCTGCTACCTTTTCTCGTATTTGCTTTACTACTAATTCTAAATATCCTTTTACTTTTAGGTTCTTTATTCCCCTTTTCTTAGCTAACAGGATCCCATGTACTAAATATTCATACTCAACATCATTATTAGTGCAAGCAAATTGGAATCAGATAGCCCTTAAAATTTTATCATCATTTCGAGCAGTAAGACAAATTCCTGCTTCAACACCATGTTTACTTCTATCCCCATCAAAATTCAAAATCCAGATCTCTAAATCTTGAGCAGTAGGTGCCTCTTTCCTTATAACATTTTGGATTTCTTGGTCCTCATTAAAAATGATGTATGTGCCCAAACCAGTAGAGTCATAGTTCCCATATGGGTCACTATGCATTATAGCCAACAACTGGTTATTTTCTTCTTCTTGATCATGCTTAGTCTAGTCACCTAGCTCTTCAAAAAAAATTCTTTCTTCTTTATTTAACATGGCATGATCTGCTTCTAATCTTGTTGTTGGTTCATTGGTGATGTGGTCTTTGGATAGTGGTTCAGATAGAATTTTCATCTTTGAACCGTATCTAGTTCTCAGGATAAGGTGGGACCAGTCAAGAGACATATACCCTCCTATTTTTGCTGTAAAGTCTCTGGATAAACATAAACTAAAAACAAGAGGTATATCTTTGACAACTATTTCTTGGTTGACAATTATGTTGGGACATGTGTATAATTGTAATAGGAGCTATCTAATTCTCCCTATGGTTTGTATTTTTTTGCCATCTAGCTGCATAACTCCTTTTGCAAGGGGTTCATATTTTATTTTCAAAGCATCAGCTATTTACTTGGGCATCACAATTGTACTAGCTCCTAAATCTATCAATGCATTATGCAGGAGTTTCTTTCCAACTATCAGAGTCAAATAGAAAGGCTCTGGCTTGGATTTACTTACTTGTGCGGTATCGTTCATGAAGGCTGTTGTCTTTAGAAGACCTATATCCTTGAGCTTTTTCTTTCCAGTACGTCCTTCCTTGGTAACAGCCCCTTTGAGCACTGCTTGCCCCTATAGAGCTTCTTGCAGTAGTATCTTTTGTTTAGGTATAGCCAAGAAATCCCATATAGATACTTGTGTTGGAGTCTTCTTTAATTGGTCGACTATATTGATTGCTCCCAAAGACTGAGTTTTTTGGTGATAAGGATACCTCATTTTCTCCTAGATCTGGGTAGGAATCCCTTGATCTTGTACTAGTTAAGGCCCTTCCTATTTGATAGCACCATTCCTTTATCTTGGAGATGGAGGATTATTCTTGACTTGACCACTTACAATCTCGGGCTACTCCACCATCCTCCTCTTTGATCTGGTGTAGTAAGCAGATTGCACCATCGGCCTTTAGGAGGTAGATGCTTTGTTTAATAAGACTGTTCCTTCATCCTCAACCCATGAGAATAAAGCATGTTCTAGGGCTATTTCTTCCTCTTGTTGCAAGGACATTCCTTGCATCTGAGCCACTATAATTGAATTTTGCATACTGAGAAACTAGTAGGCTTGATTGTTACTAGTACTAGCAAACTGACCATCCATTCTCCTATGCTTAGCCACCCTTTGTTTTAGATTACCCTTAGGACAATCTCTGGGTGTATGAGCATCATTTCAAGGAAAACACCAAGCATTAGTATCATCCACATAATTATTCTGACCTAGAACCATCTCCCTATTTAAGTTGGGAGGAATGGTCTGCGAGGGTGTGGGAATTGCAACTAATTGATTTGCTGGCTAATGGTTAGTTTATTTTTGGGGGCCCTGATATTGGTTTGGTTGGGGTGGAAATCTATTTCCTTGATAGCTTTGATAAGGGGACTTAGTGAAAGTATTTTGCTACCTCTTCATATTAATCAGCTCATTGGAAAATGTCCTCAAGATATTCTTGATATCGTTCATCTCAGATGACTGGGTAGGGACAGATTCTTTTACGGATGATTAAGGGTAAGTGTACATAGACACAAGTGGGCTTATAGCTTTAGGAACTTCTTGAGGTAAGGGCATGGAAATCTCTAAGAACATAGGCATGGGAGGTCTTGGAGGTAACTTTCCAATATCTATTAAATGATTCTCAGCTCTGGCCACATAGTCATAAGCCCCTGGCAAAGTGTGTCCTCCTAATGACTGAATCATAAAAGATATATCTAAATTCAAGGCTATGAGATAAAACACTATGGCCATACCAAGAGGTGGTTTAGCTACAATAGGGATTTTGTCCCAAGTTTTATAGAATCTGGTGTTGAAATCAATCATGTCCTCCTATGGTCCCCTTTGAATGGTGATTAATTGTTATAACAAAGAAGACTTATCACCCTTTTCTACAAATCTTTCAAAGAACAAATCTCCAAGCTGGTCCCATGTAGATATGGTATTTGGGGTCAAAGATTGATACCATTCTAAAGCCTTCCCCTTAAAAGAAGCTGCCAATAAACTTATGGCCACATTTTTCTATGTGACAACATGTATGGCACAAATGTCTGATACATCTTGAATATGTTCTACAGACATTTTTGAGTCTTGCCCTTTAAATTTGGGCAAAGATTTTAGGGCATTCACTGGGATAGGATCCCAAATAGCTAGTGGTGTTGGGAGGATTAAGGGGATACCAGTGTTCTAGCTTGTATAATTTCTTGTGGGTATAGGGGCTCCCATATTTGGTACTAGTATAAACTGGCTATCTCTTCTTCTTGGACTAATTACCAGAGGTGGTAAAAGAATACCTAGATTTGTAATAGATTTCAATCTGGTGACTGGTCCATAGCTCTGACTCCTCATAGCTCTCTAGTTCATATGGTCTTGAAAGAATCTTCAAGACGGTTCCCACTGGGCATGCCAAAAAATGTTGATGACAAAAATTGTGCTTGATTCTAATCAATCAACAATGGGAGTTTCAAGCTGTGGGATATTGCAACTTGAAACAACCTCTAGATTTTAGAGAAGCTGGTCTCTTCTTTTGTATCAAGTGTTGGGGGAAAAGGGATAGGAAATTAAATAGAAACACAAATGCAAGAATTTAAACCTAACTATGGTGATGTGCCTAAGTGTAATCCTATCCTAACTTGAGCACAATGAGGTTATAAATAGGATTCAATTACATTTAAGAGCAGACAAGTGCATGATCAATGTAAAAGATTAAAACAATAGAAATAGAGGCACATAACAAAGGCTTCTTTTGCTGAGATATAGAGAATGTCAACAAAGGCATAATGTTCAATCTTCTTATAAGAATCTTCCAATCACATAAGAGGTATAGAAACACGTACAGTTATGTAAAACTTCTGATTCAAGAAAATGAGACAAAAGCAAATGACATTCCTAATCACAACTCTATAAAATATATAGTATAGACTACTTTTGCAAATAACACAGATAACATCAACCAAGGCATAGAGTTCAATCTTCTTAATTCATTTAGCCACATAAAAGGCACAAAAATATGCACAGTTACATCAACTTTACAACTCAAGAAAATGAGACAAGCAAATGATATTACTAGTCACCAACTCTAGAAAATCTAAAACTCAAGAAAAGTCCCCTCCTTTTCTTCTTTACAATCTTCTTCCTTTATAGCCTTAGATTTCTCTTTCCATCCTCCCCTTTCCCACATAATTCACTCCACCTTTTACTCACAAGGGAGAAATAGACAGTGCTTTCAATGCCTTGGATGCATCTTGGTCTCATCAAGAACTACCCTGACTATGGCATGGCGATTCATGACTAATACCTCCTTCTGTGCCTAAATTTCTTATTCCATCACCTTCTTAGCCACTCAACTGTCTATTCTCTTCCACTTACAGGGTACAAATAGATGGCTCTTTTAATATTTGCAGGCCCCAAAAATCTACTCAGTGAACTGTTCTAGCTACTAGAAATAAATCTCATCGAGTTTACCTCCATCTCACTTTGTTATAACAAATACACGAAACACTTTATTTTGTTAAAATGGGAGAGGACACTTAGCCAATTTCTTAAAATTATCCTTCTTACTTAGAAGGCACTAGAGAACGACACTTGGCACTTTCCACCTGATTTATCAAAGACACACAGCATTTTCTACTTTCTCTATGTTTTGCTCAAGAATGCTCTACCTTTGACACCTATCACAATCTACTTCCTCGATACTTAGTCATTTTAACAAAATAAAACTCACCGCATTCCTTGCTCAAGCAACCTTTAAAAGGGGGATGGATGCACGTGGCAGTCTCTGCTTGTTGACACTTGGTGCTTCTATAGACCTTTGGAGTAACACCTGGGACCCACCACAATCTTTATTTGGAAATGAAGCTTGAAGATCATTTCTTGGAAGTTGACGTGTGGCAACTTCCACTACTCTTGGGAAGATATGTGGCATCTTTCGCTTCTCCCACTAGGGGTATGTGGTGTCTTCCACTATTCTTGAGGATGGAGTAGAAAGAGGCTCAGAGAGTGACACTTGGTGACCTCCACTACTTTTCAACACATAAACAAAATGAAATGATGCCTTTCTACCTTTCGAAAAGGTACTTAACCCCTTTGGTTTTTGGGACACTCCCTTGAACTGCCTGATGAACCAAAATGGTTCAATGGTTCAATGGTTCAAAACTATGTGCCATTTACATGTTAATCAAGGCATTAAACCAAAATGTTGAACCATTCCATTAAACCCTAGTGTCAAACTGACTGTCTCTCAAATGCTGACATGTGGTGACTTCCACCTTCTCTACTATTTAGCTTGTTAAAAACCTTTGCTGAGAAATATAATGAATGCAGGTGTCAATACGAGACACAGATGCTGACACATGGTGACTTCTGCCAAGTTGCTATTGGATACATGGCATGATCTACAACTATCCAAAAAGTTATGAAAAGTGTCTCAAATGATGCCAGTTGGTTGGCTCCTTTTTTGGAAAGTGACACTTGGTGACTTCCACTTGAATTCAACACTTAGGCAAAAATAAAACAAAGGAAACAGAAAGGGGGCAAGAGAACCCATGCTCAGACACCACCACTTGGTAGCCTATGCTGCACTTTGATACTTAGATGTAAATGAACCCATGCTCTACTCTAACTTTGTTGCTATGACCAAGGTATGCGGGAACCAAAACTACAGTGCTCGACTAAAAATTTGAATTCAACGTAGAGTAAAAATTTACTCTACACACACCACTACCACCTAGAGATGATTGGAGTAGCCTTATACAACATAAAATAATAAAAATTGAATTTTCAATCCATTTTGGGCACAATCCAATAATATTTCTTCAATAAAATCATTACAAGGGGTTATAGGAGGGTTTTAACCAACTTACATTCTTAACAAATGTTCATAAAGATCTATACCTAAAACCACTACAAAATGCTTGGAAAAACTTCTTAGGTCCATTTTACATCTCTCATAAAATGATCAAGTCATCATGAAAATTTTACACATGCCAACACACATCAAAAATTTCTTTTTGAGCTCTCATCTCTTTAATCTAAGTACTCAAGAAACTTCAAAAAAAAATTTATGCAATTTGATGCAAACTTATGACTTCAAACTTGGTATACACCTCTAGGAAAACATACTAGATATCTATAAACACTCACCTTTTCCATATTATACTTAGAACTAATCAACCTATCTCATTTGGTTAGGCCTACATAGGTTTGCATACCCTTGAGATCACCAAGACACTATTCATTCACCTGTCTTCATTCCGTGACCTGCTAATCTATATCTCTACTCCCTACAATTCTTATGAAGGATTATACATCTTAGGAACACCTTCTCTTACCTTTTTTATATCTCTCAAGTCTTAGAACATGTTCAAAATTCACCATCATATCATCAATTTATCATTTAGCTTATCTTCAATGCACATATGACATCATCCTTTGATATCAATGACAACACACTCTCCAACATGATTGAGGATATGCAATTTCAGGGAGGGGAGACTGTAATGTCCATTTTATAGCCTTCCAACATTTTTGGAAGCTCCAACTTTTTTGGAGAGTGCCAACATTTTCATAAGGGAATTTAGTTAGTGACATTATGCTCAGGGGATCCTTAGAAACTCGTAAATTATTTTATTTTGGGATTGAAAATGCTATTCACATATCACTATTCACAAGGTACTATTCACTAACACTATTCACATGACACTATTCATGGTGACATGATGGGTGACGTAGCTAATGATGTTGCAAAGGAGGTAACCTATGGAGTGATTTGGAATGACCCATATGAAAATATTATGCATGTGAATAAGTGGGGTCATAAAAGACAAGTTCTTTTGTCTTTTGAAAGTCACATGTCTTTCTTTTTAAGGGTAAAGACATGGATGATTAGTTTGGGTGCCACTCTTGGAGGAATAGTGTTTTTGCATGTGAAGTCCTTTTCAAAAATATTCAAAGCTAATTATATCTTGTCTGGGAATCTTTGAGGTCACGTGGAAGTAGATGACAAGACTGCACTATTCCAAATTTGCTCTCATATATGTGAGTGAGGTGTCTTGTTGGAAGTAGTGGAAGGTGGGGAATAAAGACAAAGGAGGGAGGATAATTTGTCTCTCTTTTTTTGACTAAATTACATCCCAAGGAAACCCTTCACATGGGTTACTACTTTATGGCACCACATTCTTCTCTCCTCATTCTTTCTCTCTTCTCTTCCTCTTCCATGTAAATTCTATATATACTTATCTCTCCTTTGTAAAATACATGTTAAAAGTTATAAACCCCCCTTATTTTTTAGTTTGAACTTGGTTTATCTTAATACTCTCCTAACAATGAATCCATTTGAGTGAAGATATTTTTTAGGATGAAAACCCTCTAAGATATGTTGGGTTCGGTGGTGAAAGATCCACCCTGGCTAGCTAGTGGTAGTTTCATCTAGAAAGTACAATTATGCTTCAAAGGATTCATATGTAAGTAGTCATCGTGTGTTTTTATTGCTCTTTGTATGTAATCTTCATATTTATATGATAATATATTTGGTGGATTTTATTAGTATTTATCTATTTCAATTGTATGGTTACTGAAGTTTGTATGTTATTCTAAAAATATCAAAAAATTGTAGTAAATATCCTTAGTGGGATATTATAGTAAATATACTTAGTGGGGCATGCAATTTAATCTTAAGGATTTAATGCTTGAACATTTTCATTTCTTTGACAAATGCAAGGCATGTTTTTCTAGAGTGGAATACTTGAGCTTGATGTCTTTCAGGTTCATACTCATGAAAGTGTTCAGGTGTTCTCCATCTAGCTTTGAGGTAAACACCTGGATATGTTATGCTTGGAATAAAAAGAGTATAGATATAAATATTTGGTATAGTCTAGGATTATTAGCATAAATGTTTTCATAATGGCATATTTTATTCCCAAGAAGGCTTTCTTGGCTTCAGTATTCTATTCTAATTTCACCTTTGATTTTAAAAATGTGTTCATAGGTTTACAATTTTTAATAAAATCATAAATAAACTTATGCACAAAGTTAATTTTACCAAATAAATATTTTAATTCCTTTTTAATACTAGGGAGAGGTATCCTAGACATAACATTAGTGCATTCAAGGTTACTAAAGATACCTTATTTTATGATGATGTGATAAATAATCTTACCTTAAGTAACACCAAACACTCTTTTCTTTGGGTTTAGGGATATACCATACCTAATGCACCTATAGAATATCCTCTACAAGTGTTGAATATTATTAGACATGTGTTTTGAGAAAATGGTTAAGGCATCCATGTAAATAACAATGCATTTTCCTATTGAGATGGGTTAAGGTGTCTCCGGTTATAAGGTTTTAGGTCCTTGTAAAACCTAGTTTTTAGGCTGTATTGCCTAGTTTTGTTTAGGTTTTAGATCCTTGTAAAACCTGGGTGCTTTATTGGATTATTTTGGTGGTTTCAAGTCCCTGTAAAACTTGTTTTAGATATTGGTCTTCAGTATGTTTTAGGAATGCCATCCCTGGAGGCTGTTAAGGTTTTATCTTTCTTGATTCCGTTAAAGGGTTTTGAGGTCCCTTCAAAACCTATTTCTACCTTAATCTAAAACAATGCATTTTCCTATCAAAGCTTCAAAGGTGAAGTCCATATCTCTTTGTAAATTTTATATTATGTTAATTAAGATGAATGGCATCCTTTTATCCTAAAAAGTTCCCTATTGCATTATGAATGTAGTCTTAGCTATATATTTTGGGTTAACTATAACCTAATTATATATCAAGTATCTTTCTAGGAAAGACATCATCAAGGATCCACTCACCATTTAGATAACCTCATCTAGAGAGGGTAATGGATAATTATCTTTATTAGAGTCCCTATTCAAATTCTATAAATCCACACATAGTCAAATCTTCCCACTCTTATTTTGAATGAGCACTAAGTTAGCACCCAAGTGGAATGATAGACTAGGAAGATGATTCCATCTAGAAAGAGTTTTGGAAATTCCTTATGTATGAGTGGTTCTAAGGTTGGGTTCACATGTCTCTACTGTTGTCTAAAAAGTTTTTGGTTTGGATTAAGGGGTATGGTATGGGTTATTACACTTGGGTCAAAAATATTGAGGTATTCATATCTATAGGAAATAACATTCCTATATTTTAATATAAAAATTTTGAGTTTTTTAATCTCAGATGGTGTATATTCAGGACCAACATTGATGTTCCAAGGCTTATCATAAGATCCAATATTAGTTTTTTTAGACTTTTAGTCCATATATAATGGTTTATAAAGTGGGTGGGTAGGCCTATAAAGGTTAAACACCTACTAAAGGGAGATCATTCCATTCAAGACTAAGTTTTCTTTGAGGTTCATGACACCATCCTAGTCATAACTCCCATCTCCTAGATCATCCCTTTTACCCTCATATATGACATGGGTTTTAAATACTCCATTATTGTTGAGGAATTTCAAAATGTGTTGGTAATCTTTGATGACTTATAAGTTTATGATGTTTTATAGGATTAAAGGATGTGGGATTAGCTTAACATGAAATTATTGTAATATTGTGTCATCCATGTGTGTTGGATTTGTAGTAGAAGATACCAGTTAATTGTCCACTTAGTTTTCCTCTCTATGTATGGGAATAAAATTGAATGTAGTAAACATTTATATCAAATCCCATGCCATATGTTTATATTTCCTAAGGTAAAATAACTTGAAATGGAGTTCATTGATAACTTGGTTTATGACAAGTTCAAATTCACTAAATATCTTTAGTTCTTTAACTTTGTGTTTCAAGGAAAATCTCAAGGATCAAGGCTTCATATTCTAAACTACTATTGGTACAAGGGAACTATAATCTATATATGGCTAAGAGTTATTTACCTTATAGGTTAATTAGAATAATTATTACCACATAACCTTGACTTGAATGGGTCCCATTAAAGTATAGGTACCATAAAACTATAAACTCTATATCATTGTCATCTTTATCCTTTGTGGGCCCTAAGGACAAGGTATATATGCCTATGTCAGAAGAGACTAGGTATATCTTATCATTAACTATGTTGTAATTAGTGATAATATGTTTCATTATAGGTTCTCTATCCATCATATTTTATTGTATGTGCCTCTCTAAGGTAACCACATATGTGAAAAATTATTAGCCATATATCCATTTCATGTTTTGGACTAGTCTCTACTAAGGAGCATTTTTTAGGCTTTGGGAATATTTACCCCTTATATATATATATATTTATATATATATATATATATATATGAACTATTGGACCCTATGTTGGCTTCTAGTTGCATATTTACATTTATAAGCTCACGAAAAACTTTAACCTTGGATTTATATATATGTATTGCTACCTTATCTACCTTAATAGGGACCAACCCTAATTTATAATAAATTCTTGTAGGCATCACATTACGTAAGGCTCCTGAGTCAACTAGGTATTTATGTAAGTTCTTCCTAAATAGTTAAATTGTGAGGAGGAAATGGATAATTTTATTTTATTTTTTGACAACCACATTGGTGTGGGAAACCTTTTGTTTTGGCTGGGTTAGATTCTTTGTTAATTATTTTAGCATAATATCTTATTACTCATTAATATGAGAAAATTAATGAAGCATTATATGAGACTTGATCTTCTTCATATCTTCCACTATATTATAGCCTATTTTTCTTAGTATCAATTGAGTATCTATGGGGACCTTAGGCTCATTAGATTTTGGAGGTGGTGGATCATTCCTAGCTTTGGGATCAAGAGGGATCACACCATTATTTGGAAGAGTAGAGGTGGTAAGGGTTTATTGTTTAATTTGGTTCTCAAGGGCATAGTTATTATTTTGAAACTACTAGAAGGATTTAACCTCGTTGATTACCTCCTCTGACTCATTATACAATTGGCTAGGTAACTCCATAGTCTCTAACACCATAGTTATGCTTAAGGATCTAGTAGCATTGGATGTCTTAGGGTGGTTTTCACTAGTGGGATAATTCAATACCACCTCATATTATTCTATCTCCCTCTAGAATATATCAAATGAACTAATAAAATATATGAAATTGAGTTCCTTATGCTGAATTATGTTGTGCACATGACACCAGTTTGAGAGGGCTATATCAAAAATGTTAATCTCAATTAATTTTTTGGGAGAGGGGTTATAGTTAATTATTAGGGAAGTTTTAGGATATATTATGTCTCTATTTGGTAAAGTTCATGTTATTTTCCTCACCACTAGAGTTACCCATCTATTTTTGAAGTCCCAAGAAATCATTGTTTAACTTTTGCACCATATGTTGTATGGTGTCTAAATAATTTTTGGTGGACTCTTGGGGTATGACTTGGACATTATTAAAAAAATTAATGTGTATTTGACTACATGATTAATGAGTTACTTCTTTATTTACTAGGATAAGGAAACCCAACTTCTATTTAGGCACAGTTTGCCTCACTAGGAGTTGGTTTGTTACTGGTATAGGTGGTAGTAATAAGACATTTTGGATTACATTAGGGATAAGTTTAAAAGTACATAAATTTGAAAATTAATTTATAATGGGTGCAAACATTTGACCTTGGGGATTTACTTGCCTATCCACTCTAATAGATTTAGCATATGCTATAGGTTGATCCATCACTAAGGGTATCTATGAAAAAACATAATAGTTCAAGGCTATAACACATTATTATACATGTCAAGAGATAATAAGGTTTTGGTTTGTATAGTGTAGTGATTTGGGTATACATTTTTTGAAACCTAATGTTTAAATTACTAATGGGCTCATTTGGTACTCTCTTAATGTAAGAAAACTTTTGGTATAACATACTAGGGTCAACAACTTGTCTAAACTAGGCTAATAACATGTTTATAAGTTGATCTCAACCCATGATGAAGTTCTCAAGAATATTTAAGAACAAATCATAAGTTGTGTCCATTAATATGAATGGAAATAATCTACAATAAATGTCCTCATGTTCTACATTCTAAATCCTGAGAGCTATTTTGTATGAGTTCATATGTTCTTCAATAGTTTATCTGATACTAGGAATGAATTATGGGAGGTATCTTTCTAGGTTTATAGGGAACTCATGGACATCTTTGAGAACATTAATGGCAAACCCAACTAACCAATCCATAATAAAAACTATAGGTCCTAATCTATTCATGGAAAATTAAGTGGATGAGCTTGTGGGGATAATTATAGGCCTAAGTGTACCTATACCAAATAGGGATACTATATGAATTTTTAAGGGTTAAATAATCAATATCTATCATATATCTTGGGATAAGGTGATCCATACATTAATATCTAGTTTTTTTTGGATGTAACAGTGAGTTAAAACTTATATTTTTAAGGAGCCCTTCTTCTAGCACCAACTATTGTCACAATCAAAATATAGCATAGGGAAGCACATACATGATTAAGTGCCTAAAATAGACTTAAGTGATAATAAGGGACTTACATCCTCCTATTTTAGGATTTTTTTTGGGGGGGTAATCCAAGCCATGGGCTATAGGCATTTGGATCCATGATGTATCTTACATGAAATAGATCTCCAAGAGATGTAATGCTACCACCAGAAGCTCAATATCCAATTTGATAAAAGAGGTTCTGGTTCACTTATCTAATATGGTTTAACATATTTAAATATTAGAGCACTAATGAGTTTCATTTAACAAATTTATAAATTATAGGGAAAGGGCTTATTGACTCCAAAACAAACATAAAAGAGAGGGTAAGGTAAGGTAGAGAAGAGGTTCCTAGTTTACAAAAGATGCCATTTATTTCAGAACTGAGGGCATGCCTAGCTATAGTTATACCACTATATGTTGATTTACACACAAGGATCATATTATTAGTCACATAGGGAGGGAGAATATGGAAATGAAATGATGCTTAATTGTTAATTACTTCACCAAATATAAACGCATGAAAGGGATTTTGTAGTAAACTAACACACAAGATCCTTTAAGAAAATATGTAACTCCAAGCACACAAACTTAATGGGTATTATATAATAAATGAGAATGACCTACAAATGAATAAAAATTTCACTAGCACACTTTGATTACTACATTAATTATCCATATAAGATGAAATTATCAATTTTATAGCTATAACATCACTTCACAGAATAGGAATTAGTGGATAACATATATGAACACAAAATAGAGTTTGATAATAAGTTTAAAATAACATTAATTCAAAGGAGTTTTATATACATAGTATCAACCCATCTATAATAATTTTAGATTATATATATATATATATATATATATATATATATATATATATATATATATATATATATATATATATATATATATATATATATAAAGATGGGCTTCATCTCCTAGTATCATGAGATTTTCATCCCTTGCCATAATGGATTTAAAGTTTGTTATAACTACTCTAAGTAAAATATTTCCCTTATCCCCAAAAAATATCTCCATAATCCCACTAATAAAAATCACTAAGGATTCAGGGTTAGATTACTTCCTAATTACATAAAACGTGCCTTCTCAACTATCAATGCATCCATCATTATGTTGAACTTTTGATCAAACTTGTCAAATTTTATAGGTGGTTGTCAAAATATTTCCTCAACCTAGACCATAAACCACTCATGGACTTGGAGTGGGGAATCTAGGAAAAACATCACCTTAGATACATAGATGATTCTAATTTTTGACTAGATTTTTATCTCCAAAATCACTTTGGGCCCAACCTTGTTGGTGTTTATCACTTTCCTCTGCATGAACTAGTTGAATTAGTCTAGGTGGATATAGAATTCCTCTTTGTCCAGAAAGGTTTTATCTAAGTGGAATAAAATGGTGATGTTGACCTCTTTGAAATAGGTTAGCATCCACTTTGTGTTCCTCTCCAAAGGCTTGATTATTATTTGCATTATAGCCAACCACTCCTAAATTAAATTCCTCGTGTCCCTAGTATAATTTTGGTAAAGGTTTAGGTTCACTAGAGGCATGATCTTAAGCCATATGAACATGGCCTTATGAATAACCATAATGATATTCTTACACTTAATATTCATGTGGGTAACCCTCTTTGAATATGATTGCATTTCTAAGGCATGGTGGTTGTCGAGGAAGGAATTTCTAGTGGCACTTCTTGGTTGTCCCACTCTAGGATTGCTTTAGGGATGATATCATTGTTGAAATGCAACACCTTTTTTCCTTCAATTAAGTGACATATGGAAGTTAAGGTGGTGGATCTAGATCTGATAATAGGGGATGCAAATCCCATGATGGTAAAGGTGTTGGGACCCCTTATATGATTCTCTTAAAAATGTGTGGCATGGTTTCCTAAATTTCCTCTCCTAAATGAATTAGAACTTGACCTAAAGTTAGCTATGATGAAAGTGAATAAATTAGAAGATCTTATAGAGATGGCCTAAGCCTTTCTTTAGGGACTGGTCTAGATTGGACTTACTTTTCTTTATTTTTCATTTTTTCCACCCATGCTAGTACTTTGGTGTCACTGGCTGAATTGAGATGAATATCGCCATCCTAGTGAGGCTCATGGTGATATATGATATTGATTTGGGCCACATAATTCACCATATGTGTGTGGATAAATCCATGGGGATCCCATTATCTATGCTATATCCTTCCCAAGGTGTAAGAATTTATATTTTGTGCCATCTTTTGTAGTGAAGGAAGATTATTATATTCATGATGGTGAATGAAAATTGGGAAGTTTTGAAATTTATTTTATTGGTGATTAAGTGAGTAACCCATGACACCCTCAACCAATTGATAATAAATGTCTTTCTCTATGATGTGATCTAGGACTTGATAGGGTAAGAGGAGAGGGGCTTATTAGACACCCTCAAATTAGATGATGGTGTGATCCCTATAACATCATTAGGATCCTATGGGTACAAGTGCCCTCCTTATCTCATATGAGATTCATGGCATGCGACTCTCATTAATGGTCATGTAAACCATAGGGTATAAGGACTCAAAAATCTCCTAGATTGGTATGGGTATAGATTATAAAGCCCACATCAACCATAGAACTAAAATGGGTCCATGGTGGAAAAATAAAAGGCTTGAATGTGAGGGTGGTACAAACTACATGCACAAGATATATCATCATATAAAATTTTCCACCTCCTCTAGCTTCATTGACACCCTTGACTAGGTTAACATTGATGATGATTTTAAGGGCTAATACTTTCTTTCCTTTGAGGATGATGTTGAATATGGTCACCTAGAGAAGGCTTAAATGTAAAACATCCTTCACTTTAAATAATCAATTCAATAGGATCATCCTAACATGAACTCCTTCCTAAAAGGAGTGAATAGTGTATGAGTTGATATCATCCTTATTGACCCCCTTAGGTCGATGACCTAGTCCTTAAGGATAACATATATCTCATGATATTTGATCCAGGAGATTTCTACAATTTTTTATAAACTAAGGTGTACTTTTATAGAATGTAGTACTTCTTGAAGCCCACTCTAGATATGTCCATAACCTTATTTTAGGATATTATAGAGTATACCAAGTCTTGGGTATATTTATGCCCACACAAAAAGTTTTATAACATGTTACTAAAGAGATCGACACATGGAAATACTTTTGTCTTGGTGGAATCATTTATCAATCCTAACTTATTAAGGGATTTAATTTTTTCAAGGAAATAGGACTCATCAGCATTATCATCTTAGGTATGCTTCTATACATCTTTAATTTCCATGAACACTTTGTTGTAATGATTGAATGGATTAAGTCTATCGATAAGGTGGTATCTATAAATTTAGGCTTGGTTATAGTGTTGGAAGATGATGCAACCATGGCTAAGAGTTGGGATCTTGTTAACGCATAATTATGGGCCCATAGGAAATAACTAAATCTTAAGAAAGAGTTGAAGGGAAGGATTATTTGGTGTTAGGATGGGTAACAATAAATTAGATTTATTTTAAGAATTATAGGGATCCTAAAAGATATCATATATTAATGGCATTTGAAGGCTCACCTTGTGTAAGTCAAAATTTGAGTTGGTTGTATAATTTACTTAGTCATTTCCTAATCTAGCATTAAATTTTAAATATTTAAAAAATGTGCTCCTAGTTTAGATTTGGTGGTTGTGAGGGACACTTATAATTTATCAAATTAGAGACTAATTACCCAAATTAAGTGATGTAATGGTATGGTAGTCACACTCTTACTTTATCCCTTATATCACATCAAGTATCCTCTATTTGGGACATGTGTCCTCTACTAGTTGGGTACTTCATCCATAGTCTATACCAATTAGGTGTAGCTAGGGTGTTACTCTTTTACCTTTTGTGTATTAAATTTGGCCACTTAGACCTAAAAAATACACATGGTACTCTACTATCATCTTATGGCTTAATGTGTACCTTTATTTTCCTTGTTCAATCTATTTTGAATCATTTTTCCATTTGGTGTACACAAATGACATGTGGTACTTTGTGATTAGTTCTAGGCTCTGATTTTACTTTCCTTCCACCTTAATCAAGATGCTTCAGTCCCTTTATATTATATTATACATGAGTATAACATGGCATCTTTTGGTTGGTTAGTCTTTCCCAGGGTTATTATATCTTAGATGACTCTGTGAGACTAAGTCTGATAGGTTCCACATGGTAGCTTCTGTTAGAGTATGTATTTCATGTATTTCTCACATTTGTTAGTATATTAGCTACATATTTCATCATTTTGTGAGTTTGTCTTATGTGAATATTTATCCCACATTGGTTAGTTAGGCTAGTTTTGTGTTTTACCTTGCCTATTTATGCAAGATACTTTCTTTGTACTACTATATCATATTCTTAAATAACACTTGATTCACTTTGCTTTACAATCAATTGTCTATAGCTTCATTTGTGTGACTTTTTATTGTAAACACTCATCAATATTAGGTTGGAATACTTTTTCACAATTACTAACATGGTACCAAAGATTTGAGGTGTTTCTCCTATCTACCTTGATATAAATTTACTTCATAAATTTCCTTTGCCACTACTTCTTCCCTTGTTGCAAATCCTCAATCTTTTTTATTTCCCTCTTATAGATCTGACACTTTCGTTAAATCTTTGAAGAAAGTGTGTGGTTTTTATTCTTAAAGGGAAGATGAAGAGGAAGCTTGGGAGAAAGGAAGAAAAACATTTATTTCCCTTAAGGAAAGAAGTACCCCTTTTCAAGAATTTTCAATTGTTTTCTTTTAAAGATTTTGCTTCTTTTTTTATCTAAAGCATTGCTTCTACCTATGCATCCTTATTCTACCTCTTCCACAACTAAGGCATTAGAATTAGATTCCTTTGTTTGTTTCATATATTTTTTATTTATGTTAAAGAGGAAGTGAAAGTGGTATAAAATGAGGCATCCTTTTACTACCTGGGTATTGAAATTAGAAAAGGTGGTGTCTCTATTTGAAGGTGGCATTAAAATCTACTTCAAGTTTGGTATTTCATCTAAAAATATGAGTCATTTTATATCTAATAATCTAAGGTGTATTGATTTACTAGGCATTAGATTTTTAGTTTGGTGTTAGATATCTGCTCATCTTAGCATTGGAATCACCTTCTTTTGCCTATTTTAGATCTATAGTGAAATAAGAGGCTAAAAGGAGGTATTGATCAGGAGGAAATGCCTCCCAAAATCCATGATTTATTTTCTTTTATCTTGTTTTATTTTACATAAAATCCTAACCTAAATTACATTGGAATAAAATGTTGGCATTGATCTGCTCAATTTGGTGTTGGAAGATATAGATGCCTTTTTTAGGTTTGTTCATTGAGGACTAAGGTGGTACTTTTTTTCATCACCTGCACACCAAAGACATCATCTACCACATCTTAATCATTGAATCTACTCAATATATCAATCCAAGGCATATTAAACTATTGTGTGGAAATATTTACTTGAGTGTGTTGAATAAATATATAGAGAGGAGGCATTGGAGTCAGTTTAGAAATAGATTTGCCAAAGAGGAAGAAAAGGATATACATTGAAATTATACTTTGGCATATTTTTTTAATAATATTTGGATCTAGAGATAAAGACAAATAGTATTATTTATTTTTATTTTAAAAAAAAGTTGGTTTTATTCATTTTTTATTTCTAAGTTGTAGTTTTTTCCTCAAGAGGAAGTAAACTTCACTAACATACATACTGAGGTAACTAGATGGTTTATTTTTCATTTTGTTTAGCATTTTTGAGTCTATGGTTCAATTTTGGTTCAAAAATTTGGTTGGATGACTCTATTATTTTATGATTTGGTTATAAGAACTAGTTTGTAGCATATATTATAATGTTTTGTCCCATTTTATGGAAAATCGTAATGCCCGTAACTTTTAAATCATAACTTAGATTTGAGTTCTATTTTATTCAAAAGTTCTTGGCTTTTGATTCTCTATCCATTGGTGTCATTAATTTTTAAAAACTCGCTACTTTTATAAAGTACCAAATTGGGGGAGGGGGGGTCTTTAATACAAACTTTTGAGGTTTTGTCTCAGTGCTAATTTTGTTTACCCTTTTACATTGTTTATACTCTTTGGTGATACAATAACATGGATTATACTTTTGGTATTAACCATTGTGATCCTTTGACTAAAATTAATTAGCACACATAGATGCCTTGAATGGAAAAAATCATAAAGCACAAAGGAGTATGGTCCCTAATGAATGAAAATCATAATTTACATGTGAATTTAAAAACTTTCAGCACCAACACAAGTTTGAAGAGTATATGGGATTAATTAGGGGTTATGTGAGTGATAGTATTTTATTTCATTTGGATGGGTGTGATTATCCATTCAAAATATGGGCTAAGCTAAAGGGTTCATTTAGGAAAGTAGATCACATGAGAGTCATGCATATTGAATTAGAGCTTACTTCACTAAATTCAAATGCCTTTGCCTACATTGTAGACTACCTCACTAAGTTTAAGCATTTATTGACATAGTTGAAGGGGAGGGCTCAAGATAATAAGGATGAAGAGTGTATACTTTATTTTGTCTAATATGAGTTTCCCCTTACAAATATTTTCTTCTACATTTTTCTCTAGTATGGATGTCTTAGATGTCTCATTCAAAATGCTAGATCTAGATTTGTTTTGTGAGATACTTACTAGGGAGGAATATAAACTATTTCACCTTGATTCTTCTGCCTCTAAAAAAGAATTAGTTACATCACATCCTAAAAATAAGGGAAAAACTAAGAGAAATAAGAAGAACACTCCACCTCAAAATGCACCTAAGCCCAACACTAACACATCTAAACTAAATCATCTTCCAAATCTAAGAATAAGTATAACCTATCTTTCTCTGATTGTGAGGGGATGGTCATGAAGAGTTTAGGTGTTTTAATAGAATGCAAGCCTTAGAGGATGCCATCAAAAAAGAAAATATTTATATATCCACTCCTTCTCCATCACATAATCATGGAAAATTATTTAATTTTATTAGGGGATCATAGTTACCTATTTTAGACAATTAGATTCTAGATTATGGTGCTTCACACCATATGACTTCTTCCAAAGAGCCCTTTGTAACTCTTAGTTTGAGTTATACTTCCAATATTAGGGTTGGAGATTATTATTTAATTTATGTTTAGGTTAAGGGTGACATACATATAAATGGTGGATGAATCAATGATGCATTATATGTTCCACACATCACCACCAATTTACTTTTAGTTTATTAGATTTACTATTCTGATCAGGGCAAGATAGTGACTTTCACACCATAGGGTGCTAAAGTTTGAGCTTTGTTAAAGCCACAGACACTTATTACATAAGGTTTTATTGATCATAGTTTTTGACTCTATTATTTTGATATTTTTGATGATACTCCTTCTATAGGGACATGTTTAGTTTCTCATGTAGATTTTAGGAGTCAACTTTGGCATGAGAGATTTAGACACCTAAACTACAAATATTTGAAGAAGTTGAGAACTCATAGTATGGTAGAGGGTCTTCTTACAAATTCATGTCTTGATGGAGTTTTCCCTAGTTTTTCACTAAGGAAACAACACCAAGATCCATTTCCTAAGGGCATGTCCATGAGAGATTCTTCACCACTTGAGCTTGTGCATAGTGATATGATGGCCTTTCCTAGTTCTTTCAATGGAGATAAATATGTACTTACTTTCATTAATAATTTATTGAGGTGTAATTGGGTTTATTTCCTCAATTTTAAGTGTGATGTAATTTTTCACTTCAAAGTCTTTAAATCTTTGATCGAGAAATAATCTTCAAGTTATATCAAGAAGCATCATACAAATAATGGGGGGAGTACTTCAGTCGAGAGTTATCTAATTTTTTAGTAGCCCATGGTATTTTTCACCAGCATTTTATTACTCATACTCCGTAATAGAATGGCTTAAAAAAATGGAAGAACTAAACTCTAAAGGAGATGGTTAATTGTATGATGCATTCATAGGATTTACCTCCTATATATTGGGTAGAGGTAATTAATTATGTGAACTACATTTAGAAGTACATACCACATTAAGCACATGGGCATATGACTCTAGATGAGGTTTTTGTAAACTATGAATTTGACTAAGAAGAGGAGATTAGTGTTGTGTTAGTGATAAAATAAACTAAATAAATTAACAAAAAACACACTAAACTAACATATTTATGCCTAGTTACTAGGGTAAGCTTGGTGAAGAAAGACAAATGAACAAAGCAAAAATAAGATTCAAGAAAACACACATTGCTTACCTTCCTTGATGCTCAAAAAGTATTCTTTGATTGGCTTGCTCAGTTTGTGCTCATGAAGTACTCATCAATGGAAGCTTGGCTACCTCCATCTTTCCTTGGAACCTTTGGCTTTGGCTTGGCTTGGCTTGGAATCAATTTGGCATGATAACACTAGTTTGCATGAAGCTTTTAGAACCAATTATGCATTATAATTTTACACAAATTAATCTTAGAAATGATGTGGTAAGGCCTCCTATTTATAGATTTTTGAGATTGTTCAAAATCAACTGAACCATCCATATCAAGATTAAGATGTGTGGCTAAGGATTAATCTAATTTTAAAATTAAAATTGATAAATAAGCTCATCAATATTTGTGATATAGGAGTAATTAAGAGACAGAGGGATTTGATGAGGCATGGGAGGCATGAATCTTTATATTTGTGGCATTTATGGCCTAGGGATGTCTTCCCAAGATATGAGGTCACTTGATGATGTAGATATGCAATATTCATTTCTAAAAACAAGTTTCCATGGAATTATTAATTAGGCCTTGATTTAGATTAATTAGCTCTTAAGCATGTTTAAACACTTTATGCATAAATTACTCAAATTGATTAGAATGTCTTGTTATTTGTCCAAAATTTGACTAGATTAGAATTAGAATGCGATGTCAGATGTGTTAGATTAGGAAAGAAAAATGTAGAGCACCCAAGTGAAAAATTGGCATTTTGACTCAAAATGAACTGATCAAAGTTGGTTGGACCATAAATTGCACTACCCCATTTAATGATACTCTAGCCAAAATTGGCACTTGAATATGTTGGTTTCACATCTTTTATCATGTTTTAGTGTTTTTAGGCCAAATTGTGCACTTTAGGTGGAAATTGGTCAAAAACCTGATTAGAGGTTATTGATGGCCAAATTTAGGTGTCTATAGTTTTCTCTTATTTGGGAAGGTATTGAAATCTGTAGGCACAGTATCATCTTATCAAATAATTAAAAGGTCCTATATGCCTACAATTGAAATGATGATAAACTAACTACATGATGTCCCCTCTAGGTAACTGTTGACACAAGTAAGTCAGCAAATGGTCCCTAGAAAGAAAGAATAAAAATGAGGGGACCAAAGAAAGGAAATATGATGGGGTAAAAACACAATGATATTTAAAAAGTAGTCAAAATCATTAAGAATGCAAGTGGGATCGTGTATAATGGTTTGCCCAAAGGTAGTCATAAGCATTGTACCCTGATAGTGGTAACATGGTATGACCACACTATGATTTTCCCAAAGGTAGTTATAATCATTGAGAAGATGGAGTTGCTCTATTTAGGATAGAAAAACAAGATAATAGCATGCCCCTATATGGGCCAAAGAAAGGAAGTGGTGATAATATAATGATTTTCTTGAAGATGGTTATAATCATTGAGAAATGCAAGTGGGATGGTGTGCAATGATTTTCCTATAGGTGGTTATAATTATTGCACCCTAATTATGGAAAACATGATAAAATTGGTTGAGGATGATGATAAATTAACATAGAGGGTAACTATGAATTGAAAAAACCTACTAGTAGGGAGATGCTCATCCAAACTAATAAATGTTGAAATTCTTTCATGGTTGATTACTCTATTTGGGATATGATTGAATTAGGATGTTGATGCCAAAGAGATGTTGATACTACCATTTCTAAATAGACTTCTTGAAGATGAGGTTTGCTATAACACATGTCAGGAGGCATCGTGGTATAACATCATGAGGACTTGTCCCAAATATGCATAAGGACTGACTCCTATAATCCAATACTTAATAGAAAATAATGCACCAATGATAAAAACCATGATGACAATGTAAGAATATGAATATGGATAGATTCAAGTGTAAGTGTGGGCAAGGAATCACCCAATTAACACACATAAACTGAATCAAGGAAATAGTTCTAAAAGGGCACATAAACAAAACAATAAATAAACACTCAATAGAAACCATACGAATATTATCCCTAAAAAATAGGTGACAGCCTAACAAACAAACAAAATGGGGGAATAGAAGAAAAGGAAGGGGGTGATTGAGTTATCTCCATATGCACTAGGAAATTTGACATTGCCTACATAATTTCATGAATGTAATATCCAATAAAAATTTTAGGCCAAATGTAGTTCTCCTAGGGAATGGGAAGAAAAATGATAACTGGTGAAACTAAATAGAATGGATGTGATAGAAGAATAGGAATAGTCTTGAAAAATGGAAAGTGTGTGAGATGAAAGGCAAAAGAGGATGGGGAAACTAAGTGACAAGTGGTTTGCTTGAAACTTAGTAAGGCTTCCCAAAATCCTTAAGGCAAAGAAGTGGTTTATGTTTTTGTTGTTCTTTTCTAGCAATTTTATAAACGTTTTTGGAATTATTTTGGAGTATCTAAACTCAATTGAGACTTATGAGACAATAAATGTTTCAATCTCTTAAAATGGTGTGAGCATTCAAACTTAGGTTGCTTGTAAAATGGTGAGAGCATATGGCTTAGGTTGTTCACAAAATGGCAAGAGTGTATGGCTTAGGTTACTCATAAAATGATAAGAAAATATGGAAAGAGGGACTGAGGTGACCTCAACATAAATTAATCATGACCTACATAGTCTTTGAAAGACATCAAGTCATACTAATTCCACCCACATAAAAGGTGATGAAAAAACTAACTAGGTCCCAACAAGTTCTCAAAACTGGTAAATGGCTAGTCAAATGAAAATAGTAATGGAAAGGTGATGTGGTAATGCATGATAAATAAGTGTTGCCCCTAGTTTTCTCATAGGTGGTTATAACTAGGATACAATGGAATATGTTAATGAAACTAATTTTCCCATAGGTGGTTATAATTAGTACCAAAATTGGTGAAACACTAATTTACCCATAGGCAGTTATAATTAAGCTCACATAAACAAACTTGGATATATGATGAAAGATATATTTCTAGATCAATTATCACACTAATTTCATAGAATATAATTATAAACATGGATTAGATTGAATGTCAAAAATTGATTAGAATCCTCTCACAAAAAGTGCAATAAAAACCAAAGTAACCAAGATCAAAATAGGATTGGGTAGGATGAGTAAAAATAGGCTTTGGTATAGATAGGAATGGAATGATAGGATGGATAAAATGGTAAGAGGGTTTTCCCCTAAGTGATAGGGTGAATATAAATAATATGTGACAATGGAAAATGGATATGTAACAATTACAATGGCATGGAAATGAAATGGTATGGTACATGTTTTTGCTTTGGGTGTGGTTTTTGATTCTATTATTCCTATTGATGGGGAGATGCATGTCCTAATCAATAAATAATATAAATATAATACTCAATCATGTTAATTTATATCCCAAACCTCATATAAATAGTTTCTCTATAAATAATTAGCTATAGATTTAGTTGTCAAGAATGCTTTTATGATCTTTGCCGATTGTTGATTCTAACTGTGTCAAGTGTTGAGATAAGGTATTTTTATATCCTCTACAAGGGAAAGTGTGGCCATATATGGTAAATAGGGATAAAATTTGGATGATAGGTTTTTTTTTTTTGAAATGGAATGGAATGATAGATGATAATACAATGTAGAATAGTAGGAAAACAAATGAAGATCAGGACTTTCAATCACACATAATGTTGTTGATGCCAAATTTGACATAACTTTGGATGTGATGGGGTTGAAGAATTTTTCTCTCAATAGGAACACTAAATTTTGTTGTTGTTTGATATTGAGAGTAGCTACCATCTAATTAGGATATAATATATTTTGATTTGATCTTTGATTTTTTCTTCATCAAATAATGAGGAACTTTTGTGCTCAACTATTGGTGCCTCAATGAGGTTTTCACCAATGAAATTGTCTCGATTATTTCATAGAATATTTGAGAAGGTTTCAATAATGAACATTGGATTTTTAATTTGATTTTATTCTATCACTTATAAAAAATTTTCACTAGAAGATGCTAATTTTGGACTTTGATTGTCTCCTAGTGCCTCCAAAAAGGTTTCACTAGGAGAGTGCTCTTCTACTACATGAATGTGGTCTTGGCCTCCTTGTTGTTCTTCAACTGCTTTGTCACCATGGATGTAGTTCAACAAATTATTATTCTATCAATCTTAATTGACACTTGTGGGAGATAGAATGTCAATAATATGCCTATCCTGGTTGATGGTAATGACATGTGGAATGGTAATGGAATGGGTGTTGGCATCAAAATCCTTGTAGAAGATACTAGGAGAAATTGTGTCTAAGTTGAATTAATCATCTTCAAAAACCATATAAGGATAAAAAATGTATTTAAATTTATTTGCAAGGCATTCATAACCAATGTTGTAACAACCATGAACATATTCTTATTTTGAATCTGATTCTAACTCAAGGGACTCTATTTCTGATGTTGATTTATATTACAATGGTAAATTTGATGTTAGTTCAAGAATAAAACCTAACTCTAACTCTGATTCTTCATCTGATGGGTAATTTATTACAATTATGTCTTGTTGAATGTTAAGTATTGGATAAGTAACAACTTGTAATGGCATGATGGTCTCCACTAAGACTAGTTTATCAAAGTGAGACTTCTCTAGGATGGGAAAAAGGTTAAGAGATAACTCCTCAAATACTGGTTTATCAATAGGTGGCTTTTGAAAAATAGGGATATGGTCAAGGTAATTATTTTCCCAAAGATAGTTATAATCATTAAGAAGTGACTCAACAAATATTGGCTCATCAGTTTGAGACTCTTTGATAATTGGTATAAGATCAATAGGAAATTCATCACAGGATAACTTATCAAAAATGGTTGGTTTAACAAAAACATCTTGGATTAGTTGGTTATTTTGGCCTTGGTTTCTAATGTCTTGGAAGATACCAATTTTGAACATACCTTGGTCTTCAAATGATTGGATCAGTTTAGGTTTGGATGGGATTGGTACTAGATGAGAAATGACTTATGGTTGGATAATGGTAGGGCATTGTGGAGCATGATTTCTCACATGAGATAAAGGATGAAGTCTTGAAATGGAAATGATAAGGCATTATGGGGCTTGAATACTTGCACAAGATAAAATACTAGGTCCTAGAATGATGAAGGAGCATTTGGAGCTTGATTGCTCATACAAGCTAAAGGATGAGGTCTTGGTGTATAAATGGTTTGGCTTTATAGAGCCTAACTACTTGCAAAAACCAAAGGATGAAGTCTTGGTATGGGAATGGTGAAACATTATGGTATTGGAATAGAAATGGTATGATGTGTTAGATCCTGATTACTTACATAAGCTAAAGCATCTAAGTCTTCCTCATAAACCATATCACCCCAGTTGTGAGTTGGCTCATAAGCTAGTTCTTGATTGTGTTCCATGTAATGATTATTGCAAAGAGGGTATAGATCTATATCTCAAAAAACATTATCTATAGTTAGGTATTCAAAGTCCTCCTTACAAGCCTCTTCATGTCAATCAAGGTCTTGATTTGGATTTTGTGGATTTTGACTATGTTCCACATATAGAGTATTGTAGGGAGAATAATAAAACTCCTTAGAAAATATTTCTCTATAGGGGTTCCTAGTGGGATTTTCTATGGCTATTATATCATAAGTTGGATTATACGTGACTCCACCATAAGTGTAGTGAGACATATTCAAGTAAATGATGAAATATCTAAAACAAAAAGGCTTAGAGTTTGATAAACTCTGAAAAAACTATGTCCAAAGGACAAATAGTTCAAGCTTGGTCTAACTTGGTCAAAAGGTGGAGTTGTATCTCCAATGTGGTCTTAAAGTGGAGCTATATCACCAAAATGATTTGTGATAAGACCTGGCATAAAACAACCTAACATCAAATGTTTAATGTCAAATTTCATACACATAAAAGGTCATGTTTCTAAATAAAAATTGGCATGTCAAAGGTTTAGGTCAAAGTGTTTCAAACAAGGTCTAAACTAGGAAAGGGAAAAGTTGAGTTACTGTAGATTCAAAATCTAGGATTAAAAAAATAGGCATATACTAGGACTTTGACCAAATGGAATCAAAATATAGACATGAAACAAAGGCTGATGTGATTTGATTTAATTTAATAAGTTTGGAAACAACTCTGACATAGATGTAGCACATAGAATCAAACATAAACATGATCAATTGGCATAAGGCATGAGGAAAAAGGTTTTTGGAGAAATTCTATGTTCTCCCAAATAAAATCACAAACAATGATAACGATAGGTACTAAACAAATAAACCATCAACAATTTTTAAATTTGGGTAATTGATTTAACCAAAGTTATGCAACCCAAAAGAGAAAGATCTGTGTATCAGCCCCATGAATTGCATCCTAAATAGAAATCAATAAATGTTTAAATCCAAAATTTACAAGGCTAATTTAAAACTCAATATTGAAGAGTAGGATCTAACCAAATAAACTAGACAAGATTGGATAGCATGATAGCACAAGACAAAGGTCCAAATGGTATAGATGACATGGTTTAAAACAAATAGAATTTTTGATACAAGGTAAACTAATATTGAAGAAAATTAGGCATCTTAATGGTGTAATCATGCTTGACTAATTTGATCTATGTTATGTTTAAAAGGCTCAAAAGGCTCAAAATGTTTTGACATGATTTAAGAAACATAATACTACCTTCTGCAACTCAAATGACAAACACACAAACAAGTTTAGCAAAAAAATTCAAGGCACAAGTGTGGTATAAAATTGTTAGCATAACACCTCTTTAGACAAAGAGTGATGTATAGACAAATTATTTTTTACAAGGCTTTATAAACAAACAAATAATTTTTAGTCTCAAAAACACCAAGTAAGATAAATGACCAAAATACACTAAGTATAATTGTCCAAATCTTAACAAGGGTATGGCAATGTGGGGTTGACTAACTATCAAGTTTTTGAATGTTTCTATGGGAATCAATTTCACAATGACTTCTATGTCAAATGATGTAAAATACAAGCACATAAATTGGGTGACCATGGCATCAGCTAGTTGTAAAAATGTCTAGTCCTTTTTACAACCACTACATCCTATTATTTGCTCAATGTAGTGCGATGTCTAAATGCATATACGTCCCATGTGAAACTCCAATTAGGAGAAAAATGAAGTTAATATTGGGAGGTGAAACCTTAGGTTAAAGCATCCCTAAATAACTCATAGGAGGTGATGAAGTCCCCCTCACAAGCCAAGTTTGCATGAAATAAAAGACTAAAAGAGAAAGACCTTAGGGTCATTTTCAAGGTCATCCAAACTTTGATGAGTTTTTGAGGAGTGATTTAGATGACATTCTTTCTATGCCTTGGACTAGGTAATTTTCAATAGGAATGGCTCTTTTGATTCTAAGGTTTCCCTAAAGGGGATAAATGGAAGAGCATACATGCAATACCCCTATCTTTTCTAAACAAAATTAGATAAAGTAACTATTGAAGACAAAAATGAAAAGTGTGTTCAATTTTAAGCCCAAATAAAATATGTGATGGTTTTATTTTGACCCCTTGGTCTTAATTACAAACTTTTAAAATATTCAGCATAAACATCTAATTTTTTTGTTAAACACCAAAAAAAGGTTCTTAATCCATTATTAAAGCATGCAAAAGATGATCTAAAACATGTTTTTAGAAAATTTCAAGCTTGGTCTTGAAAAAAAATGTTAGCAAGAGGTTTAGCTTTGAATCTAAAATTAGTTTGAAATAATGAAGTTAGAAAAAGGACCTCTCAAGTTGTCATAGTGGTGCAATACTACTACTTAATAGAGCAATTCCAATACTTACAAGATAATCCCATAACTATAAGAGTTGTGGTATTGTAATATAATGAAACTAGTTTAGACACAATACCATGACTCTAAATGACAATCCCACTAGTATTAGGACAACCCCACAACTTTCAAAGTTGCAGTATTACAAATAATAATTCCACCACTCAAGGTCATAATCCCACTCCTTGGGTAGAATGAGGTTTTTTGAAAATAATACAAAAATTCAAGATAAACTAATTACATATTATGAAAATTTAGGAAAAAACACATGGTTTTTTAAAAAATCATTGAAAACAGAGTCTGGATGACCCCAAATGAAGATCTAAAAAATGACCTATTCTACACACTACAATACCGTAACTCACAGTGACAATGCTGCTACTTGTAGGATAATCCCATGACTAAAAGAGTTTTGGTATTGTAACTTAATCATAAGTGGTTTATTGATAATATTGTGACTCAGTTTTATAATACTGCTAATAGCAAGACAATCCCACTACTTCAAAAATCATGGTATTATTGCTAACCACTAATGGTTAGACAATACTATGACTTAGTTAACAAACCTCGCTAATAACAGGACAATCTTGTGATTGAGTTAGTAGTAGTATTGTCGACTTTACATGAAAACATAGGTATTTCAAAAATAAAAATGGTTAAGCATAATATTTCTAGTCTAAATAACAATCTGGCTACTTGCAAGACAATACCATAACTAGGTCAAAACAAACCCGTGACTTCCCAAAAAACATTTTTTACTTAAACTTTTAACTTTTTTAAGCCTCCCACTCCAAGATTCTACAAGGAAAATATTAGTGATTTTCTTTATGGATATTTGTGACCATTCTTGTGAAGCTAGGAAGGTCCCATTAGGCATGCCATTATGTGAACTAAAAATTTGACTAAGAAGAAGAGATTAGTGTTGTGTTAATGACAAAAAAAAAACAATTTGAAAAAAAACACACTAAACTAACATATTCATACCTAGTTACTGGGGTGAGCTTAGTGAAGAAATAAAAATGACAACACACAACTAAAATGTAAGAAAACACACATTCCTTACCTTCCTTGATGCTCTAAAAGTATTCTTTGATTGGCTTGCTCAGTTTGTGCTCATGAAGTCCTCATCAATGGAATCTTAGATACCTCCATATATCTTTGGCACCTTTGGCTTTGGCTTGGATTGGATTGGAATCAATTTGGCATGGTAACACTAGTTTACATTAAGATTTTAGAACCAATCCTACATTAAAACTTTGCATAAATTAAGCTTAGAAATGAGGTGGTAAGGTCCCCTATTTATAGATTCTTTAGATTGATTAGAATCAACCTAAACTATCCATCTTAGGATTGAGATGTGTGGCTAAGGATTAATCCAATTTTGCAATTAAATTTGTTAAATAGGCTCATAAATATTTGAGATAGAGGAGCAATTAAGAGGCATGGAGGGATTTAATGAGACATGGGAGGCATGAATCCTGATATTTGTGACATTTATGGCCTAGGGATGTCTTCCCAAGAAATGAGGTCACCTAATGATGTAGATAAACAATATTCATTTTTAAAAACAAGTTTTCAACAAGTTTCCATGGAATTATTAATTAAGCCTTGATTTTGATTAATAAGCTCTTAAGCATGTTTAAGCACTTTGTGTACAAATTACTCAAATTGATCAAAATGTCTTGTTATTGGTCCAAAATTTCATTGGACTAGAATTAGAATGTGATGTTAGATGTTTTGGATCCATTATCCCATTTAGGATGTTACCAACACCAAATAACAAAGGAATGTGTCTTGTCCAAGATATTTTATAAGAAAGAGCAATCCAGAGCACCTAGGTAAAAAATTGGCATTTGACTCGAAATGAATTGATCAAAGTTAACTGGCCCATAAATTACACTACCCCATTTAATGATACTCTACCCAAAATCAGCACTTGAATATGTCAGTTTCACATATTTTAGTATTTTTTAGAGTTTTTAGGATAAATTATGTGATTTAGGTGGAAATTAGTTAAAATCCTGATTGGAGGTTATTGGTGGCCAGATTTAGGTGTCTATAGTTTGGTCTAAAACCAAGCTTGATGTATCATTTTTCTAAGTCTTTGGGCTCATTTTTTAGGAATTTGTACCAAAGAAGAAAATAAAATCATTAGATAATAAGATCAAACCTTTTTATAGTGTATTGTGAGGACATGAGATCTTATCATATTTTAGATCTTGATGCTCATGATGTTCATTTTTTAATGCATGTATAGTTTAATGAGCACTTCACATCTCATGACTCTTTATTTTCTTCCATAGCTTATTATTCTTCTAATTATTCACCTCCTCTTGAGGATTCATTCTTTGAAGAACCAATTTAGAATATTCCTGAGGAAGTTATAGAGGAAGGGGATCCTATTCACACTAATGTTTTCATTATGTCTAGGTAGGCTCATACTACAATTTTTGAGGCAACACCTTTCATTAAGGATCTTACACCTACTCAACATCATCATGCATATTCTATAGGTACTAGACTTTTATATCAAGCTTTCTATAGGGGTCCAAAATATTTTTCATAGGCTCATGGGATACAAGAGTGGGACGATGTAATGATAAATGAGTATTCTTCATTGATGAAGAATCACACTTAGGATTTAGTCACTATTCCTAAGGGAAGAAAGTTGGTTAGGTGCAAGTGGATTTATCACACAAAGTATGTAGTTGATGGTTCTATTGATAAGTATAAGGCACATATTTTTGAAATAGTATTCTCACAGGTTGAAGTTATTAATTACTCTAAAACTTTTGTGTCCATTTCCAAGATGGATTTTGTTTACCTTGTACTTTCTCTTGTTGCATCATAGGGTAGGACCATATATCAGATGGATGTTAAGAGTGTTTTCTTACATGAAAATTTTTCATGAGAAAATCTATATGGAGTACCCTAGTGGGTTTGTTCATGATTCTTCTCTTATTTATCAACTTAGGAGGTATTTTTATAGTCTTAAATAGGTCCCTAAAGATTGGTATGAGAAGATGGATTCATTTCTTCTCTCCACTAGCTTTGTTCACTACCACTTTAATCCATAGTGTATATTCACCATATTGGGGAGGACATTATTATAATGGTCTTGTATGTTTATGATCTACATCTCACAGACAACTCCTCATCTCAAATTTAGACTATTTAATAGTTAATTTATGCCTAGTTTGGCATGATAGATATTGATATTCTACATTTCTTAATTGGTTTATAGATTTCATAGTTAGATATAAGAATTTATTTGATTTAGTATAAGTATACCCTTGATCTTCTTTAGTGTTTTGGCATAGCTGATTGTAAGCTGAGTCCTCATTTTTAGTTTGGAGTGACTCTCAATGCCTCTTGTACTACTCCACTTTATGATCCTACATTGTATCAACAAATGGTTAGGAGTCTTATTATTTGACCCATACTCACCACAATATTTCATTTGTAGTTGTGATTTTATCTAGGTTTTCACATGACCCTCATGACAGTCATTGGCAAGATGACAAGAGGATTTTATGATATCTGTGAGGCACTACTCATTTTAGATTACACTACACCAAGGGTTATACTTAGTTAATTAGATATAATGATTCAAATTGGGAAGGTTATCTTGATGATAGGAATTCTATTTTTGGATACAATTTTTTATCTTGGTTCTTAACCTATTTCTTGCTTGTGTAAGAATTAGTAGGTTATTTCAATTTCATCTACAGAGGTTGAGTACAGGGTAAAATTTATAATGAGTTAACCAATTCTTTGGCTTCATTAGTTATTATCATATTTTGGCTTCATGTAGTATTCATCCATTGTATTTTGGTGTGATAACCAAATTTAAATCCACATATTTTGAAACCTACTTGAGCATCAGTGGACTAAACACATTGAGGTACATGTGCACATTACTTTTTAGCACATTTAAGATGGATTTCTTATCTTGGAGTACATTCTAACTCAGCATCAGGTTACAAACACCTTCACAAATCCTTTTGCATCACCTCATTTCCTTGATTTTCATGGCATGCTTAGGGTTTTAGAAGTTTTCCTTTGGGAGTATTCATGAGGACATCTTCCTTATTCATTTCATGGATACATATTGTAAATGAGTACATTATCAAGCCTACTTTCCAGGACTCATACTATGGATATACCACTATTTATTATTATTTTTCTTTAGCTAGCCCATAGCTTCAGATGAGGGGGGGTGTTAGAGTATGTATTTCATGTATTTATCACATTTTCTAGTGTATTAGATGACTATTTCATCCTTTTGTGAGTTTGTCCTATGTGAGGATTTATCCCACATTAGTTAGTTAGGCTAGTTTTATGTTTTGCCTTACCTATTTATGCAAGATATTTTCTTGGTACTAGCATATAGTATTTTTTAATAACACTTGATTTGCTTTGATTTACAATCAATTGTCTATAGTTTCATTTGTGTGATGTTTTGTTGTAAACACTTTTGAATTTTGGGTTGGAATGCTTGTTCACCATTCCTAATAGCTTCTCATTTTTTGAACTCTCCTTGGGATCTAACATCTATGACACCTCTAAGAGACTAAAAATTATGAAAAGTTTCATGTGGTAACTTATCATTCATCAGGGTCTCCCAGGGATTTGAAAATTCTGAGAGGTTCCACATGGCAACTTCTTATTCATCAGGCTCTCCCAAGGCTTTGATAACTTTGACATCTCTGAGAAACTTACAATTTTGACAATTTACACATAGTATCTTCACATTCATCAGGCCATGATATTTATAATGCCTCTAGATGAATGACAATTTTGATAGGTTCCATGTGGTATCCTCTCATTTATTGATCTCTCTCGAGGCTCTGATAGATCTAATGACTCTAGGATATTGATAAGTCTAATAGGTTCTATATGGTAGATTCTCATTCTCAAAGCTCCTAAAATACTTATGAAAGTGAATTAGTAATAAAAGATCCATTCAAGAAAATGAAATATTAATAGTCTACTAGTGAAGCTCCATGAAATGCCAAGTAGCATTCTTGTGTGACATCATCTAAGGAAAACCTACATAATTTTAAATCTATGAAACAACACATTTAGCATAAAATATTATAAGTATGAGACAAAATTCAAATTTAAACATAAAAAAGAAAAATTATTAATGATATAGGTGACTATATATATATATATATATATATATATATATATCTCCATGATGACCATTCACTCATTATGAATGTTATGAAATACTCATATGATCAAAGTGGAATAGGGTTTCAGGGTTTTACATGGTTTGGAATAAGTGCAAGAATATTTGATCTCTAGGAAACTTATAAGTTGAGATTTTTCAGAGGGATCACCTTTTATTATATGAAAAGGGGGTAATGTTTTCCATTACAAAAATTTTACATGAAGGATTTTTTTAAATTAATCACCTATAACAAGCAAGGTTATAAATAAAATGAAATAGACTAAAGTTAAAAAAATTAAACCCTAGAAGGTTGAAACCCTAGGGTTTGAAAAAGGTTTGATTGATATGTGGGTTTACCATATATTTTAGATGAATTATTAAATAATTCAATATTAAATCTTAATTATATAAATTTAATTGAATAAAATAGGGTGATGTAAATACACTTGTAAATAGGAAACTAAAAATAATAAATTATAATTGACAAAATAAAATAAATGCAAACAATACTAAACTATGCCAAAGGAGATATAATTAGATTTTTAATATGTTTATCCAACTATTTTGACTACAAAAATTTAGAAACAATGATGAATTTAAAACCCTAAAATCTTCCCAAAAGATGATCCTCAGACTTTTTATGCACATGAGTGCCTAATAAGCCTAATTATGATGTATATTATTGTCCTTGGATGGAATTTTTCTCCTTTTACATAATTTTGAAAAAAATAGGGCACAATATTGTGTGAATACAAAAAATATGTTTATTTGCAATAAATTTCTCTTATGTGATGCACACAAGACCGACAAAGATCTTCTTGAATCTCAAAACCCTAGTTTTCACACAAAGAGATAAAATAGGTGTAGATTAAAAATGGGTTATCATGTGGATTTGTGCTATACATCAACACCCCACTATGTTAATCACTACGTACATACCAATACTATGAAAAGGGATCAAACCTCCATGTATTTATCCCACTTAAGTTTTTTATGTAATTATTCTCCTATATGGATGCATCTAGATTTGGCTAGAATAATTTATCATTCTTGAGATAGGGATACGTAAAATAAATTTATAATTATCTCATGACTAATTAAAGTGCTTACGAGTTATCTAGAAAGAATATGGAACTTTTTTCTTTTGTTTGCTTGTGTGAGTAAGATCTTATGATAATATTGGTAAGATTTCCAAGATATTTGAAATAAAATAATTGAATGTGCTTTTATAGTGATTGAAGAGGGTAAAATACTTGTTATTGAGTTTAGTAATATAAGTAAAAAAACCTTGTCAGGGGGTTAGGCCAAACCTATGTGTATGCACTTAAATTTTCTTATTTTGTTTATCTTCATTAATATTATTATTAGTCAACACTAACATCACAATTTTTGTCTAAAAAACATTAAAATCACCCATTTTTTTTCTAATTCATTATTAATAATCTCCTTATAATCATTTTTATAACTTCCCTTATCATGATAACTTTATTCCTACCCCAAAAGTCAATTAATCCTTCTAATATGTTATTTATCAACTAATCTTATTCTAACCCCACTTGTCCATTATATTAGAATTTAAAATTCTAATCCTACCTACCCTAGCCTATTCCTAGTCTCTCTGACATTCCATGTCTCTAATCACCCATCTAATCACCTCATCTAACCACCTACTAATATTTCTTAGCCCCTAATGGATTCTATAATTTTACAATTCTAGAATTTTCCTCTACTCTCTCCATCTTCTCTAAAAACCTCTAAATCTAGAGGATTCCAAGGAATTTTTAATTCCCATTTAATCTCCCTCCATTGAACTAACTATTAAATTACATGATCCTTCATGCTAAAATATTATATCAATTAAATCTATCAAAATATCATCCAAGTCTTTTGATCAAGCTAATATCATGTTAAATTTATGAGTCTATTTGTAAACAAACTCCATCTATAATCTTTAGTATATTTGTTTGAATTTGATTGAGAACATTTGTATTTATATTATAATGTTTTTTTAAAAGTTCAATTTATTGAATTTTGGTCTAATGGTTTCTAATTTTAATGTTAGATTGTAGATTTGGGTGTTTTGGATATAATTTGCATATCTAAATAAATTACTCAAATTTATAATCTCACACTAAGGATACTTTCATTTTTTAGTTTTGATTTTTGGTGAGGGAAAGGACAAAATTAGTAAACAAGGACATGAGTTTTGGGCACTCTTGTCCTACTGAGAATTATTATCCCATTAGGAAAAGTAAAGAATTTTGGGTTTGAGTCAAGACATAGAAGTGCATAAAGGTGTTTTCAGTATAATATCATTTATGTAGGTGATAGTATACAGCCTTGAAATGTAATAAGGTATATTAATGTGATTAGTATAGGTTAAACTGGTAAAATAAGTGTCAATAAAGTGCACATGCCAATTAATGGTAAAAAGGAATAAAATAGGCATGATCAAATATTTGTGAAAAAATTTAGATTATTATACCAGCCATCTATATAATATGGTTAACTCTCTCTCTCTCTCTCTCCTTGCCTCCCTCCCCCTTTCTTATACCTAATTTAATCATAATAGAGGTAATTCATTCTAGAAGCTTCTACCCAATGTATGGTTTTGGAAAATATCATCACAAGCTCAATAATGACAATGCAAGATTCTCTTTTATAACTTCAAAATTACTCAAAAAGAGCCTCACACACTCAACTAATAAGTAAAAAACCTTTCTCTAATATCAATTTATATAGTCATGGTTTGGATGCAAATGAACAAACACTAAAAAAATAGACATATATAAATAGTACCTATGCATAATATAAGAAAACAAACTTTTTTTATTTGTTCCCTTTTTAATAGATAATTACCAAAACATATACTTCTAGATTTATTTAGAATACAAAGATGTGAATATTTATTAAAAAATTCCATTCATGGACATGACTCAATCCTAAAAATATCTACTTTAACTTACATGCATACAATAAGTTTCTACTCATGACTCTCTAATGTTGAGCTTTATGAATTGTTTATCTCTTCTTGGATCAACCCAATTTTCTAAAGGTCTCATCTCCTTATATAAGAATTCTTTAAATAACCATTGTGGAATGCTAACCATTTCATTTCTTATATGTGATTCATTTCATCTTCCCATTATGAAATTTCAACTTCTTGTCATTATCATACTCTAACTATCGATAAAATTTCATGAAAAAAATCCTTGTGCAAATTTTCGTGCACAAATATTTTACACATATTTTTCATGAAATTTTGTACAAAAAAACTTTTGAACACATGATGCACATAATTTTTAAAACTTGGTAATTTTTTAATGTCATAATTTTCACATACAAGCTTGCAATGATATTTCATTTCTTTTAAGTGCATAACTTTTGAGGAAAATCTAAATATGAAATCATATCATAGTTTGGAGGTATTTTTCATGGCATTTTTTATTTTTTTAAAACCTTTCAATTTAAGGTATTTAATAGATGTACCCAGTTCTTGGATTCTATTGATTGTTGAGAATCTCAACCAACTCACTTGAAACTTTATTGTCATAAGAACTTAATTTTATAAAATATACTCATTTTCATTGAAGTGTTTTAATATTTATACTTCACAAGGATCAATGTTAACCATGCTGAAATGGTAAACACAGATGATACTCTATGTGAACACACACCCCTACATATTTTTGGTTGATGCATAATTTCATATACCCCTTAGATGAACCTATATAATAGGGGTTATATTATCTTGTAGATGTATTCATAATAATTTTTACCATTAAAAATGTTACATGTAACCAAATATTTATCATTATTATCATGAGATATAGTATAGTTTTATGATGTGATTAATCATTCATATATCCACTTTATAATATTATTGTCTTATCATCATTGTTATAATTGGTTACTTGTTTATATTTATGAGTGTAGACACTATAAAATTGTATACATTGGTTCTCAATGTCAAAATACCCCTAGACCACCTTAGGGCCTCCTAGGGACCATCCCCAAACCATTTAACTATAACCCTAAGTTAGTTAGCTAATTAGCTAAATTAGCCCACTAGCCTTTTTAACCCAACTTGACCTTGACCCTTGACCACCGATAGTCACCTTGATTACTGACAGTTAGGTTCCACCATCTCAACCACTTAACTACCACATCACTCTAAATTGCTTTTTCAGAATTATCTCATCTAATTTGTGTGTGAACCCATGCATGTGAGAGCTAAATTTAGATAGTAATTTAGACCTCTTGTTAACATGTTGTTGCACCTCTCCTTACTTATTATAAACAAAGAGGAAGAGAGGGTGAATAAGGATTTAGAATTAATCAATCATCTAGAGTCAAAGCTTCTTACATCAACATTTTGTTTTGTAGGTGTTCTTCTTGTGATCCAACAAACCACTAAGTGATATAGAGATTCGAAGTGATACCATCTATTGGCTAATAGATAAGTACCATTACTCTACCAAAATTTTCTTTAGACTCCACCAATGAGCCAACCACCTCAACCACTCATCCAATCAAAAACTCATAATCTAAGTATTTATTTTTAATTATTTAGTCACTTTGTATTTTTTTTATTTATTTATCAAGAACTTATTATACTTATTTTTAGTATCTTATGTGATTTATGCAAGTAATTTATCTTTCAATTTTTGAACTTAATTGTTTAAAAAGTGTGTATTGATAACCTCCTAAGGAGATCTTGCTTCCCAGATCTAGATAGCACTAGGCAATCCACCCAAATATCTATCTAACCAACCATTTGCTTCAATGTTGTCTTATTTGTAGGTCATTCTTCCCAAGCCAAAGAGGATCTCTCTAAAATAATTTTATCAATGTGCACATAACCAAATAAGTTTTTATATATACATGTATCTAGTTTCTTTCTTCTTCCTTTCTTAGAATATAAGATGAAATTATCTGAAACACTCTAGCATGCCTGATGGGACCCTTGAGTCTTTTCTTAGGTTCATAGTTGTATCTAGGTGATTTTTTCTTCTTATCTCTTTCCTCATACAATGAAATCATAATTTCATTTTGGGCTTAAAATTACTAAATACATTGGTTGCTTACAAATTTAGCTCACATAGTTTAAATTAAAACAAATTAATTCAATCCTAGCTTCACTCTTGTCACATACACAAGACCAAACCAATCACATATAAACAAGATTAAAAAATTTACATAAGGCCCAACTAGGATTTCATTACCTAGTGGTCATCATTTTTAACTATCCTACTTAGATTTCATCACCAAATAAGGAGAGCCAACTCAGCTCTTTGGTTGAGTATAATCTTTGGCAATCGATAAATCTTGGCTAAGAACCTAAAACCCTTATTATTGTGGTGTGTGTAGTGAGGGGGTATGCCCCAATATTAATCCACATATTGATTCTAATACATATCCCTTTTAAAGTCTAAACACAATCTAAAACAAATCGTAGACTTATTTTCTAGTACCCACTCTACAAGTAAATTTCAATCACACAGTTCTTAAAGCTTAAGCCATAAGCCAAAAGAGAGACTAAAATAAATCTTAGGATTAATGTACCTTAGTGTGTGTTTCTTTTCCTTGAATTTTCTTGTTTTCTCTTTATTTGAGCTATGAAATTACTTGTATCTTCTCCTTTCACCTATCTACATGGTTTTAACTAGGCAACAACTAAGGAACCAAACAAACTAAGATCTGCCTCCTGACCATCCATTTTCCTCTTCCTCTTCATCCATGGATTATGTCTCAGATGTAGATGGTTCCCGCACCATTCTAGTAGTCCTATCATCCATCAGATGGTTTCCCAAGGATATTTGGATTTCATCACCTTCTTGGATAGCAACTTCATATCTCTTTAGCATTACTTTAACACCATATCTTCCCATACCCCTAACTTGGTTCTACCTATTAACCATCTCTATGGCATACCATCCCACCTTATGGGTGACCCTTCTATTACCACCATCTCCACCCAACCTTTAGTCACTTAGGCATCATCCTCTACCAATAACCCCACTAATACTAGCATCCAACCCATGCAACTAGGTAATAACCAACCACCTTCTTCCCCAACTAATAACCCTCCTAGTATGGGAGTAACCCAACCTTTGGGCATTGGTATTATAGGATTACCCTCTACTAGTGCCATCACCATTCCTCCTACTTCCAATCTCCATACATCCACTTCATTTAAAAGTTTGGTGGTTCCCATACCTTCCACCCTTCCATCGATTAGTACCAAAATGACCACCTACCCTCTATCTACTAACCTAAACATACCTCCTACCTAACTTGTATTAATGTCTCAATAACTACCCATTACATAGAACTTGGGCTACATCCCTAACCCATAAGGCTATATACCTCTACCTTCCACTCAAATGCATATGTATACATATCCGTATGTGGCATCATCTTAACCACCCATGACCATGTACTAGTATGTGGCAACATCTTAACCACCCACCATCTATCCACATGTTGCACCTACCCATACCCAATATATCCTGCCTTACAACTATGGGAGTTTACAACCCCAAACCACCCTTGTCAAAATGTTAATGGATAAAATGACTACTTTAGAGTCATCCATTTTCGTAACTCATAATATCTTATCATATGATCAAATCTATAATGAACCAATTCACCCATCCATCCCCATTCGATCATATCCTCCTCAATGGGAAATTTTGAAGTTTATAAAGTTCTAGAGTGAGGAAGACCCTCAACAACACCTAAGATCATTTATGTATTCATGTTATATGATTGCCTATGATGATGTTCTCTTTATTCATACCTTCCCCATGTCTCTATCAGATCTATCACTAGATTGGTTAGTGCCCTTACAAGACACTCGCTCTTATATTTTGCCCAACTAGCCATATTTTCTTAGATCACTTTTTTATAAACATATCTAAGAAAGTATCCATCACTGATCTCTACTCCATCCAAAAATTTGATGATGAGTCTATTGATGACTTCATGGCCCATTAGAGAAGTCTCATTAACCAACTCTCTTTCTCTCTATCATAACTTGAGTTGATTGAACTCTTTTCCTAGGCTTGTGCTAAACACATTTACTCTATTTTTTGAGTTCAGAGCTTTAGGACCTTTGATAATTATTTTACCATGGCCCACAAACTAGAAAAAGAGTCATCAATGAGGGAAAAATAAAGTTGAAAAATAATAACTCCTCCTTCAAATCAAGTGAAACTTCATCCTCCAAACCCAACAACCAAAAAAGCACCTAACTCAAAAACAAGGGAACCAAAAACATGGTTGTCCTTAAAACTACCCCTCCACCCACTGTTAACCAATCTAATTCATCCAATTCTTCTAATAAAAATACCAAGAATCCAAACCACAATAATCAAATACAAATCACTCTACTAGGGAGTCATATGCTTTGATCTTAGAGAAACTATTAAAATATAACATTATCCAACTTCCTCTAATCAAACCTTTACAGCAATTTGACTCTTCTCATCCTGCACCTACTTCATATAAATAGAATGCATTGTGTGCCTTCCACCATGTCATTAGACATGATGTTAGTAGGTGAAACACCTTCAAGAGTGTTATCCAAAATCTCATTGACAAGGGGGGCTTGCACTAGATAACCCCAATTCACCCCCAAACTAATCACTTGACATCTTTAGACAACCATTTCCCAACCATGTTCCATCTATAAATAATGAAAATAAAGAAGGACCCTCCCATGAGGTACACACTGTTAACATGGTGCTTAGTGAACTCACTATTGAGGATAACTCTACCCAACCTACCATACCATCCCCTCCACTGATTGAGGTAGTGGATTCACCAACCTCTCCTTTGAAAATTGAAACAAAGGAGATAATTTTTTACCTTCCTCTATTTGTCAGGACTATGGAGAAATCAACCCATTTAGAGGAAATACTAGAGTAAATAACCATTCCCATCACACCTTTTTATTTTATCCTATAATAGTCCACTATCCCTTTGTAAATCATCCCTAAGGAAGAGATAATTATACCTACTCTTCCCATCAAGGAACTACATTCCCAAGCCTCAAAACCTTTGATTGAGATAAAGGATGAGCTACCCACTCCCCTTTCTCCACCTATAGTATTACCTTTTAAGACCAATGGTGAGGGTATAAAACATGTCTACAAACATTTTTATTAGCTAGTCTAAAAATTGGGATACCTATCCTAACTTGACATGGTTCATGTCACAGTCTGGCACCATCTCAAACTTCCTTACCTAACCAGGAAAAACCCCAAATCACACCATTATCAAAACAAACTAGCATATCTGTTGGGAAACCCACCACCATCACACTTAAACCATTAGCCACCTATACCAACCAAAACATTTCCAAATAATATTGATCTACCCTACCTAAAGTGACCAAGTCACCCCTCATAATTTCAACCAAGCCTACCACAAATCTTGGTATGTTCCCTGCTCAAAATCTTACTCACCCATTAGTAAAGGTGGATTTATAACCACCAATATCACACAAAAAAACCCTAACCAAATCAACTAAGAAAGCAAAACCACTCAAGATCCCATAAACCAAAACCTTTCCTCTCCTTTCCACCTTGCCTTTTATTCTATGACCTCACCCTTCTACCTTAGCAAGGAAGCCAACCACCCCAAGAAACTCTCAAACCCAAATACCACTCTTTCTTACACCGTCACTCCTACTTTCATCCTCACCCATTTTTTCCATGCCACCTATAAACAAAATACTTATCCCTTAGATCTCTACCCCAACACCTTTTACCTCCAAGTCATACACTGCTAAGCTATCCACACCTAAAGCATCCACCAAGAAACCTCCCTCACCCAAGACTCCCATCATCAAGCCTACTCCTAAAAGGGCTTCTACCCCAATGAACAAACCTAAAACTCCCATACTAGAGTCTTACTCAACCATCTTTTAGATGTTATTACAAGCATCTTACTTAAGCTTACCTCCTATCAGACCATTTGACCCATAGAGTCTTAAACCATATTAATATAATGACAAACTAGTATGTTCATACCATAGGACACTAGGGAATGACATAAAGAACTATAAGGATCTCTAAGTATTAGCCCATAAGTCATATCACAAGGATGACTTGTTATCTGATTAACCTCCTATAAACCCACCACTGACCTAAAAAACATAAATCATCGACCAACACCTACCTACCCCTTCACTCTCACCTCAAAGTGAATATGAACCAAAGCAATCACCTAGCCTAACTCCTCCCCTGATCTATACCATCCATGTGGTCACATGATCATAGGCTCAACCAAAAGATAAGGGAAAAACAAAGGTGTCCATTCCATGGATATATCTCTCGCTGACCACATAACCACCTAGACAACACCAAAAACCTTCACCTTTGATAAAACCCAACGTATAAATTTTGGGATCCTCTCACCCCAATCCATCTAAATCAATCCAATGATTAGTTCTAAAATAGCTTCACTAAACCTTGGTGAAGATGATTTTGTATGAACTGATCCACACCTCACCACACTATCACCAAACAATGATAGAAGCATTGTAGTATATAAATGTTAGGTCAAAAGACTCTAAACTTTTAGCATATTTTGTTAGATCCCTTCACATTTCCAACCTTGTTACCTTTAAGGATTCAAAAATAACTTCTATCCATCTAGATGATCCAGATCCTCCTCTTTTCATTACCACCTATATCAACCAAACCTACATCAAAATGGTCATTATTGATGGGGGAGCCAACATTAATATCATCTCATTCCATGCCTACGAGAAACTTGATTTACCAAAGAACATCATGTCTAAAACCTTGATAGTTAGTTGATCATTCAATGATACCATGGCCAAGACTTTAAGAAATTTCATCCTTCACATTTTCCTAAGACCCCACACCCTTATTAAACTCTTCTATGTTGTGGAAAGTGAATTTTAGTATAATGTTTTATTGGGATGCCCTTGGATCTATTCCACGGGTTGTGTGTCATTCACCCTACACTGGTGCATCAAATTTAAGCATGATGGTCAAGTTGTTACCATACAAGCTAACCCAAGCCCCTTCACATCATGAAACATGATGAACTAACCCAATGATTTCCTCCTTCCCCCCATCTAACTAGCCCTCATCAAAAAAAGATGAAACCTTATCTTCTACCAACGAAGTGTAGTCATATAAAATTTGAAAATTGGTAACTTGAATGTGGCTAATGACACCTAAACCATTATCCCCTCTTGCTTGCTTTCATGACCCTCATATGATTCTTTTCATTGATATCCAATCATCTATAGCCTTCTAGGACCTCATTTCAATTGACCCAGGCTACTCTTTTCATGACAAATTCATCCCCCCAAGCCCTATTAGCTAAGGACAATAATTCCCAACTTATACTATAGCATTGATGCCACTACTATCTACTTTCGATTCTCCTATCCAAGTTATTTTTAACCCCAATAGTTATTTCTTTCTAGTTTCCCATCCTTCTCCTTGTCATCCTAATGCAAGCATGGCTAATAGATCCCTATAAAAGCCCATTCAAATATCATTTGGAAAGGGTTAGAAATTATCACTAAGCAATCAAGACTACTTAGGAAATCTTCCTTATTATTTGTATACAACTAACCAATACACTTAAAATCTTATCCAAATCTTTACACTAGTCTATAGATACCTTAAACACATTCAATTTAACATTTTACATCTTCATACACACTATTTCATAAAGCACATCAAGTGGGAGAACTACATATGGATTGATCCCTCTTCATAGTATTCGTATGTAGGTAGTGTTCCCACATAAGGGGTATGTATACACATTCAATTAATCTTACACACACTAACCCCCCATGTTTCTCAAAATTAGTCAAATTATAAAGGAGTCTAGGGTTTTGAATAGAAAATATGCTCCATAGGGAGTTTTGTAAACATTCAAAAGTTGAAACTTCATAGGTAGGGTCATATAGACATAGCGAACAAAACCTAAAAATCTCAAGTCTCCCAAATAATAATGGTAGAGGTGGAATATAGTGCTAGTTCTCTTAGTGTCATGTTTCAGTGCTCCTATCCAATTATAAAATGAAGGCTAAATCCTAAATTATGATAGTGTCCTAGTCTTGCACAGTGAATTCCATACTATTTCTCAGTCATCTTGGTTAGTTTCTAGATAAGTCTTATTTTTAACCCTTATTACTATTTTTAGAAAGGTTAAAATCATAATAAAATTTATACAAATCAATATCTTAATTATTGCATATTTATTTACTGATTTTTCTACTTAAACCTTTTAACTAAATTAGGGATAATAATCCAATATTCCAAAAAATATTAAATAAAATATTCTACCAGTTCTTCCATCCCTTCCACCCAAATCTCCATAATGGACCCTTAGTAATCAATCTTCTAGCATATTTTATTGGGGGAGTATCTCCTTATCACCCTTTATGCTTTCCCTACTCCTCAAGAGTATGGGAAACTTAACCACCAACCTAGTTATGACCCTAATATTGGAACCATTACTCCTTCTAGACCCTTAACTTGTCAAACTAATTTTATCTATAGTGGATTTGATAAACTCCTTCACACTTTTGCCACCTCTTTTTCACCTTGACCAATCACCTCCAACTTCTCATAGCTAGATAAACTAGAATTTACCAAAACATACCTCTACAGGGCTGCTTGGAAGGGATTTGGCCTAGCTCAATATGAACATGGGTCACAAGAGTTTATTCAAATTGAAACCCAAAAAATTCATGAAAATCATGGCCTCAATTTCATACCACTAAAAAAACAAACCAACCTACCTCCCATTAACATCATTTATGAGGAAAACACATCCTCACCATCCACTCCACCATTGAAAGTTGAAGATTTCAACATCATCCCCCTTAAATTTTTCTCATTAATAAGATTAGCCTTAGACTCTTGACTTATCAATAGGATGGGGTGACTATAACCATTCCTCTGACCCATCTTGAGATGATAGGAGATGACTCTCCTACCATTAATACCATTCAATGTTAGGATGATGATTCCATTCTCACCTATCTTGGTGCACTAAATTCTTCTATCCATAAATCTCTTCCTCCTGAGACTTCAACCATGTTGAAAATATCCACCTTGGATATTGACTTGGGCACTCTATCTAACCCCCACATTGTCAAAATTGACCAATTTCTAAATTTTAAAGAGCTTTAGGACTTCCCCTCCTTATTGTAAGACCACAACATATAATTTACTTGGTCTTATAGTGACATTCCAAGAATTTACCCATCCATCTCTACCCACAAGGTAGTCACCAACCACAATGTTAAGCTTATTAGGTATAAACTTTAATGAATACACCCTCACATAGGCCTTCTCATCAAAGAAGAGCTCTAACATCTCCTATTCATCAATTTCATTTAACCCATTGACTATCTCCAATGGGTCTCGAATGTCATACCTATCACCAAAGCCATAGGGGAACTACTCATTTTTGTGGACTTTCATGACCTCAACCTTACTTTCTTAGAAGATGACTTTACTCTACCAACCATTGACCGACTAGTTGATATTAATGTCGGCCATGAGATGTTATCTCTCACATATGGATTATTGGGTTACAATCATAACCTAATTACCCCTAAATATCAACACAAAACTAATTTTATCATCCCATGGGGGACCTTCAACTATAGGATCATGCCTTTTCGATTGAATAATGCTAATGTAACCTACCAACATGCTATGACCTATATCTTCCATGACCTTATCTATAAAATCATTAAAGACTATGTTGATGACCTTCTTAGAAAATCAAAATATCATAAGGATAATTTGGTTGTTCTCAAGATTATTTTTGAGTGCCTCATCCATTACCATGTCTACCTTAACCCCCAAAAGTGCATTTTTGGGTCTTATTAGGAAATATCCTTAGATTCATCATATATCTCTAAGGAATCAAAGTTGATCCCACAAAAATCAAAGACATACTCAACATGCTTCCTCTAATCAACCTCAAGAAACTCTAAATTTTAAAAGGGAAGATCCAATCCATTCATTGCTTTATCTCTTAGCTCTCAGATCGATGCCAACTCTTCTATCACCTCATAAAGAAGGATGTCTCTTTCAAGTGGAATGATGACTATCAAAAGGCCTTTGATTCAATCAAAAGGTACTTTTTATCTCCACCTATCCTCACCCCTCCCAAGGATGATAAACCTTTTTACCTTTATATCTCTACCACTAACCACTCCCTAAGGGTGATTCTTGATCGTCAAGATGAACAACACAAATAAAAAACAATCTACTACATAAATCAAATGCCTATACAATATGAAACTTAGTACACGCATACCAAGAAAATTTTTCTAGATTTAGTCTTCATGGCCACCAAACTTTGCCACTACCTTCTCAACCACAAGACCTATGTCATAACCAATACCGACCCACTCAAGTATATGCACTCCAAGCCATACCAAAATCAACAAATGGCCAAGTGGCTCATGATTTTAGCTAAATTTGACCTTGATTTTATTTATTAAAAGTTAATTAAAGGAAAATTCATTTCTGACTAATTGGCTAAAGCACCATTATCAAACAACCAACCTCCTCCTCTTGAGTTTTGAGATGAGTCCATCGTAACCCTCTCATAAGAAGATGTCACCTATCAAGTAACCATGTTGTTTGATGGATCAAAGTGCCAATGTGGTGGGGGAACTAACATTATCCTTATTCCCCTTTATGATAAACCTCTTCCTTTATCCTTCAAGCTAGATTTCAAATGTACCAATAATATAGTTGAGTATGAAGCCCTAATGATATGCCTTCAAACTGTGTTAGCCTTCGGAGTCAAAATGATCAACATATTTGGTGACTCTTAAATAGTGGTCAATCAAATCAATTGATCTCACCAATGTAAAAATGATGTTTTGCAATACTAAAAACAACTAGTTGATGAACTCTTAGCATCATTTAAACATTGCCATATCTAAACCACCTTATGATATATGAATAAGTTTGTCAACACTATGGCTTCCCTCACCTCGTAGATCCCATATTCACCCTCTAAATCTAATCTCTCTATCATTATCCATAGACTTACCCAAACCTCTTATGTTAAATCAAATTATCCTACCATATTTACTGTGGAGGAGACCCAACCTGATCTTTGGTATCAGTAGACCTTCGACTATCTCAACCTTACCATCATTCCCTCTAATCTTTCTAGGAATGCTCAAAGAGTGTTTATCTAGAGTACTTCATGTTATACCATTTTGGGGGGAATTATTTATAAATGTATCTTTGATGGTCTCTTCTTTCATTGCCTACGTATTCACAAAACCTCCCATGCTATCATGGAAATGCATGATGGGATCTGTGGGGGACATTTAGTGGCCTAGTTGTCATTAAATTCATCCTTAACCTTGGATAATACTAGACTACCCTTAACTAAGACTACTGTGATTATGTGAAAATTTGTGTTAAGTGTCACCAACACACCAATTTATATCATGTACCTAGCCATAGTCTTCTTGTATCCACATATTTTTATCCCTTCTCATAATAACATCTATACCTTATTGGTGAAATTAACCCTAATTCTTCATAGTGATATCATTCTATCATCACTACAACTAAGTATATTACTAAATGGGTAGAGGTTATTGACTTCACCAATCATCAAATCATCTACCATTTTGATGTTCCTCACAAAATCATCATCGATAATGGTAAATATTTTAAAAACAAATAAGTCTAAGGTCTTCACAATGCATTTTTCATCAAGTTAAGTTTCTCTTAACCCTATCATCCATAAGCTAATGGATAGGTGAAAGCCTCTCAAAAAACTCTTAACAATATGCTAACTAAAATGGTCAATGCATCTAGTCAAGATTGGCATTTGCATATCCCTTTTACCTTATGGGCATATCTTAATATCATCTGAACCCCTATGGGTGCTACCCCATTCTCTCTTGTGTTTGGAATAGAGGCTATCTTACCTCTCAAAGTATAAATTTATTTGCTTTACATATCCATACAAGATATCATTTATGAAGATGATTATCATCAACACCATTTAGCCTAGCTTGATTTACTTAACGAGCATCATTCAGTCATGCTTAACCACCTTCATGTCTATCAAGAATGTATCAAATTAGCTTATAAAAAACCCTTAAAATTCAAGAATAAAATATCAAAAACCTTTTCCTAAAGTAAAATCAACATGCCACCAATATGGATAAAAGCAATCAGGGCAAATTTGCTTTCAATTGGCTTAGACCTTATATCATAATATACAAGTATGAATCAAGAGCTTATCAATTATCTTGTCTTAAGGGAAACCTAGAGCTCGAGCCCCTTAATACCTTGCATCTACATCCTTTATTTTGTTCAAAAGGATCAAACTCACCTTTTTTCTAACTTAAGCTCATCCCTTGCTTTCAAACCACATTCATCTCCCTATTTTAGGGGGCAACTGATTAAAATTAAATCATGTGATTATCCATCACAATCATAGCCTAGTCTTAAATAATGGGTACCATGTCTCTATCTATGGCATCATTTTCATGGTACTTTCTACCTCTTTCCTAGGATGGATTCCCATAGTTGTTACCTAAACCTACTCAATATTATTGTGCTTTTGGTTTTGCCTTCACAAAAGGAGAACCTTTAAGCCTATATAATTAAGCCTATGTCAATAAAAATCAAAAGTAAATTCATAACTAAAAACAATCATGGGTCATTCCTATTATTCTCAAACTACTCCCTTGAAATATAACTACTGAAATTGTATCAAAATTTACTCAAAATAAGGTAGATTTATCCTTTGAATAATAGCTACCAAAATCATTAAAGCTTAGACGACTCCCTTGAAGGATGGATGAGTAAGACATTTTTTAAAGCGTATTAATTTCTAGGAAGATTCCCATATCGATCAAGTTTCCCAACCCTCCCAAACAATAAAAAAATAAGTAAAAGACCCATTATCAAGCATCAAGAAAAGAAAAATAATTTAGAAAGCCATAATTAGCTATCATAAGCAAGATAATTTTGAAATCCAAAATTAGATCTCATAGGTAGACTTCCTACATCAATCAATCTACACCTTATATGGCATAGACTTGTTTATACTAACTCTTTGGTAACCTTTTGACAAGGCACGATAGTATCACAAGAAGGTTTCATTTTCATCTATCTCCCCTATATGCACTATAAGGGATTTTCAGTTTACTTGACATTATGTGATCAAGACACCTTTTAAACCAACTAACAAACATTATTACTAAGAATTTGAAGGGTTTATGTTCCTTCAGCCAATCCAACATCAATTTTTTTAGTCCTTACCAAAGAAGAAGCATTGTGCCCTCTTCTTAGCCTCTCATACTGGTTGATATATTCACTTAAGCATTTGTATCTTTATTATCTTCTCTTTATCACATCTATTTTTGGTGTTTAACTTACTTTTTGTGCTTCACTTTAAATAAAATGGCCATAATCATAACCACATCACATACTATCATCATCAAAATCGATAATAAAATCATAATGTCAACATCACAACATCATCATTATATCATGAAAAAAATATACATCATTAGCATAAACCATATATATGAATATAATCATAGCCATCAAACATCATAACATCCAAAAATAAACAATAATAAACCATTTTTCACCACATGATTAAATATAAATGAGGAAGAATATACTCATTAATGTTTGACATGACCATAATAATCATATCAATATCATACACATAATCATCTCAAACATGAAATTAAATCATCACATCCATACACAACATCATCAAGCACCATAATCAAAAATGTCATAAACATCATCCTAATCATCAACAAGAATCACATTTTCATCATAATCACATGACATAACATCAAATCCATAACTAAACATTATCATAAACATGAATAAAGAGATATATCATCACATGCCTAGCTAGGTGAGTCCACACTCACATCATCATGAGCATAACCATAATAAAAATTCTCAACATGAACATCATATACATCAACCACAAACCATAAACAAGGATCATATCTATAAATTATAAATCTATAACCATAAACATCATTATGTATACAATAATATACATCTCTCTCTCAAAATAAAAATACATCTCACCACATTGGCTTGTAGGATAGTATCAAAATCATATACATCAAAATATGTAATGTCTCATAATTGAGACTATGCCCCTAGGGCACCACTACCTCTTGATGGCTATCCTCCTAAGGTTCCTAACTTTCCTCCTATAGATGCAACCCACTAACTTGGTGTTGCCACACCAATACCTATAGCTAAAATATATCTATACTTACCCCATTAGGGCTCACGAAGACAATGTCTTAAAACTCTCACCTCATAATAGCAAAGATCCTACACTATAGCTATATACCTTTGCATGGTAATAGTGCTCGATGGTCCTAGAGGTGCTACACCTCCTCTTCCAACCTAACTTAGGGAATCTCTATCTTGGGTAAAAAAGGATAATGTAACTCTATCCTAGTCCCTCTTACCTATAACTACATCTACCTCACCCTATGATATTTCTAATTGACCCTATAATGTTGTAATGAAAACCTATACTATAGCTAATGTTGTTCATGCATGGTCCCTTTCTATAGTCATTACTTGTACATCTAGGGCAACCTCATATACATATGCCTACTAGGGTCCACCTCTACTAACTAGATCAATATTTATAACCTATTGACCACCATCATCACCCCTAAAATTGGTCACCACATATAGTTCTTGGTACCATATAGGGTACCCATTTATAAAACCTACATCATCTATCTCAGCCCTAGCCAACAACTCCTCATGATCAATGAAAATCTTAACTGGATATGACTCTAAAATGATAAGCTCTACATATTCTTGCCTATACCTCAGAAATGGACTCAAAATACCCTACACCAAGCCAAACTATCACCAAACCCTATCAAAAGGAATGACCTTTATCTTACCCTCTCTCTTACTAAACATCCACATGTAGCTTTACAAGGATAATGTATGCCTCCTATAATGAGCCCACTTTGGAAACTTGACATATAGCCTCCAAGTCACATCACCAACAACCAAGAAATCTAGTGCACCTCTAAACCAATCAATGTTACAAACCCCTCTACCTAGTCTTGAAAGGGAAAAATCATCTCTCCACCCCATGAATCCAACTCTAAACTCCATATATGCATACCCATCCCATGGCAGCCCCATCGACCTCAACACTCAGATGTGCTTATAAGCCCATTAGTGTAGAACTAATCCTACACTAATATCATACCTCCTATGAGCTCTAAATCCCCACAGTTCCCTCTATATTTGAACCAAAAACATAAGCACCCAATCAGACACTGTGTACCCTAGTAGCATCTTCACTAGAACCCCAAACAATAGATATGAAAACCTCTCATTGCTCAAATCTAGAATGGAAAAACATGAAACTACCATCATCATCATGGTCATTATCCTCCTATCATGTCTCATCTTCTGGTATATCAGAGTGTAACTAAAACCCCCAACATGCCACCTAAAAAGATTATGGTCATTTCCATATAATATCTCCATAACTCATCTCTCTCCTCCCTCTAAATGTAATAAATAATCTCACCCCATATGGGTAGCTATGCAATCTTTTGAACATCCTACAGTAAGATGGTCATCTCAATAATAGGTAGCAAAAAGGTGTTCATGGTGGGATTCCATCTCTCAGTGAGTGTCATAATCATCATCACATCCCATAGCATGTACTGGTAATGAAAAATTATACCAATCCCTACCTCCTCCATGTGAGATCATTTAGAATTATTCATCCCTTGATAAATATTTGCAAAGATGTGAGGCACCAGATCTCACATCTAGATCTACTCTCATGCCTACAAGGTTTGATAGCAAACATACCTAGTTCACTAATGTATTTTTTTCTTATGAACTCTACTTACATCACCTAAATCATCCTCTATTTAAATCACAAAAATTTAACCTATCTTATACAAATCCTAAAAAATCAAGCCCCAATCATCATAACTACGTATCACCCTATGTCACTAAACTATTTCCTGCACCTTCATGCCTCTTACCCTTACCTATTTCAACAAAATTACCTTCACCTTAACCTACCTTGACCTAAATTTTTAAAACATTTCCTAAAACATTTTTATCTTTAAACCTTACCCCACCCATTACTTTAAAATTCTATCCAAAACACTCTAATTTTCAAACATCACCAAAAAAGAGAGGGTAAACATTAAACTTCTTTTTCAAAAACAAATCCTACCCTGGTTAACCATCAAATGTCATGATGACCATCAATGATAATGCATGAACCTATAAAATTCCTTACCTAACCATTGATGGTTAGGTATGACCACCAATGGTCACTATGCATGACCATCGATAGAATATGCCTAAACCCTACCTACCCAAAAACCCACCCCAACACCAAATTCCAATAATAAATTTACCTAAATTTGTCTTCTAGCCTAAATTAACCACACTACCCTTCCTAATTTTTAAATTCACCCACCAATTTCACCATAAAAACTAATAACCTTAAAATCTAGGTCATCCCAATTAATAACCAAAACACCCAAATCCAACTCACAATGCAAAATTAAATCTAGACTACCAATTGAAAATAGCCCCTACCTCATTCCTCAACTATCATCAAGGAGGAATACTATGACCCACTATCTGGCCATGTTCTCAACCACCTTATATCTTAGCTCAGTCAACCTTCCAATGCTTTGGCCCACTCAATCCCATCACCTACTCAACAAATGTCATCAGACTCTTTGCACAAAGCAACTAGATGTTAAAGTCAAATTGTTCAAATAAATGAAAATGACAAGCAGAGTCACTTTTATCTCCACCCTTTTTAGGGTTTAAACCTAACTATTGATGATTGATCCTAAGACCCTTGACCATCAACTATTAGCATTTTGGGATTTTCCCACCAAACTAAAACCTTTTCACCTACCCTTTTTTGGCACACACCTACACCAAGTACCTAACCACTCAATGATCATCTCCATCAAACCTTACCCTTGACCATGTCACCTTACCATCGATCATTTTTTTCTTTATTATCACATGCTTTATGACAACCTTGCCTAGTATTTTTAATCATATTGATAATAATTTCTATGTTGAATTAATTTTTTGAACTTGCACTACCTTGCACACACCTGAACAACTTGTGTCTTCTTAGGAGCACTTCCTACCTTGGATACCTGTAACTACACAAAACCAATTTTTGTCTTCTTGGGAGCACTTCCTACCTTGGACACCTATGAAAACATTGACCTTACCTAGGAGAATTTCATTTACAAGCACAACCCAACCACCATACCTAAATGTGGTCACATGGTTTACTTGTCACTTGTCCTTATAGTATTGACCTTAATTTTTACCAACTATGGTAACCTATTCAATACATAATCTTGGATATCATACTTAGTAACACTTTGTGCATGTGTTTTCACTTTAGTGCCCAACCTATTAACCACTACCTTAACCACTTATCAAACCAGTACTTGATTTTGTTTCACCTCATCACTTCTTAGTTAACACCTCCTATCATGCTTAGGACAACCAAATCTTTGACTCATACTCCTTTGCTATTTGTTGATAAAATCTACATAACAAAAAGAGGGAAAATGTAGACACTAGAAAACTATCCATAATGGGTCTAGATGTCAAAATACCCCTAGACTACCTTAGGACCTCCTAAGGACCACCCCTCAACCATTTAAATTCAACCCTAAGTTAGTTGATTAGCTAAACTAGCCCACTCACCTTTTTAACCCAGCTTGACCTTGACCCTCAACTATCGATGGTCATCCTGACCATTGATGGTCAGGTTCCACCATCTCAACCATTTAATTGCCACATCAGTCTGACTTGATTTTTTATAATTATCTCATCTAATTCATGTGTGAGCCCATGCATGTGAGAGCTAAATTTAGACATCAAGTTAGAGCTCTTATTAATTTCTTTTTTCACCTCTCCTTCCTTCTTATAAAGAGATGGAGGAGAGGGTGAATAGAGATCTAGAGTCAATTAATAATCTAGATCCAGAGCTTCTTGCATTAGCATTTTATTTTACAAGTGTTCTTCTAGTGATCCAATAAACTAGTAAGTGTGATAGATATATGAAGTGCTTCCATATATCAACCAACAACCAAGTACCATTACTCTACCAAAATTTTCTCTAGACTCCACTAGCAAGCCAACTACCTCAATTATTCATCCAATCCACAACCTATAAGATAAGTATTTATTTTTACTTATTTAGTCATTTTATTTGTATTTCATAATCAAAATAGCCCTATCTAATCTCCTAGATTCTCATTCTAGAACTTCTGACCTTTTATTATCTGTACCCAACCCATAATAACCATTGATGGTCACCCTGACCATTGATAGTCTATCCTAACCACCGATGGTTACCTCAACCATTGATGGTCACCTCAACCACCGATGGTCACCTCAACCACCGATGGTCACTATATGACAAAATAATAGCAAGCTATTTTCACCCTCTTACCCTAAACCAAGTCCAACATTATTTATTTGTGCCTGTTCATAATTCCCCAACTTATTTTTTGAAGTGTACCTAATTTACTTAGCATAGTATTAACCCACTTATTACTATAATTAGTTAATTTTATTTATTACTTTATCAGGTAGTTCTTGTAATTAATTTTAGTATCTTATATGATTTATGAAAGTACTTTATCTTTTGATTTCTAAACTTAATTATTTAAAAATCATGGATTGATAGCCTCTTAGGGAGTTGTTGCTTCTCAGATCTAGCTAGCACTAGGCAATCCATCCAATTATCTATCTAACCAACCATTTTTTAGTGTTGTCTTATCTACAAGTCATTCTTCCCAAGCCAAAGAGAATCTCTCTAAAATCATTTGATCAATGTGTACACAACCAATTAAGTTTTTCAACCATACATGTATCTAGTTTCTTTCTTCTTCTTTTCTTAGAATAAAAGCTAAAATTCTTTGAAATAATGAACAATTTAAGAAATAAGTTGAGATGATACATTGATATTTTTTATTGAGTCCTTTACCACTATGAATAATATTTTCTACATACTTGAGTCAAAATACATATGTTTTCAAATATGATTTAACAATACTAACACCTTTATTATTTATATTTGTGACATAATAATCATCCCTCACTAGTTGTGATGCAGGAACATCCAAGCATTGATGAAATCTCACATCAACTAAAAACATAATGTGGTGTGTTTGTTTGGGTTTTTTCATTATGGTCTTGTTGGTGTGAGTTTGTTAACTTATTAGATTGATGTTGTAAAGGTATTCCTTTATTGGGGGAAAGTGCAAATATATTTTGTTTATTATATCAGTTTGCATGGACTATTAAGTTAGAGACACTTGTTAGAAATGGTTTTTCAACTATAGTAATAATCAGATGAGTAAATTTGGTGAGTTCATGTCACCTAATAATTAAAATTTTTTTACCAAGTTTCAAACCATTTGGATTTATTATATAAATGTAACAAGTGTTTCTTTCAGGATATGTTTGTGACACTTGGTAGGAAGTTTATTTACTTGTGGTAATATTTTGGTAAGAATATAATGATGAAATTTTGTCAGATCATAGAACTTAACACTTATAACCTTCATAAAAATTTAGATCATTTGGAGTCACTATGAAGGTGTATCACCTAATTTTATCAAGACACTTGGAAGGGTTTTTATCCATGTACAATAATAATTGAATGATGAAATTTAGTCAAGTTATATTAAATAACATGTACAACTTATATACCAAATTCCATGTAAGTTAGATATACAAAGCTAATATATTGTATGTTTATATCATACTATGTCATATACCTAGTATATAGATGGTTATTTACCTTGAAATAAAGCTATGATATGAATTGGTTACCCAATTATTGCTAGAAATTTACTATCAGGTAAATAAACATATACAAACTAGGCATATGACATTTTCTAGTTAAAAACCCAAAGAAATCTATAGGTTTATATAAATGAAACAATAGAGGTGAATGAAGAGAGAATCCAGGATGAGTTTCATGTTTACATGAAGAAAAAATAGTGGTGGAATAAGTACAAGATAATGCACATGAGGAGAGTATGGTTGTAGACCATCCATTTTTATGAGAATAAAACATGAATAAGGATTCATAGAGAACAACTATTGAGGTTGTTTAAAATGGTCCTTTGTGAGTCCACCATAAGGGATAAATTTGTGATAATATTATGAGTAGAAAATAATACTATGATAACATGTCCTTATGGTGTGAAGAAGAGGTAAAATAAGTGACTATGGGAACTCTTGATTCCCTTAATATGTTTTTTCAATGTGCATGTACATCAAAGAATATGGAGATGGAGATGGTGGACATGGTTCTACCAAGAGGACTAAAAGATAAAAGTTATGTTTCTTATGTGTAATCAAACCACATAGATGTTGGAAGAGAGACTCTTATTATACAAGATGTGCATTACCTTCATATGGAAAACAAGATTACAAGGTTATTTTCACATGACGAGGTGGTGGAAAAAGAAGATACTAATCATATTAATGTTGATATAAATATGATGATAAGTAAATAGGAGTTGTCAAAATAACAATGATATAATAGAAGAGGATTTGAGAAGATAAGGCTTGATAATAATCAAGATGATAGTGTGAATATGGAAGAAGAACCAATGGAGACTATTAAATTTCATGTTTATAAATTTATTTGTGACTTTATCCATTGTGCAGGTGTAGAAATGAAGATAATGGATGAATTCAAATGACTTCCAAGGTGAAAAGTTTAATCTATAATGTTAACTTATGCACTCAATAAATAAATTAAAGATGAACATCTAATTTACATATCATCCAAAGCATGTAGATAATAATATGATGTTCAATAGAGGTGGATGTGTTGTTTGACAAATTAGTGAGTATAGTGAGAGATGAGATGGTAAATATTATCCTTGAAGTGGTATTAAAGGCCATGGGTTATCATTTATATGCAAAAATATGTGTTGATTCTATTGTGAATATTTTTAGAATGAAAGAGGAGATGGAAGCCCTGAGAGAAGAATTACAAATATATAAGAGTGATCTAAAAGCATGTTAGATATTGAGTAGCCAAATACAAAAAGGATTTAGGAGGATATGGTTGGTTAGTGGTGGGTTTAATCCCAAAAATGAGAGTAAGATGCAAGAACAAGGATCTTGGTAGATGTGAACAAATGAAGGTGGGTTCCATCCCATAATAATATGGAGAGTAGAAGTATTTTCTTTTGGTGGAGGAGGACTATCTATGGTGGGTCTAATGCCACAAAGGAAGGATACTATAGTGGGTTTAACCCCATAATAGGAGTGAGGAGAGATTAAAATAAGATGGAAACAAAAATTAGAGGATAGATGAAGATGATAGATTTGAAACTAGCAAGAAGGAGATAGAAATAGAAGAACAAGTGAGACAATTAGATGAAGTACATGGTGTGTTGGAATGAAATTTCATAGCCATTATACTTCATGGTCAAAAGAGTTATTTTTATAGTTATTCCATCTATGTGAGATGGATCTCACATTTTATAAACCTCAAGTGTCTATGTAGGAGAATCTAAGGGTTTGTGTAATCTTACATCAACCAAAAATAGAGTGGGGTTTGTTTGTTTGAGTTTTTTGGTTGTGGTCTTATTGGTGTGAGCTTGTTAACCTAATATATTGATGTTACAAAAGTATTCCTTTGTCATGGTAAAGTGTAGATATATTTCATTTTTTCTATTAGTTTATGTGGACTATTAATTCAAATACACTTATCAAAAATGGTTCTTTAATTGTGATAAGAATTAGATGATGAAATTTGATGAGGTGATACCACCTAACACTTACAAGATTTCTACCATGTTTTAAACCATTTAGAATTATTGAATAAATGTACCAACTATTTATTTCAGACTATCCATGTGACACTTAGAAGGAGGTTTGTTTACTTGTGGTAATATTATTGTAATAATTTAATTTTTAAACTTTATGAGATCATAAACCTAATACTTACAACCTTTGAATTAAATTTTAGATCATATGGATCACCATGAAGGTGTACCTCCTGATTTTTTCAAAAAACTTTGAAGCATTTTTCTCCTATGTTGGTAATAATTGGATGATAATTTTTTTTGGAGCTATATTACCTAACATGTAAAAATTATATACCAAATTTCATGGAATTTGGAGTCACAATGGTAACATACCATCCATTTCTATTGGATTATGTCATATACCTAGTCTGTAGATGGTTGTTTGCCTTGTAATAAATATATGGTATAAATTGGGTTACCAAATTTAGAGTGGTGATATAAAATGTAGTCTAATTTATTTTTTCAAATTTTAGACCCATTGGATAAATAACATCAAATTTATGATAGTTTTTGTAACTATTGTTTAGCTATAAAATCTTATATGCCTAGTATGTAGATTGTTCTTTATCTTATAGTAAAGTCTCATTAATAATTAGGTTACAAAATTTGGTAGGGTGATATAAAATTTAGTTAATGTGTTATGATTTAAATTTTAGATCAATTTGATAAACTAAGGTAATGCTATGTTAGTTTGGGTAATTATCATTCAGCTTAAAAATGTCATTTGTGTAGTCTACAAAACTTGGTAAGATTGTTCTTTACCAACGATAAGATTGATATGGTAAAATTTGGTTAAATGGTATGAAAAGTAGTTTATGATGTATTTTTTAAATTTTAGATCACTTAAATAAATATAATTTAAGTTATGATAGTTTTGGTAACTATAATTCAACCTAAAATGGTTACCTTTATACTTGAGAGCCATTATTGACAGTTTGGCATTTAATTGCAAAAAAAATAAATATGAAAAACTATTATACATTATGTGTAGGTTATGTAAGTTTAAGAGACACCAAATGAAACTTGGTATGTCAAGATGAATACATGATTGAAAGAAAGGATTTTGGAGAGAGGGAAGATTAGTGAAAGACCAAAAAATATAGTTGTACTAGTTCATGAGGAGATGTATGAGAGTCTATAACTCTTTCATGCAATGTAATAATCATGTAGAGGCCTATGTGAGTGTGTATTTAAGAGTTTGAATGTATTATATTGTGATGTTATAATATGAATGCAATGATTATGTGTTAATTATGTCAAGTTTGATTAAGTGTTGAAATCATGATCATGAGTGAATGTCCATCCCCAACAACACAAAGATAAAGGTGGACCTTAATTTGTCCCCCTCCTCTTAGTGGGTGTACCATATTTTTACCCCTTATGTTCCCTTGTATAGAGACATAAATTTAGTCACATGTACTTGATAATTAGAATTATTAACATATTTTAAACCAAAATCTTTTGCCCATAAACATTACTCTTATTCACCATTCCTCTAAGACTTTTATCTATATGTGGGTTTGAAATTTTGTTTGCCACCACTATTATATATAAATTTCAAATTCAAATGATAAAGCTACTTAGAATCACCCTCAAATTATCTCCAGCTAAAGATAGATGTCCCTAATATTTTATACTAAGTATACCCTCGGTAGAAAAAAGTGTTGTACTCTTGTTAACTTGTAACAGCCACATCTTGTGCCAAATAATAATTAGTTTTCAAATTTGGAATCAATATTTTTGGTATTCAAATACTAATAATGTCTATTGAACTAAGTTATAAATTTTTCACCTATAAATAAGCACCAAATTTCAATCGTTATCCCCATTTTATATTCACTTAGTTAAAACATCACACTGTTACACATTGATCAAATATAACGTATTCCTTCCAGATTCAAGATCCCTCATAAGGATCAACCATAATCCAACTCTAAAGCATCCCAAACTAAATCAAAATATATTATTCTTGGATATAAAGGCCATAGTTATAGATATATATATATATATATATATATATATATATATATATATATATATATATATATATATATATATATATATATATATATATACATATTCAAGGATCATAATTAGACATTCACTCTAGGTAGGAGAATTACATGGGTTTGATTTCCCTCCTTAGCGTATGGGATACATAAGTAGTGATAAATCATCAAGAGGTTGATTGAGGTTAGCTCAGCTCATCACACTCCCCATTTTTTTAATTTTTACAAATATTAAAGTGATCTTAAGTGTAGACACTAAAATAGTGTCAACCCCCCCCTTGGTCCCTTTCTAACTTCAACATGTCTAACCTATACTTTATTAATTTAAAATAATTATTTTAAATTAATAATCCCCCCTAAACACCTCACCTTGGAATCCTATCTCTTAGGCCATTTATCACCCTATGACTAATCATAATTACCTAAGCCCTATTTCAACTCCCCCACTAATCCTTACCCCTATTAAACCCACCATTTAGACCGTTTAACAATGACAATTAAACTTGGCAGATGGAAGAATGGGCAAAAGGCTAAAAATAGCCTTTTTTCATATTCTTTAGTCACCGACATCGGTCAACAATTGAGCGATGCCAGTGGTATCACCGACGTCAGTTTCGTTAAAACTAAATTTTAACCTAGACTGCAGGCCCCGAATGTGAATTCTCTTGCTCCAAGATCTAAATTCTCTTGCTCCTTGGATCTTTGCAAGCATCAACATCCTATCATCACTCTCCAGGCAAAGAAACTCTGCATCACTCACTCCACACCTGATTGAAACATTGCATGAGGTTTTCAGCATCAGTTATAATAGAAATAAGTCTTCTACACTTCTGGTTCTCCACCAAGAGCTAAGTATTCTTCTGGTTTATATTTTAGTATTGTTAGAGTGCATTGGTAATTAGTCCATTGACTATTTCTTGAGTACTATTGATAGACAACATTACTTTCTTCTTAGAAGGGCTAAAAAGCCTTCCTCTCATCCTTATTCTCCTTCCACCCTTGTCCCCTACCTTTTGTCCTTTCCCAGACCATATTCACTATCCTATATCCCTGCACAACCCTTTAGAATCTCCCAGACCATTCTATTGACCACAAACATCAACTAGAAACCCATCCAAAGCCCATTACCCCTACTGACATTGACATCAAGGCCTATTGCCCCTATTGACATCAGTAGCCTAACTGATGTCAAAAACCTTAACCAACTGATGCTGGTAGAACTACCGACATCAGTGACTGTGGAAGACTGATTACAAGATTCAGGTATGCATTATCTATTTCTCTTTCTTTAAGTCTTTCATTATTTCTTTCCATTATGACATTCTTTTTATCAACTAGTAGACTGTCATCCCTCAAGGAAGTCTTTACACTTCTAGGACCGAGCTTTGCTTGGTAGTCCACCATATATCTATCTAACATTTTCTTCGATTAAGCCTTTCTTATCTATAGGTGTCATCCTCCACAGCCAAAGAGGAGCTCCTTCAATCATCTGGATATGGTGCGTAGCTTCATCTAGGTATCATCTAACCCTTGACCATTTATTCTTAGTTTCTTTAATCTTTTGAATGTGAACAAGTGAAAAATAATTAGAAACATTTTGGCACGCCTGGTAGGACCTTGGAGTTTGCCTTGGGTTCCTTTCTTCTAAAAGGCCAACATTCATATAGGTGCATTAGATCTCTTCTTGCATCCTTTTCTTTTATCTCTTTATTTTGAAATGAAACTATAAGCACCAGTTAAAAAAACATCTCCTTTTTATTTTTGTCACCTTTTTCTTACATCTTAGAGTAGTGAAATTCATACTCTCAACCTTTTTCCCACTTGTCTACATCCAAACACACATTTCAATTTGGGATAAAAGTTAAATGCATTTCATTCCTGCTTGAATGCATATTTAGCTCATCTAGTAACTTAAAATGCATTATGAATAAATCGTAGTGCACATATGTTACACATCCAGACCACAAGCACATCAAACTAAACATCTAAACATACCTAAGATAAGGCCCGACTAGGATTTCATCACCTAGCAGATACCTTACCCTTCCTGGTGATCCCACTTGGACTTCACTACCAAGGGGAGAACCCACTCTATTCTTTGGCAGAGTATAAACTCTAGGGGAAGTATATATTAGCTAAACGACCTAGCTTGTCTCTAGACTCATGAAGTGAGGGGATCAAGCTCCTAGCACCAGGCCACGTACGAAACCTAATACAGATCTTGAGCACCAAAACTTAACCCAAAACCAACCTTAGACTGCTTCTTCTAGGACCCGTTCTAAAAGCCCAACTTCCCAAACACACTCTTCTAAGGATAAGCCAACATGACTCTAAAAATCTATTCTTAGGAATTTAACATTTAGAGGCTACTTGTCTTCATCTATTTTTCTATTTTTAACTAGTTTTTTGAGCTGGTAAGGATGCATTATTCTGAGCTCCAAAAACAACTCAAAACTTTCTTCTTTCTTCCAAAAACTTTTAGTTTTTTGAGTTTCTAAAAATACACAATAACTGACATTGGTTTTTCCATTGACATCGGCACCTATCTTCACCGACATCAAAAATTTACTTCACCAACATTAGTTTTCCTACCAACATTGGTCACTATCAAAAAAATTTCTTCTCATCTCAAACAACAAGCTAAAAACCTGACCTTTTTGCTGTCAAAAACAAATTCTAGTTTTTTGAGGCCGAAACATACAGTTTTTAGAACTTGAATTTATTTTGCCTTAGATGGTTTTGACACATAGTCAAACCAAAACTCTTGTTGATCATGTAAGGAAACAACCACTCCTGCCTTTGCCTTCTATATCAAGTCCCCAAATGGAGTATAATTTAGAAACTAAACGTACTCCTATCTAATCAACTCCAAATCAACCCCTATTATTCTCGAAGGGGACCAAGACTTTGAAAGGTTCCTTGACCTCAATGTCAAGGCTCTTCAACACTATCTCACAAGAATTAAAATGCGAGATCCTTCAGGCAACCCAGTTTATAGGATGCCAACTTCCTTAGTTGAAATGGCAATCATATCAACGGCCTCCGTAATTCAACCTATAGACACCCAGGCCATTGCCTCAACTAACAACCCGACCATGACTAATCTTCAAAGTGTGGCCTCTCCTTCTGTTTCTAGACCTACCTCCATTGGAGTTTCTATAACCCCTCAATCACAAACCATTCAACAAAGTTCTACACCATTCCAAGACTTAATTGTCTCCATCCCACCTACTCTTGCACCCATAAATACAAGAGTAACTACTTATCCTTTGGCTAGTGTTGCCACCATCCAACCACCTTTGGTGACATCAAGCCAAGTTCTATCTTCTCAGCTTTATGACACAACCACCCTTGACTTCAACATCAGTCCCTATGACTAGTTACCAATATGTTGTGCCTATACAAGTGCAACCAACTATGTCATATGCCCCTCCTAACACCTTTCAAATGCCCTATAACCTAGGGGGTGCCCCACCTGCAAATCCATCGACTGATATATTCAAGATGTTGATGGATAAGATGTCTAATCTTGAGACATCTATTTTGGGTTCAAGAAATGCTCTCTCATATGAACAAATCTGTAATGAACCTATTCATCCTTCAGTCCCAATCCAATCATATCCTAGTCAGTGGGAGCTACCCAAGTTTACTCGCTTTCAGAGTAAAGAGGACCTACAACAACATCTACGAGCGTTTAGACATGCTTGTTACCTTATAGCACATGACGATGCATTGTTACTACGCTCATTTCCCATGTCACTTTTTGGCACTACCCTTGATTGGTATAGTTCTATTACCAGTCACTCTTTTTTACCTTCACCCAACTAGCTCAACTTTTCCTTGACAGCTTTTCGATCAACATCACCAAAAGGTTCTCCATCATGGACCTATACTCTATCAGACAATTTGATAATGAATCAATAGCTGATTTCGTTGCCCATTGGAGAGGCTTAATCAACCAACTCTCCTTTTCTTTACCTCAACCAGAGCTCATCGAGCTATTTTCAAAAGCGTGTGCCAAACACATCTCATCTACTTTGCAGGTCCAGACATTCTACAAATCTGATGAAGCTTTCACCATGGCTAGGAATCTTGAACTTCGTGCTGTCGAAGAAAATAAAGTTAAATTGCAGTAGTAAAAACCCCAATGCAAAATCACAACAACCCTTCATCTAAATCTTCTTCTTCTAATTCCAAGTCCAAGGGATCAGCAAATGATGTGGTACTTAGACCATCATCTTCAACAATAACCAACCAACTATAACCTTCAACATCAGAATACATCACACGATAATTCCAACAATGATATGTACAACATCAATATACTCCAATAGGAGAATCATACACATCTGTATTGGATAAATTAGTCAAACAGGGAGTCCTCAACCTCCCCCAAATTTGACCACCACCTCAATTTAATCCCTCACGTGCCATCCCTACATGGTATAGGGAGAATGACTTCTGTAATTATCACCATGTCAAAGGCCATGACACAGAAAATTGTAAAACCTTCAAGAATATCATTTAAGACATGTTAGATAAAGGTGATCTTGTCTTGGATAACCCAAATGTGCCACCTAACCAAAACATATACATCTTTAGACAACCTTTCCCTAGCCATCCCCCTAATCAAAATAACATTCAAACCATGGCTAATGACTCCCAAGAGCGTAATATATTCACATTCAACATGGTCTCTACTTTCATGCTTAACCAACCTCTCCCATAGTCTAAAGAGGTTAGTCAACCTATTTGTCTATCATAGGCAGAAGAGCCTTCTCCTATTTGTCCACCACAGGTAGAAGAGCCTTCTCCTATTTCTCCTCCATAGGTGGAAAAACCTTCTTCTCCTATTAGTTCTCCATCGACCTCTTTTATATTGGAGGATGCTTTTACCATACCAATGCCACTAGCCCCACCTTCATCCTTCCTGCTACCAATGGAGGACCATACCTTTCCTACTCTTTAACCACAAGTAGAAGGTACAATCATCCCCGCCTTCTATCCTCTTGAGGAGTCACATTCTCCAATTCCTTCTCCACCAAGAGAAGAACTTGTCTCTTCACCTACTTTGACTGAAGATGATCTAGTAATGGCTCTCTCATGCCTTTGGCCCAAGGTTGCCGCATCTAACACATTCCCACTCTCACAACCACCCACATCTTCTAAAAAACTGAAGCCTTATCTAACATCTTCAAAACCATTCTCTCGACTGGTTGAAAACTTAAGATTTCTCCATTCAAGGAACTTAGAGGCATTATGGGAGCAACTCAAAGATCCTTATCTTACACATCCCATCTCATCTCATATTGATGACCCTCCTTCGACAAAATCTCCCAAAATCTCCAATGAGGACCAGGCTTCTACTTCCAAATCTTCAAAAGCTCAACCATCCACATCTAAGCCTAAATCTCCACAACATCCACCATACCAAAACTGGTTAAATCCCTCAGTGTTCACCCCATATCTAACCTCACTCACCCACAAGTGAAGGTTGACTTGAATCTCACCCCCCATAATAGTAGTCCTCACATCGTATTAAAGAAGGCTACTAAACCACATCAGAGAACTCCTCCTCCACCATCATCATTTCCCTCCATTTTGGGCCCACATCCTTCTACCTTAATAGGAGTGTTCCCTACTCCAATACCTAACAAAAACAAGTTGCCTCCATTACTCCCTTTACCCACCAAAAACATACCTCCTCTAAAAAATTTGGCACCCCTCACAAAGAAAGTGTTGTCTACACGAGTGGCCACACCACCAACCCAAAAAGGTGGTATGGAAATCTCCCTTAACAAATCCCAAACAAAAGTCATCAACACCTAGTGCATCAACAAGCATGAACCCATTAGTGGGTTCATATGCTTTGATACTACGCTGACTTTTGCAAACTTCTTGCATCACTCTTCCACCTATTAAACCATTTCAACCTCTCAGACCAAAACTGTCTTGGTTAGATGACACTAAAATCTACCTATATCATCGCTCACCTAGACATGATACTGAGCATTATTGTGCCCTCAAGGTTGTCATTCACCAATACTTGGAGTAATACACCCTTGTTGTTGAGGATACTATCAACAAATCTCCAACATTGTCTCATGTCTCTCAAACCTCTCCACTTTCATCAGGATCCCATCATCAGACTATGGTCCCTTTACCTCCTTTGCCCCCTTTATTTGAGATTAACACCATCAATGTGGCCAATAGGTCACAAACTTTAAAGGATAAAGCAAAAGAGAAAGTTGCTTTTCCTTGGACCTACCCATTTGTCAAACCTGCTCAACCACCCAAACCCAAGATTTCTATCTTGGGTACATCCCAACCCACTTCTTCGGAGGCAATCCGTGATTCTATAGTGAAACAACTTCACCAAAATCTCATGAAGATGACTTTATATGACCTCATTCAAATCTCTCCATAATATCATCAAGCGTTAATCAAAGCTTTAAAAGCAGTGGAGGTCCAACTCGAGGACCCCCAACCACTAGCTGCCTTAGTCCAATCATTACCCACCGTCGCCTCTATTACCTTTAGTGATTCTAAAATTCCTACCTCCAACTCAGAAGATCAGGATGCTACCCTTTTCATCATAGCCTATGTTAATCAAACTCACATTAAGTGAGTTATGATTGATGGGGGCACCAGCATCAATATCATTTCCACTCATGCCTATGACTAATTAGCCCTCCCAAAGAATTACGTGTCAAAAACTGATGCAATTCTTCAATCTTTTAATGACACCACTACCACCACCATTGGCACCATCATATTACATATTCATTTTGGCCCACAAACAATCTTAGAGCTCTTCTACATCATCAAGGGAGAGTTATAATACAACATGTTATTAGGATGACCTTGGATTCATGCCATGGCCTGTGTCCCTTCTACATTACACCGTTGTGTCAAATTTGAACACGACAGTCAAGTCCATGTCATTTATATAGACCCCTCCCCTTTTAAGACATGCAACACAACTTATCAACCCAATGATGTTATCATTCCTTTAAAAACATTGACCCAAACACCACCTCCATCTGTAGAAACTTCAACAAGTATGCAAACGGCAGTTGTACCTACACCACCTCCTCAAGTGATAATAAAAGACCCTATGAAAGATACCTTCCAACGTCTTTCACTTGGGGAGTATCATTTACTCACCTTGGACATGTTCTAGACTCCTCAAGAGTATGGACAACTTCATCACAATCTTATCTATGACCATTGTATTGGAATGGTCATCCCTTATGGTCCTCCCAATCTTCAAACAAATCTCATCTATGGAGGGCTAGATCGAGCTCCCAGTGATGGGAATCCTCTTTCATCACCCCAACTATTTACGTCTGACTTCTCTTTTCTTGGCAACCCAAACTTTGGTCATACCTATCTATATAGGTGTGTATGGAAGGGCTTTGGCTGTGGGCGCTATGAACAAGGCTCCCACTAGCCCATCAAACCACCAAATGATGAGGCCATAAAGAATGCCAATAAGCGACATGGCCTAGGTTTTGAAGAACCTACCAAAACTTCTAAAAACCCTCACCCCAAACCTATCATATAATTATCACCTCCAAACTCACCTATTCCCCCATCTTCACCTACGAAGTCGGTGGTTTCCATCCCTCCTAGTTTTTTTTCCATAAACGCCATTCACTTAGAACCCCTAACCTATCAACTAGGTGGGGTATCTAGGTCTCTCCCTCTCATTTATCCAAACATGATAGATGATGAATCTACTACCATCAACAATGTCCAATGCATATACGATGACACCATTCTCACCTACATGGGTGTAGATGACTCTTTCATTCAATGATCCCTTCCTTCAAAAATGCAAGTTATGTTAAATGAATCGACCATTGACATTAACCTCCCATCTTTCAATGTTCCTCACGTTTTAAAGATTGGTCAATCTTTGGATGCCCAAGAACAAATTGACTATACCAAATTCTTTTCAGACCATAGCAAAGCCTTTGCTTGGACCTATAATGATATGCCCAGCATCGACCCTAACATTTTCATTCATAACATTGTCACAAACCTAGAGGCTAAGCCTGTCAAGCAAACGCTTCGCAAGATGCATCCTCAAGTTGCACTCATTGTCAAAGAGGAGATTCAATGTCTTCTCTCCATCTCCTTTATCCAACCCATTGATTATACACAATGGGTGTAAAATATCATCCCTATCACCAAAGCAATTGGGGGGATTTGAATATGTACTGATTATCATGACCTTAACCAGGCTTGGCCAAAGGATGATTTTCCTCTACCCAACATCAACCAACTTGTTGATCTTACGGCCGGTCATGAGATGCTATCACTCATGGATGGGTTTTTAGGATATAACCAAATCTTGATTGCGCCAGAAGATCAACACAAAACTACCTTCATCACCCCATGGGGGACTTTTTGCTATAGGGTCATGCCTTTTGGCCTAAAGAACGCAGGCGCCACATATCAACGTGCCATGACTTACATCTTTCACGATCTCCTCCACAAAATTATGGAGGACTATGTGGATGACCTGCTAGGCAAATCTAAGCTTCGTCATGACCATTTGACCATCCTCAAAATAATCTTCACTCACCTTCTGCAATACAATGTTTGACTCAACCCCAAGAAATGTGTCTTTGGGGTTTTCTCAGGGAAGCTCTTGGGTTTCATCATTTATCTTTGTGGCATTGAGATTGATCCCACTAAGATTCAAGCTATACTTGAGATGCTGCCACCTACCAATCTAAAGCAACTTCATAGCCTACAAGGGAAGCTTCAATCTATTCATCACTTCATCTCGTAGCTTTCTAACTGATGTCAACACTTTCATCACCTCCTTAAGAAGGACATCTACTTTAATTGGGATAAGGATTGTCAAGAGGATTTTGAGGCTCTTAAACATTATCTTGTCTCTCCACCAGTCTTTATTCCACCTAAAGATGACCAACCTTTCTATCTCTACATCTTAGTAACAAATCATTCTGTAGGTGCCATGATCACGCATCGAGATGAGCAACATCGTGAGCAAGCGATTTATTATGTAAGCTGAACACTCATTGACTATGAAATTTGGTATACTCATATCAAAAAAATTTGCTTAGCATTAGTCTTTGCTACTACCAAACTCCATCATTATCTTTTCAATCACAAAACCTATGTCATCACCCACACCGACCCTCTCAAATACATGCATTCAAAGCCATACCAAAACCAACGTATGGCTCGTTGGCTCATGCTTCTTGCTGAGTTTGATTTGGAATTCATCTAAAAAAAATCTATAAAGGGGCAAACAATTGCTGACCAACTAGCAAATGCCCCTCTACCTAACAACCAACCTTCTCACTATGAATTCCCTGACGAATCTATCACCACACTTTCCACTGATGACATATTCTATCAAATGACAATGTTCTTTGACAGATCCAAATGTCAACTTGGTGGAGGTGTGGGGGTCATTCTCATTCCTCGTGATGGTGAGCCCATTCCTCTATCTTTTAAACTTGACTTTGAATGTACCAATAATATGGCTAAATATGAAGCCTTAATTTTGGGACTTCAAACTACCATTTCCTTGGGCATCAAGACCATCAACATCTTTAGTGACTCACAACTAGTCGTTAATTAGATTAACGGTTCATACCTTTACAAAAATGAAGTTTTGCAAAGGTATAAACATCATGTTGACACCCTGCTAGAATCTTTCGACCATTACCTCTTGCAAACTGTTCCTTGATCTACGAATAAGTTTTCCAACACCATGGACTCTCTCACCTCACGTATTCCATCTTCATCTTCTTCATCAAAAATCTATGTTACAGTACACCGTTTGGTGTTACCTTCGTATATCTCCACTAACATCAACCTTGTCATCACCATTGACTCTAGTCAATAGGATGTTTGGTATAAACAACTTGTTGACTACTTAACTTTTTCTATCAATCCTCCTGATCTCTCTAGCAATGTGTGACGGGCTTTTATCAAAGGCACTACTTGATATACCATGCTAAGGGGTCTTCTCTATAAAAGAGGTTTCAATGGCCTCCTTTTTTGATGTCTAACTTCCACTAAAATATCTCATGCCATTAAACAAGTCCATGATGGGATTTGTGGTGGGCACTTCAGTGGTAACTCAGTTGCCAAGCGCATCCTTTTCCTGGGCTACTATTGGCCCACTCTTCATCAAGATTACAGTGACTATGTTCAGTGTTGTATCAAATGCCAACAACACGCTAACTTACTTCACATCCCTAGCCACACTTCACAAGTTGCTAAGGATTTTTGGCCCTTTTCACAATGGGGCTTAGATCTAATCAGTGAGATTAACCCTCATTCATCTCTCTAATATCAATCTATTATCATCACAACTGAATATTTCACTAAATGGGTGGAAGCTATTCCTCTCATCTCCACTAAAGATGAAAAAATTGTTGACTTCATCAACCACCACATCATCTATCATTTCGGTGTACCTCACAAAATCATCACCAATAATGGCAAATCTTTCAAAAACAAAACTATCCAAAAACTTTGTGACTCATTTGGCATCAAGCTCAACTTCTCCTCACCTTACTACCCACAAGCCAATGGGTAGGTGAAGGCTTCCAACAAAATTTTAACCAAAATCCTAATGAAGGTGGTCAATGACACTGGAAGGGATTGGCACATTCACATTCCCTTCACTTTATGGGCCTACCGCATTAGCATTTGAACCCCTATGGGTGCTACACCTTTCTCTTTAGTGTATGGAACTGAGGCGACCCTACCTCTTGAAGTACAAATACCTTCTCTATGCATCTCTTTACATGACATACTTTCTAATGATGACTTTTGTCAAGATCGATTAGCTCAACTAGAGTTACTTGATGAACATCGTCTTGCTACCCTCAACCATCTCCATATCTACCAAAATTGCATCAAATGCACCTATAAAAAAATCTAAAAGAGTGAGATTTCAAAATCAAGGATATCATCCTTAAAGAAAACCAACACATGAAAAATATGGAAAGAAGTAAACGAGGCAAGTTTGCTCCTAATTGGCTTGGACCTTATATCATAATGCACAAGTATGGATCAGGGACTTATCGTCTGTCTTCTCTTGAAGGCTGGCCAGAACCTGAGCCCCTTAATGCCTTGCATCTACGACCATTCTACTATTAATCAAGTAGTCATTCACTCAATATTTAACTTGAGCTCGTCCCTTGAGCAATCCCTGTCATCCTCATTCCTATTCTTTTCAACCCTTATTCCCAACATTAGTTAACCCTTTTGTCAAGCATGATTGCTTTGTCCTACTAAAAGGGAAACTCTCTAAACCTCTATAGTCAAGTCCATGACCAAAAATTTAGTCAAAAACAAAAATTATAAAACTGGGATGTCTATTCCAAGGTCATAAAACTATAAATGTAGACTGTTCCCTCGAAGGATAGTTGCATAATTGCTGCAATTGATAGACTGCTCCCTTGAAGGACAGCTATTCAAAGACATTCAACTATAAAAAGAAAAATATTGACCAATCCCTCGAAGGATGGCTATGCCCAAATATTTCTACAAATAGCACTCTCTCAGAAGCTTCCCACATCGATCAGCTTCACATATGACCACAAGACAAAACAACATCCCCATGTAGACTTCCCGCATTGATCAGTCCACAAAAAAAAATTGACTGACAAATTATTAAGTCATGGACTTGCCTATAGTCGTTCTCAGGGTCACCTATAAAAGGGGAAAAGTTATCCTTGATAAAAAGGGTTACGCTATCCTCCCACCTCACATAATCAAACTTATTACCCTAACATACTCAAGGGATTTTGAGCTCACTTAACATCAAGTGATTTGAATACTTCTCTAACACAAACAATGGTCAATGACGTAATGCATGAACGGGGTTTTTGTTTGCAACAACCCTATATATGCTATCATTATGGTCCTTGTAAATGAAAGGGCAAAAATGCCTTTCACTTCTTACATACCTTTGTCACATACAACCAAATCATTTTCCAAACCAAACTAACCAAACCTTTTTCTGACCACTAACATTATCATAGCCTATTCACACTCATTTCTATGGAAACCAATACACATGGAAACTATTGACCACATAATTTATGTTAAGCATAAACCATTACTTGCTAAAACATAATCATCCTCATTTCATTTTTAGCATATGTCCGTCAGCCATATGGAAACTTGCTAGGGATGAAACATTGCACAATCAATGTTACAAAATACACAATCACATAATATGGAAAAGACTGTAACATCATCTTACCCGTCATCATTTCAAGCATGTACCATTAGACATATGGGAAGTGCTAAACCATTAACATGACCAAACCAACCTATCAACCTCTTTGACCCTCTTCCTCCCTTTTGGGGAGAACTACATTGGCATAAGGCCCTTCAAACAGGGGCTATGTAGGCAGCACTCAATTGACATGGGGTCTTCTGAGGTTAGCTCAGCCATCCATTCATTCTTTCATCTCCCTAATGACATCAGCCATCACATTCATTTGTCCATCTATCTGATGGACCAACCATATTACCTTTATCTATGACTTAACCTAGTCCAACCCACATCCATAACCAACCCTCTTCCTCCCTTTTAGGGAGAACTACATTGGCCTGAGGCCCTTCAAACAGGGGCTATGTAGGCATCACTCAATTGACATGGGGTCTTCTGAGGTTAGCTCAGGCATTCCTTCATCCATCCATCTAATGGACCAACTATCTATACCAACCCAAAATCATGACCAACCAACCAGCCTTGACACTGTAGAAGTCACCTTAGATTTCTCATGGGGCACATTGGAGATCGCATACATCCCCCCATCCACAACAAATTACACTTGAGATGATTTATCTCTCAACCTGACTCAACCAATAACCTTAGAGATCATGACTATCTCCTCAGACCATGACCACTTTTGAGACACTTATGCCTTGGTTGTTTTGATTACATATGCTACCTCACGAATAGTTAGCAAATTGTCCACGACCCTCACAAGTATCAGATTGCACTCTAGTTGATCCCCACTAATTGTGACATTTTCATGTTTTCCAAGAGCACTTCTTGAGCCCAAGATACTTGGAACATGATGACCATTGGAGCTACAACTTTGATTGAATAATCCAATCAGCTACAACTAAATGCTGGGGACCGGTTATTTCGATTTTAGCACTCCTCGACCTTGCCTTGTGACAATTTGACCTATCTATCATGTGAAGTGGTATATGCACAATATTAATTTTTGTGATGTTCACACTCAAACTTCACCATATCCATCCACTATCTATCAAATCAGTACTTTATATCAAGTTACCTTCTATTGACTCCCACTTTGAGGGGAACACCTCATCCCATACTTGGGGCAACTTACTCCTATTTTTGTCTTGCAGTTCATCAAGAACAACCAACAAGACAAAAAGGGGCAAATGTAGACACCAAAATAATGTCAACCCCCCCTTGGTCCCTTTCTAACTTCAACATGTCTAACCTATACTTTATTAATTTAAAATACTTATTTTAAATTAACAATCCCCCCTAAACACCTCACCTTCGATTCCTAGCTCTTAGGCCATTTATCACCCTATGACTAATCATAATTACCTAAGCCCTATTTCAACTCCCCCACTAATCTTCATGCTTATTAAACCTACCATTTGGATTGTTTAATAATGACAATTAAACTTGGCAGATGGAAGAATGGGCAAAAGGCTAAAAATAGATTTTTTTCCCATTCTTTAGCCACCGACATCGGTTAACAGTTGACCGACACCAGTAATATCACCGACGTCAATTTATTTAAAACTAAATTCCAACCTCAACTACAGGCCTTGAATGTAAATTCTCTTGCTCCAAGATCTAAATTCTCTTACACCTTGACTCTTTGCAGGTATTAGCATCCTATCATCACTCTCCAAACTAAGAAACTCTACATTAGTCACTCCACACCTGATTGAAACGTTGCATGAGGTCTTCGGCATCAGCCATAATGGAAACAAGTCTTCTGCACTTTTGGGTCTCCACCAAGAGCTAAGTATTCTTCTAGTTTATATTTCAGTATTCTTAGAGTGCATTGGTAATTAGTCCATTGACTATTTCTTGAGTACTGTTGATAGACAACCCGAATTTCTTCTCGAAAGGGCTGAAAATCCTTCCTCTCATCCTTATTCTCCTTCTACCCCTATCCCCTACCTTTTGTCCTTTCCCAAACCATATTCACTATCTTGTATCCCTGCACAACCCTTTGGAATCTCCCAGACCATTTTGTTGACCACAGACATCAACCAGAAACCCATCCAAAGCCCATTACCCTACCAACATCGGCATCAAGGCCTATTGCCCCTACCGACGTTGGTAGCCTAATTGACATCAGCAACCTTGACCAACCAACATTAGTAGAACTATCGACATTAGTGATTATGGAAGACTAATTGCAAGATTTAGGTACGCATTATCTATTTCTCTATTTTTAAGTCTTTCATTATTTTTTTCTATTATGACATTCTTTTTATCAACTAGTGGACTGTCATCCCTCAAGGAAGTCTTTGCACTTCTGGGACTGAGCTTTGCTTGGTAGTCCACCATATATCTATCTAACATTTTCTTTGATTAAGCCTTTCTTATCTATAGGTGTCATCCTTCACAGCTAAAGAGGAGCTCCTTCAATCATCTGGATACGGTGTGCAGCTTCATCTGGGTATCATCTAACCCCTGACCATTTATTCTTAGTTTCTTTCATCTTCTGAATGTGAACAAGCAAAAAATAGTTAGAAACATTAAGGTTTAAAATAAAAAATAATAGAAACATAAAATGTTGTGCAACATAATGCAAATCCCAATATCTCAACCCACTCAACATACACAAGCATAGAAGGTGCAATAATCAAATTTTCATCACAGTCAATTGGGACAAGTTTGTAGTAAATGTTTGAGTAGCCTAAATTATTTTAATCCTATAGTGATCATGTCAAAAAATATTATATGATCCTAATGTTGATCTGCCACTATCAAAACTCTATTTCTTTATATATTTTTATGTCAGTCATTAAGTACAATCAATTGGGGAAAGTCTATGTCAATGGACATAAATAGCCTACATTATCATCCACTTAAATCAAACATATTTATAAGTAGTTTTTATTTATTTTCCTAATCCTAAACATGCAAAGTCACCTATTTTACTGATTTTCATTGTCTAACACCTAAAATATTCAACATAGATATGTGTTTCAGCTAAGTATATTTCTTCTTCATGTTTTCTAAAAATAAAAAATTTCTATATTTATCAATTGTCAAAATTAGAATTTTTATTTTTGGTACATGTTTGTCATTATGGTATATTATAGTTATAAACCTTTTAGAACACAAACATTTTTTTTTAAAATCAAAAAATAGGGTACAACATATTGTTGAACCCATACTTTTGTTTTGAGCATTGTTTTCCCCTTTTTTTTTTTCTTTTTAGGGTTACAACCAAATTTATGATTTATGAGACACTAAAGAGAATTTTTATTAGACCTTGGGGATTAAGAATTCTTTTCTTCCTTACACAAAAATATTTACTTGTCATTTGTTTTTCATTGATTTTTTTTCTTTTCTTTTCCTAGAAACTGTGTTTTGCCAATTTTAAAACTCCTAGGAGTTTTCATTCTAAGCAAAGTGGTTAGTAATTTTACTTGATCCGTGGTGTGAGGAGTATTACCTAAATACTCAAGACATTAGACAAAACTATATAGAGAGTGTCCTTTCCACATACCTCATCATATATCATAAATTGCTAAGTTATATTTTTCAACCTTAGATAGCCTTCAACCATTTAGTATTATAGTGTATTGATAAGCAGTTAGCCTCTAGAAGATACTCTCAATGTACCCTAGAGATGGTATAGTGTGACTAAGGGATGGTGAAATCCTCTATTTTTAGTTTCTTTTTAGGATATGTTCACTATTTATGACTTTAATTAGTATATCTAAGAGCCTACAAAGCAAACATACATTGACTATTTCCACCTCTAATCCTAGTTTCAAATTTTAATGTCTTAACTTTCAGTAATAATTAATGCATTTTGTTTACATATTTTATGGTTCAGTATTAAATTTTATCTTAATTTCCATGTTTTTATTTGGATTCATTACATATTCATATTAATCAAATCTAACTATCATAAAAATTCTAACAAAAGTATGTACAATCGCAAGCATTATTCAACTCACATTATTATAATAATGTTTCTAGAATACAAATACAATTAAGGATTTTTTTTTTAAAATCTAGTATGACTTAGGAACAAGAAAAGTTATACATTAATAACACTATAAGGCATATTATACACCCTATTGATGGACCTATCATGACTATTGACATTGATAAAACTAATATAGATAAATAAGATGAATTTAATGACAAATAATTCACTAAATATGTTAATGCCAACCCATATAATATAGATGCATTCCTATAAATTTCAAGAGAGAAACAAAATAAATAAACCCAAGTTTTGAATTCTACCTCAAATCTTCCAACTACTACTATTTCTTAAGTTCCTATATAAACACCTATACTTAAATATGTGACAACATCCATAAGTATGGGGGAATCACAAGGATTCCTAAATATTAGCATGTTTATTTATATAAGGCCATATTATAAACCTCCCTTGATTACTGTACAACTTCCACTACCAACTTCACCTAATGCACACTCTCTTGAGCAAACAGTTATAACCTTACCTGCTAAAGTATTTTAAATATAAAAATGTCTCTAAGTCTACTCACTTAATGGATTCTTATACTCTACTTCATAATTGTTTGTCCCTTGACATAACATTTAACCCATTATCAATAGATTTTATAACTCCTAAACTATCACTTTATGAAGGTAAAGGTGATCTTGAGAAACATCTTTTATCAATCCATGCAGGATGCTTGGATTATGATTACAATGAAAAATAAACACCAAACTCTTCCTAAGAAACCTCAAATATTTTGTTTTATGATGGTTCTATGATATTCAATGTTAGTCAAATAGAGAATTCAACCCTTTGGAAAATCATTATTTAACTCACTTTTATATCAACATAGGTGAAAATATATCTTATGCATAAATTTATAAACTCAAGAAAGAGTTAAATGACCTTAGCAATTAATATGTTATGTGATATAAAACTATTCTATCCAAATGACAAACTCTATGGCAAATAATAAATTATGATATAGCTTGACACAAAGCTTGTTATCACCACTTCATGAATAAATTATGTTTAATAAATTTAAATAATTTTATGAGATGTGTCATACAATCAAATAAAGATAAGTCAATATCATAGCATTAAATGAGGTAAAATATGGACTAAGTTTTCCATCTACTTTAAATATAAAGTTTAAAAAACATCCAAACTACAAGGTTATATAATGAAGTCAAGAATGAAGCAAAAGTAATTTTTAATGAAATATCACAACCATAAAAAAAGATTAAATTGACAAGTCCACTAAAGAGATAGTTTTCAAGGTTTCCAAAACCTATTCATATTCTATTATATAAATTAATTCTTTGTAATCTCATATTTTTACCTTTACCATTTGAGCTTGATTTCACCAATCCTCAACCTAAAGGATTAAATAGTAATACACATTATGACTACCTTAGATGTATGTGTAATTATACAAACATTTTTATAAGGCTAAGGCATAAGATATAATATCTTATCAATGGTAATACTATTAAGCTAAACAAACCCATAGAGGAATTTAGTCCATAATAGAATCATAATGAAAATATGAAAATATTTAGTAATCCATTCCCAAATCATGGTACTATAGAGCATATAAATAATTCAAAGGTACATCATGCATACAATTCACATCCTCCTTCAACATATGGTCATCAAATAAATGAAATTATTGGAACATTTATAGGCACACTATCACAACATATAGTAATCACATTCAACATTGATGATACAAATAGAAATGAAATTTTTATTTGATTTTACATCAATAAAAAAACTATACACATTATCATGATTGATAATGGGTTAAGTGAAAATTCATGTACAATGATAGTCCTTCATAGTCTTAAATACATAAATAAATATCTACAAGATATATCAAGAGTAATCAAAGCATTTGATGGACACATAAAAAATACTCTTAGGTATGTAGATCTACCTCTTCAAGTTAATTTAGCAATAGTGGTTAATCTATTTCTAATATTAATAAGCATATGGGTCTTTGATGTTTTATTAGGAAACCTTTAGATAAAAATTCTTCATGAAATATCATCAATAGTATATAGATGTCTCAAATACATACATTGTAATCAAGTGGTCAATTTTTAAGGCATTCAATATGTGTTTTATCAAAATTGGTAGATTAATATTATTAATCTAATTATGAAAAATTGATAAGTAAAATCAGAATGTATAAGATATGTGATAAATACACAAGGATTATTTGAAACTTGTTATTTAAAGAAAGAGATAACTTGGATATAACTCAAGTCTATAGGACTAAAATAAAGAATATAATTTTTTGAGGGATTGTGTGAGGTTGTTATGAATCAAGAAATATCTTTATTTTATTTTGAGACACCTATATTGTCTTTTATAGGATGTGCCAATGTTTTTTAGGCATTTTTCCATCTATGTAATTTTTTTCAAATTATTTAACCTTAAATTGAAAATATGGGGGGATCTAGGGTTAAGAAGATAGATTAGTCTAGGGCACAATGGTGATAAACTACCTATATAGTAAGAAAATTAATTAAAAACTCAGACAAATAGTATTATAAATGTATACAACTAAGATTTCTAAAAATAGTGAAGTATAAGTATTCATAGCTATTGAAAATTTTCAAAAACAATGATAGTTGGTTTACTATGTGTATGTAGGTTTGAATAGGAACAAGTTATAAGTGGACTAGATGATGATCTTAGAACATTTATTAGTTTCTATAAATATCCTTTTTTTGGCCTCAGATGTTTGTATCAAATCTAAATAGTTGTATTAATGCAAGTTTCTAACTCTGTCACGTGTCATGTATAAAATATTTACTAGATTTTGATGTGATCAACTAGAGATGTTTGGGTTTTTTTTTCATTTCTTCTAGTGTCTTCATATTATGCAAATAATTTGTCTATCTTTATCAAATGATCAAACCCTAGATCTTCACCCTTGGAATGATTATGGGAAAATGGACTAGTGGGATCATGATATTTAGCTGACCCCAAAGAACTCTTTTTCAATGGGCATTGCCTACATAGACACTATTTTGAATAGGGTCTTATACTGATGTAGTTCTCCCCTATGTGTTTAATTGTGTGTGCACAAGTGTGTAATATATGATAAACAAAAAAGCATGCAATGTCCTAGATTGTAACTTGGAAAATATGGCTTATGGGATAATCTTTAAATGTTTTAGACATGTATTAATATTTATCCTATTATTTATATGGAAATAGATAAAAATAGGGTATGTTTTTTTACTTAAATTCTTGATTTATTACTTCTTTGCATATTATCTTATGATTTGTCTATAATTTCTAGGATGAATTAGGGTTGATCTTGAATATATACCAATCCATTTTAGAAATATCTCATATTCAATAAATATTTCCATCCTTTTAGATACATTTATTTTGACAAATTAGATGAATTTTTGGTATTATACAATTTGTAAGAAAATGGATAGTTACATTGATGCATGTGTCTGCATGGGATGCAAGTGTCTAGGGAACTAGAAAATAGGTCTAAGTCCAAAACTATATGTGAAGTATAAACATTAGGTTTAGATAATTTTATAAATCATATAAGGTTTGGGTCATCAAAATAATAAGGTTCATACTAATAAATAAGAAATTAGGCACAAAGAGAGTGAATGTGAGTCGATTGGTAGAAGGAAGGTCTAGAGTTGAAATATACAACCATGATAGGTATTTTATAAGCATATAAAACTAAGGAAATATATAAATCAAATTTTAATATCCATATTCACCCCCCTTTAATCTAGTAATAAAATTACTATTTTAAAGGAAATAAATGTGTACTTAGGTGTGTACAACACACCTTATCTTTGCTTGGGCTCACCTTCAATGCTTTACTAGTGACTAACTTGTAACCAAAAGTATGTTATAGTTTATCAATGTATGAAAATTGAAATTGAAATAATTTGAAATGATTGAAAGTAAAATGAGAAATGTTTTAAGTACACATGTGTGTTGATGTAACCATCTTGCCTTTTGTAAATTTGATTTGAAAGGATGCCTCATTATGAATCATTGAAATTAAGATTAAGACAATTTTTAACCTGCAAGTGCTTGATTAAATAGAGATAATCTTGGTGTAAAAGTGATTTATAACATGACTATTAACATAATTTGATCTTAATCATGTAACCCAAATATGTGGATAACTATGTAATTATGAGTGAATTAATCAACTCACACTATATATGGTGAGGGTGGATGATTTAATTAAATCCAACCTATAATTATATTGAATTTAGATGATTTAATCAAATCCAACTTATAAATTTGGTAAGATTAAGTGATTTAATCAACTCAACCTTTCAAAAGTGAACCAACTACTATTATAGATTAGCTGATAGTAGTTTATGCCACTCCATATTGGGTATGATAATAATCTACAATAGTATTTGAAATCTATAAAATGATTTGATTTTATAATTTTAGGTTCCTTTTACATGGAATATGCACCTCATATGTGTCTCAATCTAAAATTTGGGTATAATAATTATGCCAATGTATATAATAATTCCACAAATATGTATCTTAACCATATAAATGTGAAATCTGGTGAATTTGAAATCAGTGCAAGTCGGAAGAACATGTTTCCATGGCATGCCTCCACTAAATTTAGAGAATCTAAGAATTGATTTAAATGTCAATAATATGTTTATATAACAATCCCCCAATGTAAACTCTGAGAAAGAAGGACATGGTTTGCAATCAGATACCATAATACCTAAACAAAGAATAGATGATCTGACAGATCTATCAAAACAAATCATTTTCTATCAAAGGATAGAAGATCGATGGAGAGATGTAGATGAAAAAATTGTGCTAGAGGAAGCTGAATTCTTGGCTGAAGCCAAAAATAAATCAGAGGAGGGAGATCTTTTTTCTCAGTCTAGGAAGATCCAGGTGTTATCTCAGGCTAATAATGACTTTCCTTTGGATGAGCCTCCTCCCCTAGAAGTTGTGAAAGATAATGGAGAAAACTCAAAGCATAAACTAAACCAAAGAAAAAGGGCTGAAAAAAAGATCAATACTAAGGGGGTAGAAACTAGAAGCAGCAAAATAGATCAAAAAACTAAGGTGCAACCTCTTGCTTCTACTCTGAATAAATCTAGAAAAAGAGCTGAAAAACATTCTAAGGTGAAACCAAATGTTGGTTCCCTAAACAAACCTGGAAGAAGATCCACTAAGAAAACCAGAGAGTTAGAAAGTATGCAGAATATTGCTGATGGTAGGCAGGTAACTATTCTGGATTTTACCCCTAAAAAATAGATATGAAAATCATTACTTGGAATATTAGGGGGCTGAATAGTATTCATAAATTGGATATTGATGCTATCCTTGTAAAACCTGATTTTGATGCTACTCTTCAGTAGGTTTCAAAACTGCTTTTCCTGGTGGTAGTTAATGCTTTATCCTTTTTGATTATGTTAAAGGGTTTTGGGGTCCCTTCAAAATTTGCTTTTACCATAATCTAAAAGAAACAATCCCCCAATGTAATTTGAAACTATTTAAATATGGAAGTCATGCATCTATGACATGCCCCCACTAATATGCCCCTTATCACATAAGATTAGCATGTATAGGTAGATATATCATTGAAACTTGTAATATGTGATCACATCAAGTCCAAAGATACATGATATAAATCATGGAAACAACTAGAGATTAACTATACAAGTGAAATAAAAAATCAAACACACACACATGATCACTTAAAATAAAATATAAGGAATGGTCCAAGGAGACCTCAAACAAGGGGCATGTTCAATTTCTATACAATTAAAAGGACATGTCTTGGTAAAATGTCCTCAAAGAATAGAATGACATATTCAAATATCCATTCAATAAAAAATGGCACAGGGCTAATAATTAAGAACATATTTAAATGTTTCATGAGCAAGATAATATCAACCAAGAAAACACACTCAAGGAAGTGTAAAATAGAAATCATGGAATAAAAACAACTAACATAAACATTTCATATTATTCCTTGCATATATGTGTTAGCAAAAATATTAAGTATATATCATATCAAGTACACTATGAAAATAATGGGCATGGATATAGGCACGTGTAAGAGTCGGTATATAAGATCAAACATGATAATGGAAAGTGATCATATAATATAACCTAGGTGTCTCATGATCATAGAGTTAAATGCCCCAAACATACTTATGATGCGAGTAGAGGAAAGGTCCAAGATTTATATGTGCATATATCATGTCTCTGGGTATACCTATATCACAATAAAAAATGTATGAAATATATGCATATATATAAATAAATTATATGATATCTACTAACATAAAATTAGACAACATGAATTCCAAGGAGCTAATAATACATTTAAATGTTGAATATTTTTAGAATTTTTAATTTTTTTGTGTTTTTGAAATATTTAAACTTTTAAATATTTGAGGAAGGTAAAGTTTATATAATGAGCTAATCTAAGGGATGTTTATTTGGAATTTATCTTAAATTTAAATATAATGAATCAAATTGGTGATGATACCAAGGAGAATATACATGTGTCACATATGAAACTAGAGAACTAGTAATATCCATCATAGGATTATGAGGCCATGGAGTATAAGTAACAAATGTATTATTTCATGGAACTTATTTTCTAACGATCTTAGCTTTGCTTGGAGTATCATTAGTATGAACATGTTTAGTTTTTCTAGAGTATTTTAATATGTAGAAGCTATCCAATGAGCTCCATATAAGTATAATAATATCCAAGGATATGAAGATATATAGCCTTTCCTGAATGAGATGTGTTATATGTGTGTATAGCAGAATCAGAAAATGTATCAAGCTCTTTTGGTAAGTTTGTACTTGGTATATGGTTTTCATTTATCTATATTTGGTTCCTCATTTTCTAGTGATGGATTAAATTGATAGGTACTAAGTCATATAGGTATGAATAGATTATGTTGTAAGTTATTGAGTAGATTCGAACATAGTTTGTTGAAATGTTCATCTGAAGATTGTCCACCATTTATATGAGTATTGAATTTAGTTTGATTTGAAGAAATGTTGTATTTTACTCATTTATATCCATATTTATAACATTATATTTTTCAAATCTCTCTTGATTTTTGACTTTTTTTGTTATAAATGTTGTTTTAGATATTTGTTGTGTCCATTGCTCTTTTTGTAATGATACCTTTTATATTTGTTCTTTATTTTTTGAATTTTTCTCATTGGTAGGTTCTTTATATTTTGCATTTGAAAAATGTATCTTTGAATTATTGTCATCACTATTACCACTATATCCTAAGTGTTGTCGATCATTATGATCAAAGGTAGAGATAGGATAAGTGATTTCTTGAGCATGTTTCCCCAATATTTAACTTTGATAAATAAATTCTTGTACATATTATTATCCAAAACCATATTTTTTAGAAAGATAAGTATCATTACGAAGAGGTAGATTTCTACTCTTTTATTGGTATAATTATTTTATTTTCAATTTATTTTGCTTTGAATTATCTTTTGTACCCATATTTTTTTATTTTGGACTTGTGCTTTTAGAGAGGTACTCATAATGTGAGTGGGTTATTTGATAAATGTAATAATGATAGGATCACCATGATAAATTATGTTTTATATTTTATTCTTCAAGGAAAAACAGTAATATGTATGATTCTTATGCATTATATGGTAAGCATAATAATATTTTGATCTCTGTAAAGGATGTAGATGTGGTAGTTTTATCAATTTGTTTTAAAGTATTTTTCTAAAAAATTCATTTGAACTCTTAGTAGCTTTTGTTATAATATTTGAATCACTTGTTTTATATATATTCTATTTTATCTTTTCATTTGGATATGAAACCTTGTTAAGTATAATATTGCTAGAGGAAGATGAAAGCATGTGGTCAACACTATCATATTTGGGATTCTATAGGTATGTAATCTGATTTTCCAATGATGTGATCTTAGAACTAAAATTATTTTACAAGTACTATATTGACTTGATCATAAGGATGATTTTATATTTTAGAGCTTCACAAGTACAATCCATAAGTACTTAGATTAAATATTCATAGAAAACATATACCTAACCCTTTTAAGCAGTGATATCATGGACTTGGTTAGAGGGATGCAAACTATCACACTCCTTAGGATTAGGAGGAATAGGCTCAATATTATTGTAAAAATATTGGTAAAGAGATGTTTGAGTTTTATCTTGATTATGATCATTCATTGTTTTTTTTAACAATCAAGATAAGACAATAATAAGATATTGGAAATCAAATTGTTGAATAGATGTATCCATATTTATCATAATTTTAGGAAAATAAAATCTAAATTTTGAATTTTGAATAATTTGAACTTATAAATTAGAATTTATAAAAATAATAAATTGAAATTCACATAAGTATGACCAAATGTTTAACCCTAAATTGAAATATGTGGTTATTATGATAGAGTATTCTAGGGCACAAGGGTGATAAACTACCTCTATAGCATGCTAATTAATAGAAAACTCAAACAAATAGTATTATGAATTAATACAACTAAGATTGCTAAAAATAGTAAAGTAGAAATATTGATATATAATATAATAAATTAAAAATAATGATAATTAGTTGGTTTAGTCTGTGCATATAGGTGTGTATAGGAAAGGCTAGAAGTGGACTAAATGATGGCCCAAAAATAGTTGTCATTTTCTAGAAATATATTTTTGGTCTCAGATGTTTGCATAAGATCTGGACCCTTACATTGATGTATGTGTCTAACTCTAATCTAGGTATCCAATATAAAATATTTACTAGATATGGATGTAATTAATTTTATCCTTCTAGGTTTTCTAGTCACATTTTTTCAAATTCATTCAGATCAAGTGCATAAGTTGTCACTCTTTGTTAAATGATCAAACCCTAGCTCTTCACCCTTAAAGTGACTAAAGGAAAAATGGGTTAGTGGGTTCATAGTGTCAGATGACCCTAAAATCCCCTCTATCAATAAGTGTTACCTACATAACCACTAATTTGAAGATGAACTTATATTGATGTAGTTATTCCCTATGTGTTGGCTTGTGTGTGAATAAAGGTGTAATATGTGATAATCAAATACAAGAAATGACCTAGATTATAAGTTAGAGAATATGGCTCATGGTTTAATCTTTAAATGATTTATACTTTTAGAAAGACTTTTCTAATAATTGGTGTGGAAATAAGGAAAAATAGGGTAAAATTGCTCAATTGAATGCTTAATTGAGTGTTTTTTGGTATATTTCCTTGTGAGTTGTTTGTGATTTCTAGATGAGGAATGAATGAGGGTTGATTTTATACATACCAATCCCATTTAGAAATATATCATATTAAATCACTTAGTCTGACCTTTTAAGTATGTTTCTTTTTAAACATTGATGAATTTTGGATATTGGATACTTTTTAGGAAAATGGATAGTTATGTTGATGCATGTGTCCACCTATGATGCAAGTGTTTGAGGAGATAAAAAATAGATATAGGTTCAAAACTAGAAGTAAAGGATAAACATCAAGTATAGAGGTTTTTTTATAGCATTGATTACATAGGTCATTATAATAATATGGGTTAGACTAAGATATAAATAATTAGGCACAAATAAATAACAAATGTGAGTCGATTGGTAGTAGGAAGGTTTATAACTAAAAGGTAAAACCATGATTGGTATTTTATCACATCTTGATTTCTCTCTAATCTAAATAAATTATTTAATCTATGGATTACTATAGTTGATTAGTTGATTAACTGATATTTGATTATGCTTGGTGATATATGCTAATTATGGGATAGTTTGTGTTACTTAATTTACATGATTAGATGATATGAGTCAATGGTAATTTATATTATGTACTTTCAGATCATGTTTGACTATTATATAATATTATTTTATGTATATAATGATTTTATGGGATAACTACCTTCATTGGCATGAGGTGGATGTAGGATATATTCTTCCCTCAGATCGTGATGGAGGTAGAGTATCATTAGAGAGGTTTGTTAGATGGAGACATTGGGGGTTGATAGAGAGTAAATACAGAAAACCTTTGACACACCACTTAGTATATCTTGTTTTATAATTATTTGATATGGATATCATAACATGTTTTATGTACTTTCTCTTTAGATGATTGTTAGTATGATTTTTGGTATAAGATTGATGTTGATGATTGTGTGATTGTTTAAGTGATTTAATTGTGTTTTATGATATTACATAGCTCATATTGTTTGACTTAACAAATGAATTTGGTTGTGTTTATTTAAATCATTACCTTATTATGTTTGGTTGAATAATAAAATAGTATGATGTCTTGATGGATTCTGAAATCATTATTTGATCTATAAGAAATAGATAATAATAATTAAAGGTTATTATTATGATAATAACATTGTTTTTAAATAGATTTTTTTATTAACTATTGTTTTAAGTATTTATATACATATATAAATAGATATTGTAATGTTAATTAATAAATGATTATAGAAATCATTGTAATATATATATATATATATATATATATATATATATATATATATAGATGTAAGTGGGTAACATTTAACATAAGTCTTGGTATGCATTGTTGCATTGTCTAAGTTATATGATTTCTTTTATATAATTGTTGCATGGTAGATACATTAGATAAATTACTAGTTTAAAGTCTTGCATGTATTATAACATAAGGTGGTGCCTTAAGTAAATAATGTGGTTGAGGATGGTTTGTTTAAATCATGACATGTGGATTTATTAAGGGATTGTGATATTATTAATTAGGTATTAGTGGAAATAATCATTAGGAATGATTATTTTATTAATCATTCATTGACTTTAGTTAAGCATGGTTTTGGGAGGAAATCATGGGGTTTTTCTACATATGCATAGAGGCATACTATGAGTAGTTAAGCTATCTGGTCATGCGAAAAATGAGGAGTTTAATTAGCTGAAGAATATGGGTAGTGGAATAATATAGAAGATGGAAAAATAGATAAAAGAGGGAGTGGGGATTGTGAATGAGGATGGATTAGGATTCACAAAATTCTAATAGGGAAAAGGTATAAGGTCAAAAGAAGGAATAAAAAGGATTCAACATAGTTATAGGCTTGACATTATTCATCAAGCATACCTTTTAATAGGTTAGTTTCATAATTAAATACATGTGTGTGTGTGATATGTTTGAGAATGGGTTTTTAAATTACTAAGTACTTGTTATTATATTTTAATGGTGTGGGGAAATTTACATTGGGTTGTATATAGGACCTTGTGGAGGGATTGGCCTCCACAGAACCCTATATCCAACCTAGTGTAACATGAGAAGGTTAGGGATACAAAATAGGTCCTAGCCAAGATGATTAGAGGCTTTATAAATTATCCCATCCTTATGTATCAATTTTAATTCACTGTTCAAAAGTAGAGTTTTACTTTGTAGGGTATATATATAGTTTGGTTGAGATGTTTATGTTGAACTTGGTTTATATATATTCCATGGGGTATTAGAAAATAGACTCAATTGTTTATGTCTACATGATTTATTCAAACTGTTAAATAATTCATTTATTTGGAGTTAAAGATATAGGTTTTACAACAATATTGGTTTATATATATACACAAATATATATTTGAGTCTATGTTTGGTTAATTCTAATTTTATATAAATTATATACTCACATATATATTTATATGTGTGTGTGTGTGTGCACATGCGCGCACATGTGTGCGTGTGTCTATATATATGTATGACTTAAAAAATACACACACACACACACACACACACACACACACACACACACACACACACACACACACACACACACACACACACACACACACATATTGTCATCAAACTTAAATAAGACAATATGTGTGTGTAATTCATTTCATAAGAATGTGTGTATTACAATTTGAGGATAATATTGGTTTATGACTAGGTTGAAATGTAGTTTAAATTTGAATCTCTATTATGAAATCCTATTACCCACAATAAATTATATCAAAACATTTAGTGAAATCACTTGGTGATACTCAGGTATGGGTAGATGAATAGTTTGACTATAGGATACTTTTTGATATTATAAAAATATAAAGATTAGTGAACTGATAATGTTTTATGGTTGGGTTGTATTTTGAACATTGTTTGTATACATATGGGACTTTATAGTGAACTATGTAGATATATTTTGTGTAGATGCCTAAATAGTAAGTTTATGATTTCTTATGGGATCATTTGCATCACAATTTGATTAATTGGAATATGTGTTGATTTTGCATTAATCAGCAAAATCAAATGAAATATTGTTGATACTTGTCAAGATATTTGATTGAGTGTTATACTGATGTATTTGACTGGGTGTTATATTGATGTATTCAACTGGGTGTTAAATTGATGTTTTTATTTTACTCAGTGTTATTTAATAGTTTGTTTGAAACCTAAATAGGGTATAAATAGGTTGTGTTTAATTATATATTCTTTTATGACTAGACAAAGCATGAATGATTATTTTGATTAAAATGATTTGAATATATTAAAAGATAAATATGAAATAATTATAATTATAGAAAAAATTGTGTATCTATGTATTATGGGGAATGGATTTTTTATAGTTAAACAAAAGGTTATGGGGCCTTATTTTAAATTAACTATATACTTTACATATATAGTACACACTAAGGATAAACATGGTGGATATCCCCTTAGTAGTGTACTATATAAATGAAGTATGTATATAAAATAATAAGAATGTATTAATGTGTGTGTGTGTGTTGCGTGTGTGTGTGTGAGTATATATACCACACACACACACACACACACACACACACACACACACACACACACACACACACACACACACACACACACACACACACACACACACACAAATTGTTGTGTTATAATTGTTATAGAAACAAATAATGGATGTTTGATTATATTGGTGTTTATAAAACCATTAAAATGTTTAAATATAAATCATTCATTATATTTATGATATTAAATACATAACATTATTGTATGTATGGACTGGCTATTGCTATATGCAGAATATGATTGATTTATTATCCAATGTTATAATATTATTTTATGGAGAAATAATTTTATAATTTTCTTAATGGATAAAGTAACTATCAATCTAAATATTCATTACCCAAATGGTGTGTTATATTGAAGACTATTTTAGTATTTTGTTTATTATTTATAGTAAACTAGATGCTTGGATTTCATTCACTTCATTTGATAGATTAAATAAATTTTTGTGATATTTTTATATTTATCATATTTTTCTTAGATAAATGAAATATTAAAAAAATTATTGGTTTTTAATATATTATTATTTATTTTTACCAAATCTCGCATTCATGACCCTAATTAATCAATGGATGGATTTCATTAGCTTAATTAGCACCATCAATTCAAGATAAGGGGTAATCTGATCAAGTGGTGTGTATGAATTTGATTGATTCTTGAGATCATTTATTATTGAAAACTTTGGCCAAAGTGATGTTTGATAAACATTATAATTTCATATGTTGACATAGTTTTCATATATGTGTGATATCAGATTAGAATAGATTTATTTATGGTACACATTATGTATTAGATATATTCAACACACAAATTATGGTTTGTTACTCTATATTATCACACCATCATTATCTACCCATTCATTAAGGGAGGGCCATCCCCTTTTTTTGGAGATAGTGTGTGGGATCTATAGTTTATGGTTGGTGTGGAAAAGTGATTGGATGATTCTCTCCTTCCTGCTGGAGTACTATACTTGAGACTACACTTGAGATTACATATCGATACATGAGTCATGGAGACTCTACTTAGAGGAGCTTTGTATCATGTTTTATCATTTAAGATATTTTATGTATTGATTAAACTATAATGTTTATGAATTATACTTCATATAATATAATCTATAATATTGTATTAGTTGTGGTTGAACTTGTACTATATCATTTATGTTGAAATGCAATTATTATGGTTATTCAGTTTGTTAATGATTTTTATATTTGTACATGGTTATCATTAGCTAAGTGGACTTCTTTTAAATTTAATGGTTAACTAAAATAATGCACTTATTTAACTATCACTACTTAAGATTTTTCATGGTGAAATCTATATGTTGAATATGTGTATCTAATTTTTTTAAAAAATATTATTGTAATATTATGATAAAATCCAATGGGGTTATTACATATTTTTGAAGTGTACAATACTAAGTTATTATATAAATCATATTTTAGTATTTACACAAGTGTGCCTTCATATGTAGATCATGTTATTAATTAAATTTACACCATTTAGAATGTATTTTAAGCCTTCAAAATTTGATGTAACATGGAAACACCTCAAGGTTATGAGTACCCTATTAGAGAGGTGAATCTCTAAGTTAAAGGACTAGCTCCCCTTGATGAATCATTTAGGCTCAAACACTAGTCCATCAATTTTTAGGAAAAGGGAGAGAAACATATTCTAATAGAGGTGATACACCAAATATGATTTTACTAATACCTAACCATCTACAAATGAACTTTAAATAAGAGACTAACTTATAAAAAACACTTTTCCAAATATACCTCTCTACATCAATATTTCTCATGAAGGTTGTGAAGAATTCTTGAGATATGAATAATATTAAAGAGGTCATGACATGACACTATTGAAAATACAACTCACTAAACCTTTACATCTCACTTAGACACTTCACAAGACGTAAAAAAAGGATTCAAAACTGAACATGAATGCTAATAAGGACAAACATATGAAGGAAGAAAACTATCATTTAAAAATATCAAATAGTCAAGCATACATATTGAAACCATTTAATGAAAGAGGTTAAAAAATAATTTATTATTTATCAAAGGTTGAAAATGGGTTGAGATTCACCATACCTAGGTGTAGGATACAATATTATTCTATCAAGGTTGAATATATAGAGAAAGATAGAGGATAAGGGATAAAGGCATAGAGAGAGAGAGAGAGAGAGAGAGAGAGAGAGAGAGAGAGAGAGAGAGAGAGAGAGAGAGAGAGAGAGAGAGAGAGAGAGAGAGAGAGAGAGAGAGAGAGAGAGAGAATCAATATAGGAGTTATGAAATTATATCAATAAGTTTTATAAGATAATTTTAATTTATTGAATATGCACTCTTTCTACAAGTGGTGTGGAAGTTTGAAACTTGGCTTGACACCTTGCCTTGATCTTCAAAGTTTCCCCTTCTCTTGGTTTGTGAGAACACAAATGAAACTCTTTACCATAAATTAATGTTAAGTTACATAATTGATCTAATATTAACACCCTTTATTATTTTTATAATCTCTCAAAGTGACATCTCAGTGGCAATCACCATCCATCTCCTTAGGTGTCTTGAAACCCCTTCATCTCACTAGGCCAATCTTGATTACAAGTTTCAAAACTTGAGATAATATTATATAATTAATTATATCTCTATGGATAGCCTATTAACATCATATAAAACCTAAAAAAAGTCATTTTTAGGTCTCAAACTACCCCCAAGACTTCATTTTGCACCAAAAGGTCTCATTTGGCCTCATTCCTTATAACCTTGAAAATGTGCAAACCTCCTTGTTTATAAGAATTTAAATAGGTTATTGGGAATTTGAGAACATATTTGATGACCTAGTATGTATTTATATCATCATGACAAATTTAATATATTGACTCTGAGTGGAAGTGTCTATTTTAGCCCATTCTCTCTCCTTAATTAGGCCTCCTTGCCTAGAAACTAAGTTTTGGCCTAAAATAACTCCTACACATATGAAAATTTTGGTATCTGTATGATTCAATTTAAACATTATAAGGCCAACATAAATGTAATTTTTTATCTCCTAAGACCCTATATAGATGGGTTAACCATGAAAAGGTCAAAAACCCTAGTCTAGGCATATGATAAACATAAGAGATAGTTTGAGTATTTTGCTAGGAAATTTAATATTTTGAGGCTTTGAATAAGTTGTTTGAGGTCTAAAAAATCATCTAGAAACTCATCATGTTGAATAGAGGTCTCTTAATGTGTTTTCTAGGTCTGTAGATAGGTTTCTTAGTGTAGTCATATAAAAATGCAAAATTGATAAGTTGAGTATGGCTTATGACTCCCAATCCATAAATCCCTCTTGCTTGATCTGATGACCCTCATAGGCTTAATTTCAATAATTACTAATCATCTATAGCCTTTTATACTTGATCACAACTAAGCTAAGATCCTCTTTTCATGACCAATCCATTCCCCTAAGTGCCATCTACCTAAGATAATAGTGCCACACTAGGACTATAACACTAGTGCCACTCCTGTCTACTTTTTGCACTATTTTCCAAGCTCATTTTTGGCCTTAGTATTCAATTCCTTCTAGTTTCCCATCCTTATCCTTGTTAGTATAACATGATCAAATACAATCCATGACTAATAGATCCCTATAAAATCCCATTCAAAAATCATTTGGAAAGGGTTGGAAAATATCACAAAGCAAGTAAGAATACAAGCAAGATTACTCAAGCACATTCCCCTATTCTTTAAATACAACCATCCAATACTATTTTTAGCTTATTCAAATCCTTACACTAGTCCCTAGTCATCTCAAGCACACCTAGTTTAGCATTTCCTTGTATTCTCATATCACAATTGCACCAAAAAATTTCAAAAGTAGTACTACATATGGATTTATCCCTCTTCAAAGTAATGGTATGTAGGTAGCATGCCCACACAAGGGGTGTAGATCCATGTCTAGTGAATATTACACACACCAACCCCCCTTTTATTCAAAATTCATCAAAATACAATGTAAGATAGGGTTTTAAGAGAAACTATGCTCTATAGGGAGCTCTACAGACTTCTAGCTACCAAAACTTCAAAGATAGGGTTACACATACCTATTAAACAAAACCCAAAAAGCTCAGACCTTAGGATAATAGTACCAGACAATGACTAAAATTTACAAATCCTATCCATTTTAACTTCTCCTATTCAATCAAAAAATGGAACTCAAAATCTTATTTGTGATAGTGTCTCCAGACTGCATAATGAATATTAGATCTTGACTCAGTTGGATCAACACAATTTAAACTAAGTCTCATTTTCTCCCTCTTATTACTATTTTTAGAAAAGTTCTAATTACCAATAAATTTCACAAATTAGTATCTTATTTACCATATTTTATTTATTAATTTATAAATATAGACCCTTTAACTAAATTATGAATAAAACCCTAATTATTCCCAAAATTGTTAAATCATTAGGTGAACCTGACTTACTTCATTTACACACAAAAACCCTAGAGTAAAATTATTAATAATGTTTTCTATAAATTTTTGAATTTTTATTTGAATATTTAAATCATAAATTCATTTCAAATTTTAAAATAATTTTCTTTCAAACCTAGTTGCCCATACTAGGTCCCAGTAATTTTGTAATAATTTTCTAAATTTTTACTAGCATATTAAAATCAAAAAATCCCTTCAAAATTAAAAATTCAATAGTTATTTTTTTAAAAAAATCTCAAAACCCTAGTTACACATACTAGGTCCTATTCAATCAAGAATTTTTCAATAACTTTTGAAAATTTTAGTTACATATTTAAATCAGAAATCTAATTTTATTTTCAAAATTCCATAGTATTTTGCAAAAATATCATTATCAAAACCATATTTTCATGTACCAGACCTATTTGATTCTTGAGGTATCACCTTACATGGTTCTAAGTGTCATTTCAACAATGGGTTTCACTTATCTATAATTTTTTCTTGCATTTTTCACACAAAACAAGGAAACCATCATTGGTCCTATCATGCACATGGATGATGAAGTTTATCATATGTTAATACAAAGATTTATTCTTTGCATTTCATACTTATTTTTCATAATATGGGATGAGATTAATAAAATTATTATTAAACATGTTAAGATATCTCTTACATTACCTCGCTTAGAGCCTCTATCCAATGTTGAGTCATGTTGCATGGTCCATTTCATTCTTCCTCAAGTCACTACCTATCACTAAAGAGCCTAGTTGACACCCTTTATCCCTCCACCACCTCGACCTATCAATTATCTTCACTCTCCTTTTATAGATATTACTAGTCTTATACAAATAATAGATAATGTGGTTAACATTATTACTCAATGTGCCACCATGCCTCCTCAACCTAGTTAAGAGCCTCACCACCCTCTTATTCCTTCCTGTCCTATGCCAAACCCACCTACACAAGTATATCTGCACAAGACATATGATATTTTTGATCAATTGAGAAAAACTCTATCTAATATTTCCATGTTAGAATTACTTCAAAAATACAATGTGTTCAAGGGCATTATTTACCAAGAACTTAGTAAAAATTCTATGCTACTTGATTTAGATATTTCTTATTTTTCATCAGTGGTCAACACTTTAAAAATCATAAAATATGCAATTTATTTTGATAATGAGTACTTGCCTTTTCAGAGAGTTATTAATCAAACTTTACCACTGTTCATTCAATTTCAAGTCAAAACCAACATAGTAAAGATATTTATAATTGAGAATGGTTCTGAACTTAATATATGTAATATCACATTCATATATACCATGGGCATAGATATGGAATCCATGAAAAAAATCATATAAGGATATTAGAGGATTTGATGCTATACCATGATAAACATTGGGAACCATTGCTTTAGATGTCATGATAGCACACAAAACCCTCTTTACATAGTTTTAGGTCATGACTAATCCTCTTCATTATAATATTTTACTCAGATGACCTTGGATACACATTATGGGGGTAGTTCCTTCCACTCTTTGTCAATGTGTTAAGTTTGTCCATGAAGGATACCTTTACACATGTCTAATAAATAACCAACCATTTAGATATTATCAAACCATAGAATCCTCTTCAATTATTTTTTTAGATGGGACACCTCATCTCATAGTTTAGCCACCACCTCATTGTATTTCTCTTGATCAGATACATACATATGAGGTTAGAGAGACTAGCAGTTCTCACACTCCTCCACTTATAGTTGTGTCTTTAATTCTAGATATTTATCCAATCATACCAGCTTTAGCCATTCTAGCTACTACATCAGTAATGATCCCTACACCTGTTACAATTATATATTCACCAATAGTAATTCTAGTAGTACCAGTTGATTTTATAGATATAGATACTCCATCAATTGCAAATACTTTCACAACACCATTATCTTCTACTACTACAATTCAAGAGACTCCTATATCACAATTACCCCTTGTGGTAAATTTTGAGTTACCATATGTACACAATGTTGATATAGATTCACAAGCTTCTTCAGATGGTGATAAGATACCCACACTTATAGATGACTATTTTTGTGGATTGGGCTTTACACCAGTAGGCCCTAGAGAGTATCAAGATGACTCTAGAGCTCTCATTATACATCCTACATCACTCTTAGCATTTCACACTATACCTATAGGATATACTTCACATTTTTAGCCATAGCTAAATCACTCAACATATATAGTTCACATGGTTACCTCTATGGATATAAATCCACTCATTTATATTTAGGTAAGCAGCACATAACATCAACCACAAATTATGTTAAATATGTTACTTGATCATGGATCAATCACCTTACCTATAGTATGACATAGGTCTATTAGTATATTATCATAGTAGGACAGTTTCTCATTTTGTCTTTTTCACAAGATCATAGGCCAAGATACAAACTCATGTATAGTTTTATAAAATAAATTGGATAAACTACAAGTTTAGGGTATTATTTAGATTATATTACCACTAGCACTAGCTCCACCATTTCCACTAAAGCAATAAAATACTAGAATAAAACTTCTTAGAGGAGAATCCACATCTCCACCACCAGAATAACCTTCACCTCACCTTTGACAAGATGACACCATGTACACAACTTCTACAACATATGATGATACTTATGATAATGATCTCAAGGCATTTTATGATGGTTGTGATCCCTTCCTCTAACTCCATCCCCACTAAGCTCCATCCCTGGACCCTTTACCCCCTCTAACCTAATATTTTATATCATTATGTACATATTATGCATATACTTATACATAGTCTCCTATGCTTGATTGTACATAATTTACCTATGACTAATTATACATAGATCAAATATTCTCAAAATATAAAAATAATATAAAATTTCAAAAATATAAAAACAATAAAAAATTTCAAAATACAAAAACATTCAAATATGTCACAAACACAAAAACATCTTGATTGTATTAATCCTCTATGCTTTATATTTATATTACTATGCTAGACTTACATTTGTTGTTCTATGTTATTATTTGTTGATATATATACATTACCATGCTTTACTTGATATTTTTTAAGTGCATGCAGTGACTTATAGACCTTTGATTTATTCACTCTACCCATTAAGGGGCATCATATTCTTGCATGTGAGACACACATTGATATATCTTCCCCCTGGGACCAAATTCTACATGACTACACCATCTAGGTTATGTAATTTCTACACCACACACTCTAGTTATCATGTTGATGTACATTATTTACTAGCTTATATAGTTTACTCTATTGACACTCACTAGCATATAACACTTACGTATTTCTTAACATATACCTAGTCTTTTACTAACATGTCTTACATTCTTTCACTCTTGCTTTGAATAGTTAGATGTGCTTGTATTTAATAATCTTTACATGCTTTATATTCTTACTTAATAAAGCTTGATATGATTGCATTCCTAATTCCTACTTATTTTTGGTATGTGCCTTAGGAAATTTTCCAATGTCCTATGCTTTTATTCATGTGTGTGCCTTTAGACATTTACCAATGTCCCTTGCCTATACTCTTCTATGTGATTATATATTTCATACCAACTTGATTATTTCAATTGTATGTGTATGTGGAATTTAAACATTATTTATATGCTTTCTTTCCAATTTGAGTGATATGTCCTCTATTTGCTTGGCCCCTTGGCCACTCTTGTATGCTTCTTTCTTCTTTCCTTATGTACTTGTTTCTTAATTAGTTTCGATTGTTTACAATGACATGATCCAAATCATTCATATCTTGCTTGTTGGATGCCATGATAGACATCATGATCCATCCCTCCATGACAACTAACAATTAACAACTAATACTTCCAGTTCTAGTTCAGTATATTGGACATGATTTTACATTATTATATCTATCTATGCATACCCGTATTGATCTAACAATCACTCAATACAAACCATGTTATATCTTGAGATATCTTATCAATTATCATTACTATATCATATATTTTGTAGAATAACACACTTGTAGGGATATTTCTTTTGAGGGCAGTCATTGTAGGGTCTCCAATCCTACCCTCAAAAGAGGGGGAAATAAATAGGGGTTTTTTCATAGAGATCATAGCTCCTATCAACTAAAAAACCCTAGTTTTAAAACATTCATAATAGAAACCCGACATCAAACTAGTCATAACAAATTAGATAGATAGTAAAGAATCCAAAATACTAATTAGATTTATCCCAAGATAATAGTAGTGAGATTGGACTACAATTCTAGTCGTGTTACTATCTATTTTTAATGCTCCTTTTGAAACAAAAAAACTAGAATTTCTAGAAGTAGGTAAAAAATTAGGTTTAACTACAAATTTGTACAACCAGACCAATTCAAAATTAGTAGTTTTAGTACACATTTTGCTTAGAGAATCTAGATATAAGGGAATCATGTATGGCATGATGGATCTCACTTATAGTTTTAGATACAATAGTTGGTATAACTTCCATATCAAAATCCATTTTCTAGACATTAGTGATTGGGGGCAATGTGTGCAACACATTTATTTCTTTTCTTTCCTAGTTTAGTATTGTCCAAACATTCTTAGCAGTTGCATGCCTTATTCCATATGTAGGTGGTTGGAATCATTTTGGAGTGGCTTTCATACAAGCCTAACCTCTACATTCTTAAGTTACTGAGTGGCTTCCACATAAGCTATATTCTTAGTTTTGGAGTGGCTTTCATATAAGCCTAATCTCCATCTTTCAGAGTGGCCAAGAGTGTCCTAGTTTCTAGCATACATTTAGCTATCCATGCCAATAGTGTTAGATCATATTACATTAATGGGATTTGTGAGCCATCTCATACATTATACATTTCATATTGATATCAATTCATAGCTTCACTTCATGGGGTAATGATAGAACCAAAGGTCTAGCTAGCCTTTGTATTCTTGAGCCACTTATTCAAAGGGATTGGACACACAGTCCAAATATTGATCAACACACACATGACCACCTAGTTTCACCTAGTGGGAAATAATAGAGCCAAAGAAATAGCTATCATTTATATTCTTGAGCCACCTATTTAGATGGATTAAACACACAGTCTAAACATTGATCAACACATGCATGACCATCTAATTTCACTTAGTGGGAAATGATGGAGCCAAAGGTATAGCCTTTGCATTATTAAGCCACTCTTAGGTAATTGATAACTAAGATCTATTAATGATATTTCTATTATTATAAAATCATCTAGCATTACTCAACATTACTTAACATCACAATAGGTTTTGTATTGGTCTATGTACTTGATGAGGTGTATTCATTCCTTTCTCTTCCTTTCTCTTATCTAACTCTATATATTCTTACTTTAGATATAACATATATATTAAGAACTAATTTACTCTTGTGTTTCTCTTGAAAACTCACACTTCATAGCATTCTCTCTATATACATAACCCATCATCACAACAACATCATGATCTTCACCCTTATAGGTAAGTTTAGGTATGCTTTCTCTTTTTCCTTTATCCTAGTATTTCACTTTGCTACATCACTAGAATAAATTAGGGGAAAATGTAGTCATATAAAAATGTAAAATTGGTAACTTGAGTGTGGCTTATGATTCCAAATCCATAAATCCCTCTTGATTACTCTCATAACCCTCACACACTTATTTTCACTATTTTTTAGTCATTCATAGCCTTTCAAACTTGATCCTAATTGAGATGGACCCTCTTTTCATGACAAATCCATCCCCTAGGTCCCATTTTCTGAGGACAATAGTGACACATTAGGACTATATCACTAGTGCCACTCCTATCTACTTTTGGTATTATTTTCTTAGCTCATTTCTAGCCCCAATGGTTAATTCCTCCTAGTTTCCCATCTTTATCCTTGTTGGCCTAATGTGAGATAATTCAATCCATGACTAATAGATCCCTATAAAAACCCATTTAAATATCATGTTGAGAGGGTTTAAAAATATCACAAAGCAATCAAGAATACAATTAAGACTACTCAAGTACATTCCCTTATTCTCTACATATAACCATCCAATACTATTTTAAGCTTATTTGAATCCTTAGACCAGTCCATAGTCATCTCAAACATATCCAATTTAGAATTTAATTTCATTTTCATATCATAATTTCACCAAGTAATTTCAAAGGGAGAACTACATATGGCTTGATCCCTCTTTGAAGTATTGGTATGTAGGCAAAATGCCCACATAAGTGGTGTGGATCCATGTCTAGTGAATATTACACACACTAACCCCACATCTATTATTATAAATTGATAATAATATAATGTAAAATAGGGTTTTAAGATAAAATATTATCTACATGGATCTTTATAGACTTCTATCTACCAAAACTTTAGAGACAGGGTCATACAAACCTACTAAACAAAACCTTGAAAGCTCAGATCCTCAGGACAACAATGTTGGACAAGAAATATAACACTAGTTCCATTCCAATCCAATTTTAGTTCTCCTATCTAATCATAAAATTAATTTTATAATCCTTTTTGTGATATTGTCCTAAGCCTGCATAGTGAATATCAGATCTTGTCTCAATTGGATCAACACATTTTAAGCTGTCTTATTTTCTCCCTCTGATTACTATTTTTAGAAAATATCTAATTACCAATAAATTTCACAAATAAATATATTATTTACCATATATTATTTTTTTTTTTATCAATCCATACCCTTTAACTAAATTAGGAATAAAACCCTAATTATTCCCAAAATTGTTAAATCATTTAGTTTGTAAAACAATACATTTCTTCCCTTTTCACCAACTTGGAAACTTACAGAGCTTGTATATCAATTTTATAGTCATGTATATGTGTTTATAATATTATATGAAATTTTCCAAGTCTTTATATACTTATATGATTAATTTTGAGGCCACTGTATACCTTGCATCTTTACAAATACACTTACAATCCTATTTTATGCCCTATTATGTATAGTTGTACTTGTAAAATTATCAACAAATACATTAAAATGGTAATTATAATAGTTATAAACACAATTAATTTTATTCAAAGTTAAAAATAATTCATTTTGATTAATTTTAAGGGCTCTCTTTTCAATTGGGTCATTAAAGAGCTTGTTGATACCCTGTGAGTACTTCAAGGTCTTAAGGATGATTCATAAAGGATAGGATCCAGATGAACATAAAAATGACATTAATAATGAGTATATATTTTTTCCCTCTTATTATAAATATATTTAACCACCATGCATCCTTTCATGAGAGATATGATCATGTTTAAGATACCCTTGGGCTAGCAGACTGTGTTAGTGAGGTCTAAACAGATATGAGGTCTAAAGAAGGAGAAATAATGTTTGGTTTTGATTTAAAAACAACCTAAGAGGTATTAATAGTCCATATTGATCTATAAAAATTGTCTTATTATCATCTTTACTCTCCAAACCATCATCAAATCAATCTAGGGTTCTTAAGCCAATCAACACAAGAAAACTTAGCTAAATGTGTTGGACTATTTCCTCACTATTGTAAGATATAAAAAGCTAATAGATGGTTTATTTTGAGTCTATAAACCTATTCTCATGGTATTAATGTCCTATTATTATCATTAATCAATCAAATTTTCTTCATAACTTACACATATATGACTATATGTATAAGTTTAAGCCTAAAAGGCTTGGACAGGTCTACCAACATTTACATAATTTTCATTGACTATGATGACATTATGAGGTTATGATATCACAAGATAAATATTTCCAAACTATTTTCCTTCCCTCAAACTTCTTCTCTTCACACTACATAAGCACTTTCACTCAACAAAGCAAATAAGCCTATAGGTTTCATGACTATGTATGTAGAGTTTTGGTGAAGTTTGTTAGGTCAATCACCTTGATCATTCCTTCAAAATTTGATGACCTAAAATGACCTATTTAAATTATCTACTCACCTAATCTCCAATATCATTTTGTATGTACCATTCTCCTCTTAGATTTGGAATCAACTTGATTGCAATCCTATAGGTGGAGATTAGTATTTGACTATAATTTGAGTTTCAAGGTTTCAATGTAACCACAAAGAAATATCAACACTTGGTTACAATTTTAAGGTTTATAACTCATATTTATCACTCTCAATACCTTTAATTTCAATAGGCATACACCTTTTTATAATTCATATTTTTATATCTTTCTATCTTCATATAGAAATCTATGCATGATTGTTAAAACTATAAACTCTTTCAACTCAACTCTTTATTATTTTTCAAAAGCTCAGATGTATTCAATATTTTTTATCTCTTCTCAAATTTATATTTATTAATGTTTCTATTCATTAAAATTAACATTTTGTCTAAAATGAGGATGTATAGGTCTATCCCCTGTAGGCCTCCTTTTTCCTTGTATAGACTATTGAGAGAGACTTCTTGAGTCCTTGACACTTGATCTTATATCTATTAATTTTATTTTCTCATGTCATCTACCTAAATATTATTATATAATTCAACTAAATATACATAATTTTAAATTTTCTCATTCACATATATAGGCCTATAGCAAATTAGTTCATATACAAGCTCTATGCATAAAGTCTAGGGTTTATAGGTTATTCATTCTTTTCTGATGAAAACATTGGATTCTATTTAGGTCATATGAATTTTTATGAGTCTACATTATAATCTATTTCTGAAACACCTTTAATATGAAACCTAGATCCATGTATGTCCACTTATAGGTCTACAAACCTATGGGTGGATGAAATTTGTTTAAGTCCTTATTAAAGAGAGCATTGAGCCTCATACCTATTACTTGATATTTCAACATATTTAAAAGTGTATACTTGATATGTTACCATTGATCCTCATTTCCACATTGGCCAAGCTTGTCAATCATGTATGTAGAGGACTATTAATGTACTATGTCATGTTTCCTAATGATAAGAACATGACACCTTTTAAAGGACTTATCCACAAACAAAAATTTTCAAATGGAGGACACATGGATGATTTTAGAGTGAAGGATTTTCAATGAATAATTAGGAATCAATAAACTTGTGAGAATGTCAACCATTCAAACTAACCAAAACTTACAACAGGGGTGATATGTCCTATGTACTTGAGACACTTTTATCTTTTGAATAAGACACCTTATGAGGTTGATTTTATTGATGATAAAATCATTTAAATTATTATTTTGACCTTTTAAAACATCTTATGAAACCATTCTCCTCCATAAAATTTTGAAGTGGAGAAACTAGAGCAAAACCAATGCCACTAAATTAAATCTCATTATGACCCCTAACAATGGCCAAAGTTTTATCTTCCAACTTTCTCTCTCTTAGTTGTACCATGCATTTGATTTTTGCATTTTTGAGCTTGTGAAGGTAGTAATGGAAGAGAGAGTGCATCTAATGCATATGTAATACCTTCAACTTGATCCAAGGATTTAAATTAACCTTTTAAATCAAAATAGTCTCTCTGAAATTATTTTCACCTAAAAGTGAGCTTTAGAAGTATGCATACGTGAGTGAAACTTCTTTGGCATTGAAATCCAAGATTATAAATTCTTCATAATATCTTGGCATATAGGGAAGTTATAAAACTCATCCAATCACGTTAGAAAGGTTATTTTAAGGATTATTCACTTTGTTCAGCTTTGGAATAAATGAAAGTTAGAAAAAATCACCTATTTCCTCATAAAACATTACCTTAAGGTCTAAAAAAGAACCTTAATCTTTCAAAATTATCATAAAATGTGATTAAGGCATGAAATGACTTCAATAGACACATAATTTTATACACAATATTTTTAACTTTTATCAATTATTGATGGTTTACATCTTGTAAGGGCCCGTTGAGACTCAATATCTTTGAGTGCATGCATTAAGGGGTATACCAAGAAAGGGGTGGATGGACCATTACTACTTTACAAGACTATTGTCCCTTATTGCCACATTATTACCAATCTAACCAGCTTCTAAAACCATTCATTAAGATATTAATCCTCTTTTACACACTCCTCTAATCTTTTTCACTTTTCTTCCCTCTTTTCCTCACCTTAATCCTTTTTTTTAGTTGGTTTTACTAGGTTGAATAGGCTGACCCTAAACATTTTTAGGTGATTTTCACTTAGGAACTAGTTTGGCCTTTGTTTGACCTAGCTCATGACCTAGTGAATAATTGTTTGAAATTATGCTAGGTCGACTAGGTCAACCATGTCGGATAGTATTTTTGGAAGGGTTTAGGTTTAAATACACCTATATATAAAAGATAATTTCTTCATTATTTTAATATGAAATCATGAATTATTATTCTCTCACACTTCTTTACAATCTACTCTTCCACCATTCTATTTGAGGAGTCTTAGCTTAGGGATTCTACATGGAAAATCTAGTCTTGTAGATAAGTCTTAGATGCTTTGGCCTTTTATAGTTATCTTTGAAAACCACAACAGCTTCTTGTAAATACCCTTTAGCCATGGGAGAGATTGAGTCTTGACATGTTCATCATTTAGTTAAGTATTATCCAACTTTACTCCTCTCTTTAGTAGATAAAAGTAGCATAAGTATTGATTTCGAATAATATTACTCTTCATATTCCATTTATTAGGGTCTTACTTATACATAACTTAATTAAGATTCTATTATACATGTTTTATTTTTTAGTAACCCCTCAATTTGTGCCACAAACTTTGGTGAGAAATAGGTTAGATTTGATTTACTTGTTATTGGTTTAGTGACATATCAAAACACAAGACTACCTTAGGGTTATTGTTTGATTATGATTGATTGGAGGATTTGGAACCCTCCCTAGCATGGTGTATTATGGTAAGATATCCCATAATCAATTTCAATAGATTCCCATATTGGTCATGTTATCTCTTAACAAATGTGTCTCAAATTGAAAGTGTATGGTATGATCTATCTTCTCAGAGTTAGGATTGATTTATAGACATGATGCATTTTTAATTACATACATTTTGGTGAACCTAATGTGAACCTAACCCTTGAAAGTTTTTTTTCACTTATTTCATTATTTTATCATTTTTATTATCATATGTTTGTAATATTAGGTCGATTGTATTGACACAGTATTAACTTATGTACACATGTTTAACATATAATCACATCAATATGACTCTATTCTATATGTGCAAGATTTTTACTAGGTTAAGGAAACTAGGTATACCTAATTGACACAATATAGGTTTTTAGGCTTTCAAACATCTAGCTCAGCATACTAAGTCAACCTAGTTAACCTTATACATTTTTAGGCTGTCAACAACAAGTTTTTGCAAAGCTAGGTCAACCTAGTTGACATAGTTAGTAGTATTTACAAGTAGTAATAAAGGTTCTTAAACAATAATCTCACTTCTTTGCATCCTCAAAACCATCAAGGTTCTTTTTTATCCTTCTCTCTCTTTCCTTATAGTCCTATTTTTCATAGTTTGCAGTTTTTAAAATTGCGCCTATACATTCAACTAGGTCATCCTTGTCGACATAGTTCTATATTCTCTATTATGTTTGGAAATATAGGTCAAATCTATTTATGTATTTAATTTTTAGACACTTTATGTTTCTCTCAAATTTTTTTCTTTTCTTAATTTTTTTGAAAAGAAAGAAACTAGGAATAGGGTGTGTAGAAAAACCTATTGAATGTGCACATATTGAATCCAAATGATTGTGGAGAGATCCTATTTGGCTTGGGAGGATGACCTATAAATAATAAAACACTAAAATAAACTTATTTTTTAGACAAGTAGATGGGTGGATTGCTTAATGTGAGCTAGATCTTAGAAGTGAAAGTTTTCTAGGAGGTTGTCAATCCACTTTCTTTAAACACTTAAGTTTGATGAATAAAAATGATATAATTTTCATGAAATGCCAACAAAATAAAACTAATAATAAAAATTAATTAAGAAAATTAAATGCTTTGCTAAGATGACCATAATGAAGCAATTAGTTGGGATAATGTTAATGCTGAAAATTGGTCTAGTCATAATGGTGGTTTTCGATTTGGTAAAATGGCAAGGGTTAAAGGGATAGCTTAGTTAGGTTTAATAAAGGGTTAATTATACACATAGATAAAGAGATAGATGGGTAAATGGAGCAAATATGAAAAAGGAATAATATGTTAAATGGGGTGAAGGTGGAAAGGGGTAAAAGAATGTAAATGAGATAAAGCTAACAAAGAGGGTAAGGAGATAAAGGGATAAAGGGAAAATAAAAAATAAGAGGTTAAGGGATGATATTTAGAGGTCAATAAAGAAGAGGCCAAAGGTAATAAAGGAATTAAAATCAAATAACTAAAATATACAAAAGGCAAAGATTACCTTCCAATCTTGAAGAAGAGTGTTGATGTTGATGATGGTTGATGAAGATGGAATCCTGCAAAAATTCTAGGAGAGCTTTATTGATTTTAATTATTTTCCTTTTATGATGATGATGACCTCTAAAATGATGATGACATCCAAGATGATAACCTTCTTCACAAACCTACAACAAAATAATGATAACTAAAGACTAACTTTTAAATTAACCTTTTGTGAAGGAGAGGGGGGTATTTATAGAATTTGATGTTGGGAAACATGCCAAAAGAGTTAATAGTGAAATATGGCACCATTTTTCATTTGGGGGGATGAAAGGTCCAAGATGAGGTTGTGGAAGATTCCATTTGGGTTTAGAAGTCTTCCCCTTTGCCCATAATTCCAACTTTCAATGGCTAATTATGCACATGGGTTTGAATGAGGCTCAAAGACTTCTCTTTATCCTTTCTTGCTTTCACACAAGCATTTAAAGGGGTGTCACACCAAATGTGGCACCATTTTCCATGTGGGGGATGAAAATTCCAAGGTGAGGTTGGTGGGTATTCCCATTTGGGTTGGAGAGTCTCTAACTTGGGATAAGAAGTCAAAAATGGGTGCCCTTTGTCTTTCCCAAAGTCTTAAAGAGGCAAGTATCTCTTTCAAAGTCTAATTTAATGTGGGAAGACAAAATACATGTTCAATGATGACCCCTTAATGGGAAAATTTTCCACATTTCAAGGGGGGACTTATGATGCTTAAATGAGGTCATTAAGCACTTTGAGAAAGGGTTTCAAGTGGGATATGATGTCCCACATCAAGCCATGTCACTTTTCCACCACATTTTAAGGGGGGCCTTGTGATGCTTAAATAAGGTCATTAAGCACTTTGAGAAAGGGTTCCAAGTGGGATATGATGCCCCACATCAAGCCATGTCACTTGCCATGTCAGATTTCATGTCACATGCCATGCCACTTGCAATGTCATATGCCATGTCACTTTCCATGTCACATGTCATGTCACTTTCCATGTCACTCACCATGTCATTTTCCACGTCATCATGAATAGTGATAGTGGGCCCCATAGTGAATAGTAATTTTGAATAATACTTTTAAATAGTGATTCTAAATAATATTGTGTGACTAGAAGAATAATGATTTGGTTATGTTAAGAGGGTTTATTAAGACTTAAAAATGTTTATGGGGTATTTAGGGGGTCTCGAGGTATTTAGTCATCAAAAACTGCAAGTGTGTAGTTTTTTAGTGTCTACATTTTGTCCCTTTTTTTATGTAGCTTTGAATTAACAAGCTAAAAAAAATGAATCACTTGGTTGAAGGTCAAGGTCTTCTAAGTATGGGAGGAAGTGTTCTCCCTCAAACTTAAATTTGATGAGGAAAGGTTGAATCAGGTATAGGTTTGATAAGCAATTGATGGGGAGGCACTAAGTAGTGCCACAAGGTAGCTAGGTATGTGAAATGCCAATGGTTTCACAAAATATGAATAAACACAATAGTTAAGATTATGCAGAGACTAAAGGTGTCAATTTTGATAACAAAAATTTTGGGTTCTAAGATAAATGACAAGGTAACCGGTCCCCAACATTGGTTATAACTAATCAAGTTAGTATTATCAAGGCTCCTTAATAGGGTTGATGTTGACTCAAGTATCCAAGGTAGGAAGTGCTCTCAAGAAAACACAAAAAGGTCTATTTTTTCATGATGTGGTGAAAACATTTATAATTTCAACATGGCAAGGTTGGTCATTATGGTAAAAAATTACTACAAAAAACACCAATGTTCTAGGTCAAAAGTAATCAACATCAAGGTGGGTGTGGTGAAAGCATGGGTGGATTAGGTATGGGTTAGAAGGGGATCACCGAGTTGACTCTAGATTTATACAAAAAGTGGATGCTACCTACATAGTTCCATGGATAGGAATCCAAAAAGAATGTCAAGCCAAATGTAGTTCTTTTGAGGCAAAGGGTGTTGGTTAACTTGGTTGCCCCAATTTGATATCATGTAGTTAGGTCTAGTTAAAGGATGTTGGAGAAAGGGAAGTGCCAAAGGGTGGAAAATATGGCTATTAAATATTTTCTAATGGGTATGGTATAAATGGTGGATGAGATTGCCTAGGATGTAATTAGATGATTACATTAACTATGCAAAAGGAATTTGCAATCATGGATAAGCAAGTTGAAGCATGAATTTTTTGCCACCTTTTTAAAGAAAATAAAAGGGATAAATATGCTTTACCAAGCTTTATAAAATATGTAACTACTCAAATTACCATGGTGATCTGATGGGTTCTTTCATCACCATCTAAGTAAGATGACATTATGCACACACCACAATAATGTTGTTAACAAGCTATGAAAGGATGGTATGCAATGATTCAGGGAAGACAAGCAGTAGATTTGGCAAATGAGAAGTGGAAAATATTTTAACCCTTGACCCTTAATCAGTGGGGCCCCAAAATAAGTAAACATTAAGTATAACTAGTGACCACACTCTAAAGAAGTGGAGGTTGAATTGAATAACATAAGGGAGATTTAATAAGGGATGAGGTAAAGGTGGAATAAGATATGGATGAAAATAAAATAATGAGTTCATAGATAAAGATGAAGGTGGATAAGGATGGATGAAGCCAGGCATGGTCATATAGGTCAGGAAGAGCAAGGAAGGGCATCAAGGGAGATGAAAAAAATGAAATGAAATGGAGAAAAGAGAAGAAAAATAAAAGGTAGAAAAGTATGGGGAGAGAAGCATAATGATCATGGAGGGTAAGGGGAGGTTGGTAAACATAAGAGGCCATGAACGGTTTGAAAATAAGTATAAAAATAGACCAAGGAGAAAATATTTTGGTGATGAAAATGAAAAAAACAAGGCAATAAATAGAAGAAAGAAAATAGGAAGAAAAATGAGTGAAATGAGGACACAAAAAGGATGATAGGAGAGTGAAGAAGTAGGTGGTATCTTGACCAAGTAAGCATGGATGATGATGGATAATGAACCAAAGTAGATGGTGGTTTTGGAGATGAGAATGGGATGTAAATTGGGAAAGGGTTAAAAAAATAAGGGGAAGCAAAGGATGGGTGGGTAAAAAGGTGAAGAGAGAAGGTAGGTGTCAATGGACTTGTTAGAAGAGATTGACAAGATGAAGGGGTGATTAGAAGAGATTATCAATCCAAAAAGTGGTGAGGTGGTGATGAAATAGGGGATGCAATGAAAGGGAGTGAGATGAAACTAAAGGATGAAGATAATGGATTATAATAACAAAAAGGAAGAATTGAAGCAAGGATACAAAGCACAGATACTTATATAGATGCAAATGATAAGTGAATACCAAGATGGAAAGAAGAAAAAGGGAATGCAAAGGGAAAAAGGCAAGAGGACATAAGTAGAAAAGGGAAATGATGGAAGGCTTCTTAAATAATAAAGGCCTAGTTAGAAACTAGTTTATAGAGGAAAAAAAGAAGACAAAAAGGATTGAAAAATATCAAATAAGAATAATGGAAAATGGGTACGGTGGGAAGAGTAGTGGAATGGTAGAGAGTGGTGGTACACATAAATAAAAAGTACAATAATAAAATAAATATAAAGCTTTCAAGATGCACAGTATGATGTGGAATGGGTGAGGAAAAGAGAGTGATAAGGGGGGTATAATAAATAGTCACAGGCAAGGGGAGATGACGAGGATAGAGAATGAATTTGAAGGGGATAAAGGACAAGGTTGGTAATAAGGTGAAAAAGATTCAAAAAATGTAAAATGTGGGTGGGGAAGTGAGCTATAAATCATGCACAAGGAAATATGATGGGTAGGCTAATGAAGCAGAGTGGGATGTGGATTTATGGGATTTAAGAGGGGCCAATGGGGAAGGCTATAAACCCTTGTGTTAAAAGAGATTGACAAGCTGTAAAAGTGATTAAAAGAGATTGAGAAGCTTAAGGGAGGAAGGTGGTGAGTGGATATATAGAGAAATGGAGGAAGAGATTTTAGGTGAGATGGGAAACCAAAATTAAAGGATGTGATTGAGCTGACCTCAGTAACTAATCATTACCTACATAATCCAAAAAGACCTCAAGCCAATGTAGCTCCCCTAATAATGGGAGAAAAACTAATAGGAAGTATTAGATGGTATTAAAACATAAGGTCGCTTAAGAAAGAATTTAAAGATTCCTTGATGTAGGATGCCCTAAGCAAGAGGGTACTATTAGTGGTGGAAATGAGTGAGAATAAAAGGGGATGGGAATTAGTTGTTAGTGGCTAAGATGCCCTTAGAAGTGCAGTAGTGCCTACATAGTCCATGGATATCAAGCCAATGTAGTTTAAAAAGGTTTGGGTGAGTGGTGTTTAAATTGGCTACCCCAATTTGATGGACCACATGGGTTGGTTTATGTTAAGGGAGAAGGTTTTTAAAAAAAAACAATTTTGAGTTTTGGTGAAGATGTCAATGAAAGTGAATGGTATAGATTGGTAAATAGTTACCATAATGATCTCACATTTAGTAGGATGAGAGATATGGATGGGAAAGTTAAGATAATTTAGAAGGGAACACAATGCTAAGTACCAAAAATGATCTTCAATGGAGCTAATCCAAAGAAGAGGTGCCTTTGTTAGGAGGTTATACCTTCTAAAATTATGCAAGGGTATGAGTTTAGAGATAGTGTTTACCATTACAAACTAAGTTTTAGGAGGTGGGGGTCCATCTATATTTACAGAGTCACTGTGTCCAAGGTTCATCACCACTATGCGATGAGTTTTAAGGGAAGTAGTGAAGTGATGACCTGAAAATAATTTCTTTAATGATCAAGTAGATTCTACAATTAAGGAAGTTAGCGGCATGGTGAGCAATAAAGGATGGACCTTTCCTGACCCAAGAGATGCATGGGTAGGCTAGATAAATGGTGGAGATGTCTACATCCTCTATCCTAGCTCCATGGAACCAATGGCTTATTGGTTCTTCTAGGTTAGGCTTAACCAATAAGAAGATGTGTGGCTGAGAGAAGGTGATCATTTGCCTACTATGGATGACCTTTCAGATGGTAGAATAAAAAAGACTGCCATGTTTGAGTAGACACTACCAATGGTTGGGGTCTGATGCTCAGAGCATATGGTTATGGGTTGGTAAGAATAGGAGTGTAAAAGGGGTAAGAAGGTGAAGCATGGATAGTCTAATAACTTTATATGTGTCGTGTGATTCCTTACACCCTAAATAAAATATTGTATAGTTTGATGTATAAAATGTGTTGGATGTTACTAGCTGAATTTTATAGTTATGGTTAGGATTGGTATGGTTATGGTTATCATAATCTCACTTAATGTAAAAGGAATTACTATTTTTATTGTAATCTTAGATGGTACAAGTCATGATGAAAACATTAACCAAGCACATTAAGATAAGAATAGGGCCTAATGCTTTATTTTTTACAAGGACTAAAAATAGACACAAAGCGAGATCAGCTTAATGAATATAAGACCTTTAAATGCTTGTGCATGAGTGGTCATTAGTTGATAAAGAAAGCATTTTGAATCATAGGGCATCAATTAAGCTATAAATCCCTTGACAATAGAGAGTTTAAAAGGAAGATGGGTGATAGGTGATGTGAAGGGTAATGGATGATATATATGTTAACCTCATGTGAATTATTTTGGCCCATCTATAGGTGGCCTAAAAATGGCAATAGACAAGTCCATGTCATATTCTAGATGTAGACTGATTAGTGTAGGAATTCTACATGGGAAAGCTGATTAAGGATTCTAACTTATTATGTTCCTTGAGAGTTGATTGTGGCTTTAGAATTTGTTGTGATAGTGGGTCTTTTGTTTTATTAATGTATATGGGAAGTTGATCGATGTGAGATGCTCCATAAAATTGATCTATTTTTGACAAAGTTAACTCAGTCATCCTTTAAGGGATTGGTCTAAGCTTATTGGCTTTGTTTTAATGTTCTTGATAGTTGTCCTTCAAGGGAGTAGTCTACCTTACATGTGGAATTTTTTTATTTTATTTTTGGGCAATTGTCCTTTGAGAGAGTAGTCTGCAATGCTTAAGATATTGACCCAATTAATTATTACAATATGAAATGTGTTTAGACATGAACCAATCTAATTAGGTTCAGAGATTTACCTTTATGAGGGCAAAATGCTACACAAGAAGGTCAATGATATGTGAAAGCGTGTGGTTTTGAGAGACAATGACCATAGGATTACATCTTGTTAGAGATAAAAAGTATCCATGAGAACCATTCTATGGGTAGAGCCATGGTACCCATATTTAGGATTAAGCCATGGCTATGATGGTTAATCACATGGTTCTATGTTGTAATCAATTTTCCTCAAAAGGGGAGGAGGAAGTTAGGTGAAGGTTAAAATCTCATAATTAAGGGATGAGCTTAAGCTAGACAAGTAGGTGAGCTTGATCCTTCTTTAACAAAAAAATGGATGTAAATGTGAAGTGTTGAGAGGCTCAGGTTTTAGTTTATCTTTGAGAGAGGATAAATGATAATCTCCTATCCATAATTATGGGTGATGATGTAGGGTCTAAGCCAATTGAAATTAAACTTGCCTCATTTACTCTTCTCCATGTTGGTCACATGTTAGTTTTCTTTTAGGATGAGATCTCTGATATTGAATTCCCATTGTTTGAGGTACTTGTTATAAGTACATGTGATACATTTTTTATAGATACAGAGGTGGGCGAGGGCTGCTAAATGACACTCATCAACTCAAGTTGAGATAAATGATACTAAATAAAATCTTCCTAAGACATGAGTTCCTTCAAATATATGTGAAGAGAGGGGATTTGGACTTCAAGAGGTAAGACTACCTCTACTCTAAAGACTAGAGAGAAAGGAGTAGCACCCATAGAGGCTTGAACGCTAGTGTGATAGGCCCATAAGGTGAATGGGATGTGCAAGTGCCAATCCTGACCTGAAGCACTAAAAACATTGGTTAATATTTTGGTGATGGTTTTATTAAATCCTTCTGCTTGTCCATTTGCTTTTGGTTGATAAGGTGAGGAAAAGATTAAATAGATTCCAAATGTATCACATAAACCTTAGACTTGATTATTCTTGAAGGCATCACATAAAACTTTACTTTTATTGAATTTTTTGGGGAATAGATTCTAGGTAATGTTTGAATGATTTAAAGATTTTTTCAACTAAAAGTATAAAGTTTTGCAAGACATCATTTTTACATTGATAGGATCCATTGACCTGGTTGACCATAAGCTAGGAATCACCAAAGACATGGATTGTCTTAATTCCCAAGATTTGCATAGTTTGGAGACCTATCAATAGGGCTTCATACTAGACCATATTATTGGTGCATTCAAAGTCAAGTTTAAAGGAAAGAGAAAGGGGTTCGTCATTGAGAGGAATGAGAATAACTCTAGCACCCCCTCCTTGTTAGCATTTTGAACCATCAAAGAACATGGTCATTTGGTAAATTATGTCATCTTCTTGAAAAAAAGTCATGATAGACTCATCTAGAATGTCAAGAGGAGGTGGTTGGTTATTTGATAAAGGATCTTTAGCCAATTGATCTATAATGAATTGTTAATTAACTTTTATTGGAGGAATTCAACATCAAATTTAGCTAGGAGCATGAGCCACTTAGCCATATGTTGATTTAGTTATGGTTTAGAGTGCATGTATTTGAGTAGGTCAGTATTAGTGATGACATAGGTTTTATGGTTAAGAAGGTAGTGGAAAAGTTTGGGGGCCACGAAGGTCAATGCTAAGCATATTTTCTTGGTGTGTGTATATCGAGTCTTGTATTCTACAAGTGTATGGATAATGTAGTATATATATTGCTATTTTTGTTGTTCATCTTAGTGAGCCAACATTTCCCCTAGATAATGGTCAGTGGTAGAGATATATAGGTAAAAGGGCTGGTCATCCTTAGGAGGGGTAAGGATAGGCGGTGAGAAAAGGTACTATTTGAGTAAATCAAAGGCCTTTTGACAATCACTATTCCATCTAAAAGAGAAATCCTTATTTAGAAGGTGATGGAAAAGTTAGAACCATTCTAAAAGTTGGGACATCAAACAAGAAATGGATTAAAGCTTTCTCTGAAGGATATGGAGCTACTCAAGGTTGGTTGGAGGAGGAATGTCCAAAATTTCTCTCAATTTAGTAGGGTCTACTTTGATTTCATGAAGAGAGACAATAAATCCAAGCACCTTTCTTAAAAGGAACCCAAAAATACATTTCTTAGGATTAAGGTAAACATTATAATGGATGAGGCATTCAAATATAATCATAAGAATAGTCAAGTGATCTTTTTAGAGTTTGGATTTCTTGAGAAGGTCATCCACATATTCTTTTATAATCTTATGGATGATATCATGGAAAATATAAGTCATGGCATGTTTTTAGGTCACACCAAAATTCTTTAACCTAAAAGGCATGACTCTATACTAGAAATTTCCCTAAGGGGTCATAAAGGTAGTTTTATGTTGATCTTCAATAGAAATCATAAAATTTGATTATAACCTAAAAACCCATCCATGATAGATAACATCTCATGACTAGATGTAAGATCAACAAGCTGGTTAATGCTAGGTAGAGGGAAGTCATCCTTGGGGCAAGTGAGGTTAAGGTCATGAAATTCCATAGAAAAACATAGACCCCCAATGACTTTGGTGATAGGTACAATGTTTAAAACCCATTGGGGTAGTCAATGGGTTGAATGAATTTTATAAATAGGAGATGTTAACACTCGTCTTTGACGAGAAGGGTTATTTGAGGATGCATACATCAAATTTTATATGTAATATACTTGGCATCATGATGAGTGACTATGCTATGGGTAGCAATGGTGGGGTCAATCCCAGGCATATCATTATAATACCATGTGAATGTTATGTTATGGTCTTGGAGGAAATAGGACAAATCCTAAAGTTCCTTGATATTTAATGATTGACCTAATTCAATAATGTGAAGGTTATCTAGAGTGCCCAAGTTGATATCAATGGTAGATTCATTCAAAATAGTCAGAGTTTTAGGAAGATGAAATTTATGGATAAAATAATTCCTTAGACTGAGGTAGGTAAGAATGGAATCATCATTTTGATGTCAAATGGTGTTGGTGGTGAGAGAGTCATTCTCTACCATCTCAAGATGTACAAGTGGAAGGACTTTAGTTTGGCCACTCTTGTGGTAGATGAGGGGACCCAAACATATAGCATTGATAAAAATAAATTTAGGAGGGATGATATCGAGGTCTTTAAGTGGAGAAAGTGATTGGGTTGGAAAGGATGGGATATCTTCCTCTATGGTAGAAATTGGGTTTGAGTGAATTGGTGTATTCTTGAGGTGGTTCATACCCAAGGCCAAATAACTCATGAAGTTTCAAATTTTTGAGATGGGGTAACCTATGAGGACCTTGTTTATAGTGATCAAGGCCAAATCCTTTCCAAGAACATCTATGAGGTTACAACTTATCAAACTTTAGTTTGCAAAGATAGGAAAAGTTAGAGGGAAATGGTTGGATGGTTGATGTAGTGGTAGGGGCTGGAAGTGTCCAATGAAATCCCCCATAAATGAAATTCATTTGATGGTTAGGGAGACTAATGGGGGTGATGGTTCTGATGTTAGGGTCATAATAAGGGTCATGTCTAAGATTTCCATTTTCTATAGGGTAAGGATGACATCTAAGGCTAAGATTTTATATTCCCCAAAAGAAATATGTTAGAATATGGTTATCATAGAATCTTTTACAAGAATCTAGGAAGACGGGATAGATGAGCTAGTGGAAGCTTCATCAATATTAGGTGTGGAAATGTTATGGTTTTTGGTTGGTGAGGTTGTGTTGTTAGTAGATGGTTATGCAATGGATAAAGGAGGATGAAGGATATAATTGGATTGATATGTCATATACAATATGTAAAATGACTAGGGTCAACTTGGATAGTCATAACTTGCCCTTCATGTTCAAACTTGACACATCAATTTAGGGTGGAAGGGACACAACTCATGGCATGAATCCAAGGGCATCTGAGTAAAATCTTGTATTGAAATTCTCCTTCAACATAAAAGAGTTTGGGAATAGTATGAGGCCTACATAGATGTGGAGGATAACTATGCCCAAGGTTATAACCATAGTATCATTGAAAGAATGAAGGACCACTAAGAACCTAGACATGATGTTTTCAAGTAATTGTAGCTGGTCATAAGCATGGGAGGAGATAATATTGATGCTATATCCCCCATCGATCATCACAATTTTAATGTAGATTTGATTGATGTATGATGTAATGAAGAGGGGGGATTAGGATCCTCTAAATAAATAGCAGGTATTTTTGAATTCTTGAAGGTGACAAGGTTGGAAGTATGAAGGGTACTAACAAAAGTGGCTAGAGGTTGAGGATAATTAGGTTGTACCTTGATGGATTATAGATAATCTATGAGTACTTGACAGTGATGGGGAGATGTAGAGAGTAACTCATACAAGCTCATATTTTTTGGATTTTGGTAAAGTTGTTTGAGGATAGTTTTTTGGATGGATATTACATATGGGTTAGGGTATCGAGGGTTAGATGGGGAGGCACCTAAGATAGACACCTTGGGTTTGTTTGAAGATGGAGAAGGTTGGGTATTATTTACTTGGGAGTTTGAAGAGGGGTAAGTCCAAGGAATGGATGCCTTAGTCTTCCCTTTATCCTTCTAGTGGGCTCAAGATTGGGTATTCATGTGAATAGTGTGGATAAGAGGGTTTTCTAAGTTGGATGGTTGCTTCGGTTCCTCCTCTTCACTTTTGGGTGAGATCAAAGATCAGATGGGTTGAGTTTATGGTTGGATTGGTAATGGGGATAAAGTAGGTTTGTCTAATAACAAATCATCATCTTCATACAAGTTGTGAACAATCACTTAGAGAGATTTATAGTTATCGATGTCATGTCCTAATGCCCTAAGATATACACATATCAAGTTATCATTAAACTAAGAGGGTTTGGTACGTGAAGTTTCAAAGGGTTTGATGGGTGGTAAGCTCAAGGAAGAAGTTTTCAATAACCGTTGGAGGATGGTCAAGTAAGATTCGGCTAAAGGTGGTAGATATTTAGTGTTTTTTTTTCTTTGGGTGTTGAAGTGGGAGGTTGTATGGATATAGGTTTGGTGGTAGGTGTCTTGAATAAAGTGGTATGATTGGTTGATTTTTTTGGTTTAGGAATGATGGTTGATGGGCTTGTGGTAGAGGAGGGCAAGGTAGGTAACTTAATAATGGTTGATATAGTGGGGAAAGGTGTTTTGGAAAGCAAGTATGAAGGTGTGACCAATAAAGGTGGTGGGGTTTTGGTAAAAATGATGGAATTTATGTTTAAGGTAAAGGGATGGGGACCTGGAATGGAGGGAAAGGTTGAGGGAGGTAAAATTTAGGGTTTTGGGCCCTTTGGTGGTTTTACCTCTTTGGTTGTTTTAGTTATTATCTTTGGAGGGGATTTGGTCACTTTAGTTGTCTTGGTGGGTTTAGTGTTTGAGGGTCAATCAATTTGAAGGAGGTTTTGGTTATTTGGGTGGATATTTTAGTTGGTTTAGAAGGGCTAGGTTGGTCTACCAAAGAAGGCATTAGAAGTTCTAGTTTGGTTCCCTTACCTTGATCTTGACCTCTGATAGAAGGTTTTACAATTAGAGGTTAGGTGGATGGAGTCATCTTCTTTTATGAGATAGATTCCAAAGAGGGGGTATATGGTTCTATGATAGGGGAGGTAGGTGTGTTATCCTCTAATGGAGATGTGTATATGGTTGCTTCCTTTATTTGGGTGTCTAATGGAATAGAAGGTTGTCTTTTTTCTTCCATTAGGGGAATGGGGAAAGAAGCAGTTGAGGTAACATTTACTTTGTCAATGGGTTCATTAGTAATCACATTAAATGTATGTGCCTCATGAGATGATTCAAGTTTATTTTCATGATGAGGGGTATAAGGAGCATGATTAGGGAAAGGCTTACATAATATGTCAAGGGCTTCGTTTACTAGTGCATTAAGATTATCCAATGTGAGATCCCCCTTGTCAATGAGGAATTGGACAAGGTATTTAAAGGTATTGCACCTATTGATGTCATGTCCTATGACTCAGTTAAAAGTGCAATGGTCATTCTCATTATACCAATTGAGTATGGGGTGAGAAGCATCAAACTATTGGGATTGTTTAATTGGTGGAAGTTGGATGATATTAGCTTTTAGTAACTTTTTCAAAATAGAAGGATAGGGCTTTTCAAGTAGAGTTAATAGCTTATGGTTATTATAAGTTTGGTTCCTTTATTTTTAGTTTGGATAGTTGAAGGGTTCAAAGGTTTGGTTCCTTGGGTTTTGTTGGTTGGTAGATGGTGGAAGTGTGGCTTTGAGGCTAATAGCATTAGCGGTGGCTTTGTTCTTGGAATTGGTATTGGTTAGGTTTTTGAGTTTGGAAGAAGAGAGCTCATTGGGTTTGTAAGTTGAGTTCTTGTTATTCAACTTTAATCTTCCCTAATCAATGTCTCTATTCTCTAATTTTTGAGACATGGTAAAATCTTCATCGAATGTATGAAATCTTTGGACACACAATGTGGATGAAATGTGTTTTGCACATGCTTGGGCAAAGAGCTATATAAACCTAGGTTGAGGCAATGAAAAGGAAAGTTGGTTGATTAAGATCCCCCAATGAGCCACAAAATTGGAAATAGATTCATCTTTGAATTTTTGAATGGAGTAGAGGTCGGTAATAGAAAATTTCTTGGATATATTGATCAAAAAGTGATCCAAAAATGTTTAGGCTAGTTGGGATAAGGAGAATATGGAGTGTTTTGGGATGGCACTATACCAATCTAATGATGGTATAGATAAAGACATAGGAGGGAGATAGAGAAGAGCATCATCATGGGTAATCAAGTAGCATGCATGCTTAAATGCTCTTAAATGTTGTTGGGGGTTCTCCTTCCTTTGAAATTTAGAAAAATTTGGCAATTCTCATTATGGAGGATATGTTCAAAGAGGGATAAATGGATGGATGGGTTCATTGAAAATTTGGTCATAAGAGATAATGTTATGTGATCTTGAGATATATGACTTAAGGGTAGTCATTTTCTCCATTAGCATCTTGACCAAGTCTATTTAGGGTTGTTGGGTTGGACAGGTATATGACATGTTTTGTTGGGGCTAGGTGACATGGGAATAACTAGTGGATGGTTGGGATGATGTCATGTGTGTGTGTGAGGTCATGTAAGATTGGGTAGAAGGTGAAGGTATGTATACTTATATGTTAGGAATATATTGATAAGATGTCATGGGTATGTGATGGAGGGTTGATGTTGGGGGGTCTATGTATGGCATTGAAGTGATTAGTGGGTTAGTTGGTTGAAGGTGGGTAGTGACCAAAGTTATTTTAGGAGGAAGTGTTTTTGGTATGGAGAGCACCAGGTTATGAAAGGGGGTTGCGGTTGGTATATTGGTTAAGATGAAGGGAGTGGTAGAAATGGGTGTGGAAGAAACTACGCTAGCAATAGGGTTAAAAGTGATGTAGGAGCATCTTGGGAGTGCTTAGATGTGCTAGGAATATGAATAAAGGTTTCCCCCTAAATTATTGTAATTCAAAAATTCAAATCATGGACACTTGTCAAGAGGAGAAGGATAGGTCTATTTGAGTCAAGTTTAGTTATTTTAGACTAAAAAGAGGATTGACAACCTTGTTACCATGTAAAATTAGGAGAATCAAGCCATAAGTGGTATAGGTTAGATGATAGTTGAGAAATTCTATGTTTAAAAGCATATTGTTGAGCCTTTTTAGGAGTTGGTTGAGTAGTGTTAGTAGTAAATTAGGACTATTTCAATATTGTGAGATCAAGTTTGGAAGCAAGTCCAGGATAAGGACTACATACTGATGGATTGTAACAGATTTGAGGAGATAATGATTATGGTGCATTTTCAAGCATGTTGTAGGAGGTATTTATCAATTTTTGACTGAATCGTGCATGTAATTGTAATAAGAAGTCTGAGTTTGCCATAGATATATATGAAGGAAAGTATTCCAATGTATAGAATGAAATTAATGTATTTATAATAGTCGATCTAGCACATTTTGATCTATTTAAGATATTGTGTGAGCTCTTGGGTCTGTTTAGATCAGTCTGTACCATCTGGCCTAGATGTGTCACGTCTGCCAGTTAACTATTTGTAAGTTTGCAGAATGGTAGATAAATAAAAGAAAATCAAGATAGGTGCCATGTATTGGTAATTGATCTGCATGAAAAGTTGTTTGGGAAAATTCATATAATTAAAGAATTTTAAGAGCATTTGCTTTATCGAGAGTCATTGAAGAGAAGAAGTTCAATATAATATATTTCAACTTGTTGTTCAAGATGTATTGAAATGAAAGTGAGGCGATTGGAACTAGTGCTTAGATCTTCCAACAATTGAGAGTCGATTTGTGTCAAATATGTTATATATGGGTATGGTTTTAAAAAAAATGTGGAATGGGACCGATCTATACATCAAGCTACAGGCATTGGAATAGAGGTGAAATGCATTGGGTTAAGCATTGAAGTAAAGTTAATTTACAATATGTTTGAATTAGAATCCTGAGAATAAGTGAGGTAGCTACATCATTTTGGTATTTAAATGATATTCCCAACCTATGGGATCCGTGGAAGGCTCAGAAAGGTAAATCAATGAAGGTTAAGAAGGAAGCCAAATTCGCTACTGTAGAAGAAGGCACAGATAACAGTTTTAGATTGCTAATAAAGAAAGGGAAGTTAAAGGGTGACTCTAAGTTTTGTGAAAAGCCATCCAAGACTCAGTTTAAAGAGCGGATGACTGTGGCAGATGCAGCAGTGACCAATAGTAGTGTGCATAAGGAGTAGAGTGTTGGCTCCTGTATGTGAGTATAACAGATTCATTTAAATTTGGGGATTCACTGATCTCTAACCTACAGAAGGAGTTTGAGAAGGTTGTAGTAGAACTGGGTGAAAATATTGACAATTGTACTTCTCTTGATGCAACCCTGGCAACACCTACATCCCCTAGTTTTAGATGAAAAGTAAAAAAGAGTAAAGAATATTTGACTACACATCCAGCTATAGCAAATCCATTTGTAGTAGAAATAATACCTTATTATTTTATCCCTATTTGCTAGAGGTCTATTCATCATTTGGTATCAGAGCTAGTAAGCTCCTGAAAAAAAGAAAATTTTGTACTCTTCTAATCAGTTTTTGTAGAGATAATGTACTTTGTGAAGTTGCAGGTTCAAGACAGTCAAGCCATTGAGGCTTAAGAGGAGAAGAAGCCAAGGAAGGCTTAGTGAAGAGCCAAGAGAAGCTCTAGAAGAAGAGCATAGTGAATTGCTCAAGAAGAATAAGAAGATCCAAGAAGAAGCTTGGATAGTTTGCCAAAAGACTAAGGTAAAATAGACTTAGGTGAGGTAAAGGATGGAGTTTGAAGAATTGAGAAGAGTGATAGAGGGACTGCCTAGAAGAAACATGAACTAGATAAAGAGAGAGAAACAAAAAAGAGAACAAAGAAAGAGACAAAGAGAGGAAGAGCACCAAAGATAAGTGAATGAGATAAAAGCAAGGATAGCCATGATAGAAATCATGGTAGAAAATATGGAAAACCCATGGCAAGGATGGGTAATGAAGAAGAAAAGAGTAAGATGGCCAGTTAGATTAGTGATGGAGAGAAGAAGAAGAAGAATGCTAAGAGTTGCCTTAAGGAGAGAGATGAAGAAGTATAAAAAAAGGGTAAGCTCAAGAATGAAGAGCTTGGAGAAAAGTTTCAGTTTGAAGAGGAATTTTAGTATGAAGAGGATCAATACTTGGTAGATGAGACGGATCTCATCATTGAAGAAATAGACCAACAATAAGTAATCACTAAAAAGATTAAGTGGCCAAATATTTTTGTATCTGACATTTCATTTGATGTTTTGTTTACAAGAAAGCAAGTTGAGGAGGAAGGAGAAACATATGATCCAATGAAGATGCTCATGGATCAAGGAGGTGAAGCACCTCATGAGAGAGTGCTTAGACAAGAAGAAGAGGCTTGTTGTAATGCCTTAAGTGATGAAGACATGAAGAAGGATCAGTTGGAACTCCAACATAAAGAATTGATCAAGCAGGAAGAAGAAGTCCTTACTCAAGAGAACAAAAGAAATGAAGAGTTGCATGTTGATGAAGAACAAAGGTATAATGATCAAAATTCAAAATTGGAAAAGATTGAAGATTACAATTTTCAGTTGCATAATGTTGATATAGTTGATTTTGATCAAAATGTACTAATCACTAAGGAGGAAGATCTCTTAAAAGAAATATGGTAGTTTGATCAAGAATTTGCATATGAAGGAGAGTTGATGGATAAGAAACAAGAATGGGTATTTGTATACCAAGGGGTAGAATAGTTGCAAGAAGAAGATGGAGAGAAGGTTAAATGCTCAGCCTTGACAATTGAAGAAGATATCCTGAAGGAAATAGAAAACCTTGATGTAGAGTTTCTAGTTGAGTAACCAAACAAACTTTTTGTCTATCAAAACAAAGAGCAGTTGTTGGAAGAGTTGGCAGTCTTAGAATATGCCATTAACCATGAAGAGAAGATCAAAACTTGTCTTATAACAATATTTGAAGAGGTAAAACATTGCTGTGAAGAAGAAATGAAGACAAAGGACCAAGAAGTCATACTTGACCAGCAAGTATGGGTTCAACAATTTGGAGAGACCCAAGGGTCTCAAATTTTTGCTTATAATTTTACTTTGAATGGTGATTGTACAGGTTTGCTTGATAAGGAGGTCAAGTACTTGGAGAAGAGAGCTCTTCTAAGAGCTCAAGAAGAGAGAATGGAAGTTGATATCCTCATTCAAGAGGATGAATATGTAAAGAAGAAAGTTGCAAAGAAGATGAAGAGACAACAAGATGTACTTTGGAAGGAAAAGACAACAAGAAAAAAAAGACACAAGTGTGGTAGTCAAGAACATGCACATTTGTATGAAAAATTGAATGACGAAGACATTTTTTTTTGTAAAATTTTTACCTTTGTAAATGGGAAAAGAAATGAAACTCATGAGCAGGAGCTCATGAAACTTTTTAAGCCCAAGAATCTGATGCAGGAGCATCTTGGGAGTGCTTAGATGTGCTAGGAATATGAATAAAGGTTTCCCCCTAAGTTATTGTAATTCAAAAATTCAAATCATGGACACTTGTCAAGAGGAGAAGGATAGGTCTATTTGAGTAAAGTTTAGTTATTTTAGACTAAAAAGAGGATTGACAACCTTGTTACCATTTAAAATTAGGAGAATCAAGCCATAAGTGGCATAGGTTAGATGATAGTTGAGAAATTCTATGTTTAAAAGCATATTGTTGAGCCTTTTTAGGAGTTGGTTGAGTAGTGTTAGTAGTAAATTAGGACTATTTCAATATTGTGAGATCAAGTTTGGAAGCAAGTCTAGGATAAGGACTGCATACTAACGGATTGTAACAGATTTGAGGAGATAATGATTATGGTGTGTTTTCAAGCATGTTGCAGGAAGTATTTATCAATTTTTGACTAAATCGTGCATGTAATTTAATAAGTCTGAGTTTGTCATAGATATATATGAAAAAAAGTATTCCAATGTATAGAATGAAATTAATGTATTTATAATAGTCGATCTAACACATTTTGATCTATTTAAGATATTATGTGAGCTCTCAGGTCTATTTAGATCAGTCTGTACCATCTGGCCTAGATGTGTCGCGTCTGCCGGTTAACTATTTGTAAGTTTGCAGAATGGTAGATAAATAAAAGAAAATCAAGATAGGTGCCATGTATTGGTAATTGATCTGCATGAAAATTTGTCTAGGAAAATTCATATAATTAAAGAATTTTAAGAGCATTTGCTTTATCAGGAGTCATTAAAGAGAAGAAGTTCAATATAATATATTTCAACTTGTTGTTCAAGATCTATTGAAACAGAAGTGAGGCGATTGGTTCTAGTGCTCAGATCTTCCAACAATTGAGAGTCGATTTGTGTCAAATATGTTATATATGGGTATTGTTTAAAAAAATGTGGAATGGGACCGATCTATACATCAGGCTACAGGCATTGGAATAGAGGCAAAATGCATTGGGTTAAGCATTGAAGTAAAGTTGATTTACAATATGTTTGAATTAGAATTTTGAGAATAAGTGAGGTAGCTACATCATTTTGGTATTTAAATGATAGGCCCAACCTATGGGATCCATGGAAGGCTCAGAAAGGTAAATCAATGAAGGTTAAGAAGGAAGCCAAATCTACTACTGTAGAAGAAGGCACAGATAACAATTTTGGATTGTTGATAAAGAAAGGGAAGTTAAAGGGTGACTCTGAGTTTTGTGAAAAGCCATCCAAGACTCAGCTGAAAGAGCAGATGACTGTGGCAGATGCCATAGTGATCGATAATAGTGTGCATAAGGAGCAGAGTGTTGGCTCCCTGTATGTGAGTATAGGAGATTCATTTGAATTTGGGGATTTACTGATCTCTAACCTATAGAAGGAGTTTGAGAAGATTGTAGTAAAATTGGGCAAAAATATTGACAATTGTACTTCCCCTGATGCAACCCTGGTAGCACCTACATCCCCTAGTTTTAGATGAAAAGTGGAAAAGAGTAAAGAATATTTGACTGGACATCCAGCTATAGCAGATCCATTTATAGTAGAAATAATACCTTATCATTTTATCCCTATTTGCTAGAGGTCTATTCATCAAAAAGTGACAAGGGGTAAAGTTGAACAAATGTTAGAGGTATTGGTTGGGGTAATAAGTGTTTGGGTGGTGGTGGTAGATGGACCAATGGTAGAAGATGAGGCTTGGATAATAGAAGGGTGGGATGGTGTAACACCAACCATAAGGTGGTGTGGCATACCATTAGGTGGATCTATGGGACAAACCAAAGCCATTGAAGTATGGTAAGCTAAGGTATTAAGATAGTGTTGTAAATTCACCAATTTTTTGTCCAAAAAGGTGGAAAATATGAATCACCTTTAGAGACTATTGTAGGCATTATAGGTGGGGGAGAATGGTGTAATGAAGCATGGGGTGATATATCAATGTTTGAGGTATAATCCATGGATGAGGATGAAGAAGAAGATGGTTGTAGGTTGTTTTGGTTTTTCACTTTTTATTTGGTTAAGACCATATGATAAATTTATACATGGATAATTAACCTCTTTCCTCAAACAATGAGAAAACAAATAAAAACCCAAAGCAAAAAAAACATACACTAAAGCACAATTAATCCTAGGATTTATTTTAAACCACTTTTGGTTTATGCCTTAAAGAATATGAAAGGAAAACTTGGATTGTAAGTCAGGTACTAAAAAATTCATCTATGGATGGTTTAAAGTTGAATTTTGGTGCTCAAATAATCTTCACTAGACTAGATACATGGTTTGGTACTAGGGTTTTTCTCCCCTCACTTCATGATCCTATAGCCAATACAGGTGCTTAGCCAATATATACAATTTGTCTAGAGTTTATACTCTACATGAGAATGGAGTGGGTCCTCCCCTTGGTGATGAAATCCATGTGGGATCATAGGGTAGGGTAAGGTGATCCAAAGGGTGATGAAAATACCAATGGGCCTTATCTCAAATAAGTTTTGATGTTTAATTTGTGCATGTAGTTAGGTAGTGTAACATACATGTGCTATGATTAATTCATAATGCATTTAACTAATCTAAGTGAGCTAATCATTAAGTAGGAAATACCATGAATGCACTTAATTTTAACCCAAAATAAGAGTTTGGTGTCTTTTCATGAAAATAAGGAATAACTAAAATGCACATAAATGCAAGATGTAAAATGCAACCTATCCCTAAGATGAAAACCTTTTTTTTTCTCTTTTGGAAAAGAAGAAAGGAAAGAATTTTTTCTTTTTCAGAATTTAGAAAGAATAGAAATGCAAGAGCATTGAAATTTCACTAAATGTAACTATATTCCTAAAAAATTATGAACCCATAAGGGGTGCCACCAAGAGTGCCAAAATGTTTCTCTCAATTTTTTTGCTTTTCTTATTTTTTTTTAAAAGAAAGAAACCAGGAATAGGGTGTGTAGAAAAACCTATTGAATGTGTGTGCATTGAATCTAGATGATTGTGGAGAGTTCCTCTCTATCTTGGGAGGATGAACTTTAAATAATAAACCACTAAAATAAACTTTTTTTTTTATACAAGTAGATGGGTAGATTGCCTAACATAAGCTCGATCCTGGAAGTGAAAGCTTTCTAAGAGGCTATCAATCCACCTAATTTAAACACTTAAGTTTGATGAATAACAATGATTTAATTTTCATGAAGTAGAATAAAAATTAAACTAATAACAATAACTAATAACAAATTAACTAATTAAATTAAATTCTTTGATAAGATGACCAAAATGAAGCAAATATTTGGGATAATGCTAGTGTTGTAAATTGGTCTAGTCAAAATGATGGTTTATAGTTTGGTAAAATGGCAAGGGTCAAAGGGATAGTTTAGTTGGATTTGGTAAATGGTTAATGATTCACATAGATAAATATACATATATGGGAAAATGGAGTAAATATTACAAATGAATAATATTGTAAATGGGGTGAAGGTGGAAACGGGTAAAATGAGGTAAATAAGATGAAGCTAACAAAGAGAGTAAGGCAATAAAGGGGTAAAGGGAAAAGAGAAAAGAAGAGGCTAAGGAATGATATTTATCGGTCAAAAAATAAGATTATAAAGGTAATAAATGAATTTAAATCAAATAACTAAAATATAAAAAAGGAAATATTACCTTCTAATCATGAAGAAGTGTGTTGATGTTGATGATTGTTGACGAAGATGAAATCCTACAACAATTTTGGTAGAGCTTTATTGGTTTGAATTATTTTCCTTCCAAGATTATGATGACATATAAAATGATTATTACCTCCAAGATGATAACCTTCTTCAAAAGTCTATAACAAAATATTGATAACCAAAGACTAACTTCCAACTTAACCTTTTGTGAAGGATAGGGGTATTTATAGCATTTGACGTTGGAAAACATGCCAAAAGAGAGAAATAATGAAATATGGAACCATTTTTCATGTGGGGGATGAAATTTCTAAGATGAGGTTGTGGAATATTCCTTTTGGGTTGAGAATTATTCCTCTTTTCCCATAATTCCAACTTTGAATGGGGAATTATACACATGGATTTGAATAAGGCTTAAATACTTCTCCCCATATTTTCTTTATTTCACACAAGCACTTAAATGGGTGGAACACCAAATTTGGTACTATTTTACATGTGAGGACAAAAATTTCAAGGTGAGGTTGGTGGGGATTACCATTTAGGTTTGAGAGTCTCTAATTTTGGCTAAGAATTTAAAAATGGGTGCCCTTTATTTTTCCCAAAGTCTTAAAGAGGCAGGTATCTCTTTTAAAGTATAATTTCATGTGGGAAGACAAAATATATGTTTAATGATGACCCCTTAAGGGTAAATTCACCATATTTCAAAGGGGATCCCTTATGATACTTAAATGAGGTCATTAAGCACTTTGATAAATGGTCCCAAATGGGGTATGATGTGCCACATCAAGACATGTTAGTTGCCATGTCACATGTCATGTCACTTGCCATGTCACTTTTCCATGTCACTCACCATGTCATTTACCATGTCACATGCCATGTCATCATGAATAGTGATAGTGGGTCCCATAATGAATAGTGATGGTGAATAGTACTTTTAAATAGTGATTTTGAATAATATGGTGTGACTAGAAGAATAGTGATTTAGTTAGGTTAAGAGTTTTTGTTAAGGATTAAAAATATTTAGGGGGTCTCAAGGTATTTATTCATCAAAAATTACAAGTGTGTAGTTTTCTATTGTCTACACTTTACTTTCACAGTAAAGGGGTGCCACTATCAACCCTATTCTATATTCTCTACATACACTGTCAACTACATCAACATTGTATTATATTTCAAAGTTGAAATTAACCCTTATATACTAGTAATTACCTCACACTTTAATTTATTATTGATTTCATGCTTAGAATAGATCACATAGTCTAATTAGTTAGTTTTCAATATACCATTTAGTTTCAATATCTTCTCTTTTATGCACACACTATCAAATCATAAAATCTTAAAATTCATTTTAACAATTGTCTACCCAAGGCCTACCTACTTGGATTGCATCACTAAGGGGGAAGTTGACTTGGTTTTTTGACCAAGTATAAACATGTGGTTAATGGTATATTTTGGCTAAGTAACTGACACCTTTATCACTACAGTGTGTGAAGTGAAGGGTAGGATCCAATACCAAGCCAATAACATTGCCAATATAAATCCCTTTCAACCCAAATGTTTTGAAACCATTCTTAGATTGATTTATATTTCCTTGCTTATATCCAACTTACTATCACATCTAAAACTATATTATAATAAGCTAACAATATTCAAGTTGACCACCTAGTTAGCTTTTGCTTTCCAAGTTGACTACTTGCTCTTTTGTCAATTGTATGTTGTATTCCAAAAACTTGCATTAGCTAGTGTTGGTGAAAGGTTTTATGACATGTGCCTCAATTGGATCAACCTCATTAATTTGATTGATTGTGTGTTTCCTTTCATTTTTTGATTTCATAAGTACTTACTAAAAATATTCTTGTTTCAGTACACATTCGACCCTATCGACATAGGATTCTTTTTTGCCCTTCAAATATAGAACTAGGCCAAACTAGTCAACTATGTATCTTATCTTGCTTACTTCTTGTCTAGGATACAAAACTAGGTCAACCCAATTAACCTTATATTCCTATTTCATCAACTTTCAGACCCTATTATTAGTACTAAGTTAACCTGGTCAGCTTTGTACTATTTTCTTCCTTCCCTATTTTTTTATTCAATTCTCTTTTTATCATTCTTAGCATTTTTTTCATTTTTTTCCAATCATCATGAAGTCCTCTATCAAAATATTATTGAATATTTTGAATCCATTTAGATAATATATGGGATGTTCATTTCTTCCTCTCTTTTCCTCCCAAAAACACCATCACTCTTAGGTCACCTCTTCCCTTCATGAATGACCTATAACATGGTGTAAATCACACCTCAAGATAAAGTCGATGGGTTTAATCCTTTCCATACTTACCAATAGAATTCTCATCTTCAAAACCTTAAAACTAATGTGGGAGAAATTGATAATAATTTAATCAAAAATCCCACTAATATTCCATCATCTAATAACCCTTACCCTAATACAAATTTAGGGAATCCTCCAACCAACACCAACCCACCTCCTGATACAACCCAACTTTTTGCCCAAGTTATCTATAAAATAAACATCATGAAAAACTCTAACACCAACCAAATTATGTAAATTCAACATCATTTGATTAATATGGATAATCAACCTTTGCCTATCCATCCTCAAGATAATCCCAATTTCATTCCTCTACCTCTTAGAGATGCCTCAGGAAATGTTATTCCTAAACCCATAATGAATAACAAGATGCTTCAAACTATTCAAAATAAGCATTTATCTCCTTTCATTGTGTCCATTGATATTAGAAAACATATCTCCAACTATCAAGTATGATGGGACTAAAGACCATACCTCATTTCTCAAAGCATTTAGCAACCTTTATAAATGGATCTAAACTAATAATTTTGCCACAACTAAACTCTTAGTCAACACTTTTAATGGTGATGTATTATAATGGTATAACTAATTACCCCAAATTTCCATTTAGCAACTTTCATATTTAGTAAATTTAGTTAAAGAGTTTCAACACAATGATTTTCTCAAAAATTGTCTTAGCCACTTCATCAATACTAAGCAATCTCTCACTGAATCAACTCATGACTTTATCAGATGGAAATCATTGGCCCATAAAGCCAACCATAACATGACTAGTGATAACTTTTTCAAACTCTTTATAACTAATATGCCTCCTTCTCTTTAATATAAGTTTTTAAATTTTGCTCCTCAAACACTTAATGAAGCTCTTTATCAAGTTAAATGTGAAGACTTTCTCATGAAGCAATTCAAACCTAATCCTAAACTTATAAAAGGATCTTTTCAAACATCTACCAATACAATCACTAATAACACTTCACAAATCAAACTTGGAGTAACCAAAGCTAACAACCCTTCATCTTCTCACACACCACTTTATATGTAGTAAATGAAACAAATTTTACCACCCTCTAAGCCTTTCACTTATCCTAATAATCCTCCTAAGTGGTATGATCATAATCAATTTTGTTGGTTCCATGTTGACATTGGTCATTCTCATGAATATTTTAGAGTGATCACTAAATTTGTTGTCTCTTATATGTTTGGTGACTCATTTAATCATGAAGACATGATCATCCTTCATCATCAAGAGAACACCACTGATTCCCAAAAATGATAGGTTTCTAAGGATTCTACCTCAAATAACCAAAAATATTTTTCCAATAGTTAACCAAATACCAAGGATGTTTTTATGATTGATGTTGATTATGATAAGTATTATAACAATTCTCAATATGTTAACACTACTAAGGTCAAATATCATCACAAGCTAGCTCATAAATATCATGTTACCACACCTAAAAAACCATCTTTAGAATAATAACTTCTCAAGGATACTATCACTACTAATCTAGCTTTAAAAACCCATGAAGAACCACTTCCTCCTTCCAAACCTCCAACTACATATATTCCTTAAAAATATAATTTACCTCCTTAACCTCATATTGTTTCTTATTTTAAATCTCATTGGAACTTTCTCAAATAACTTAACTCTATGCCTTGTAAGATTCCACTGATGGAGTTGGTTTGTACTTCACCCTATCATCATAAGTTCCTTAAATAACAACTCCAAGAAATTGAAGATCCATCCTCTATAGATAAAGAACCACCTTCTATCAACACTCAACCTACCAACATAATTACTTTTGAAACCATGTGTCTTTATTCCAAGTCTTCTATTAAATTTCTTAAAGAGTACATGATTAATAATGAAATTCTTTTTCATGTTGATGATCCACTACTTTTTATTAAAATAGCCATTAATACTAAACTTATCCATAAAATTCTAGTTGATGAATGATTTTGGTATTAATGTGACATCTTTTTGGCTTATACAACAACTTGGTTATACTAAGGATCATCTTAAGCAAACCCATCTTACTTGTCATGGTTTTGATAAGGCCTATAAAAAACTAATAGCTCATATTTGGCTTCCATTAACCATTGGACCTAAGACCATTAAAACTAAGCTTATGGTCTTTTAATTACCCTTATCTTATAATATATTCTTTCTTCATCCATGGACTCATCGCATGAGGGTGATTGCCTATTCTAGAAGCCAATGCATTAAATTCTAACATAATGGCAAATAGTATAAGCGTGAGACTAATCCTAACCCATGGAGTATTCAACTTCCTAATCCCAAATCTCAATATCATATTCTTACCATTCCTAAGATTAATAGTGTTTCTTTTACCTAAGTTTATCAACATCAATCCTAATTTATAAGTCACTCTTGCCTATTTCAATGATGATGAACCTAGTGATTTGCAATATACTTGTAATACTACCAAGCTACCTCCCTACATTTCATAGTGGCATCCTCCTTCTTCATTACCTAGAATCCATACTATTCCTCTTACTAATGTGATTATTGACTTTCCCCATCCATGCAATGCTCATGAACCTTATTTGCTTACATATGCCATCACTTGAAATGATTTTGGAGTGGTCAAATTATTTCAAGATCCTCTTATCATGTCTCCATGTACATTCAGTGATATTGGGATTTTACCTTTTGAAACTCCCCTTGACTCTCAAACATGTCAAATTTATACAACATATGATGATAATTACATAATGGCCCAATCTCAATCTCAAGACTTAGATGTCCAGCATTATACAAAAACCTTAGCTCAAATTCATGATTTTGACCATGATGTCCATACCATTTCCATAAATTATGACTTAGATTTCAAAGGTTATGTTCCTCTTTCCAATTCTCTAATTCTTTATATTCCTTAGGTGGTAGAGAAAATTATACCTTTTAAACTTTTATAAATTATAGCATCTTATTTACCACCCATCGATCCAATCATTGCTTATGATCCTTCTATCATCACCGAACCCAACCACACTCCACTCCCATATAATCCATCTACTTCTCCTAATATTGAGATTACACTTAATGCCAAGGCAATCGATATTCATTAGATACATTCTGATTATGATCTCTATGGTAATCAAATTCTATATCTCAAAGTAGATGTTGAGTATTATGGTCCTCTTCCCACCTTGCCTAATGATGAAGCTATTCTTGAAATACTTCATGCCCGAGAACCTCAACTTCCTTGACAACATCACACACTTGGGAATTTTAAAACCAAATATCCTTGTTTCAATAACTTCTTCACTAGAACTGATCCCAAAGCTAATGTAATTTCTTATTTACCTAATACACCATACCATTTCCAAGATGGAAATGCCATGCTTATTGAATAAACCACTTGCATTGAATATGTTACTCTATCCTACCCTTGACCAATTATAGTATCTCATGAACTCTAACCTATAGAATTTAATAATTATAGCTTATTATTTGATAAATATCATGATATCTTTGCTTGGTCCTACAAAGACATGCCTAGTATTGACCCTAGAATTTTGGTTCATAACATTATTACTTATCCTAATGTTAAGCCTATGCATCAAAAGTAATGGAAAATTCCCCTGAGGTTTCCACCCTATGTCACAAGGAAATCATAATATTAATTGATGCTAAATTTATCAAACTAGTGAACTATTCTGAATGGATTTCTAACATTATTCCCATTAAAAAAATATCACTATGGTCATTTACACTTGTATTGATTTCTCAAATCTTAACCTCACTTGTCCGAAAGATAACTTCCCTTTACCTTTGATAGATGTGTTTCTAACAATTTTTGCTTTTTTACATTCAAGAGATGAAAGAAACTAAGTAATGGTCTAGGGTTAGATGTTACCTAGATGAAGTCAACACACCGTATCCAGACATTGAAGGGACTCCTCTTTGGCTATGGAGGATGACACCTACAGATAAAAGAGACTTAAACAAGAAGGTTGTTAGATAGATAGGTAGTAGACTGCCAAGCAAAAGCTTGATCCCAAAAGTACAAAGTCTTCCTGAAGGGGTGACAGTCTACTGGTTGATAAAAAGCAAAATGTTGCTAGAAATAGAAATGATAAAAGACTAAAAAAAAGAAATAGAAACAAATTCATACCTATATGTGGCAATCTATCTTCCACAGTCACCAGTGTCAGTTAGTCTACCGGCGTTGGTTGGTCAAGGTCACCAGCGTCAGTTAGTCTACCGATGTTGGTAGGGGAAATGGGCCTAATGGCTAGCATCGGTTGGGTCAATGAGGCTTTGGACGAGTCTCAGGTCTGTCTGTAGTCAGTCAAAATGGTCTGGGAGGTATGTGGGGGTTTGATGGATTGTGCTGGACTTACAGGGTAGAAAGTATGGTTCAAATGAGGGATCAGATGGATGTCAGGGGCCAAAGGGGAGATAAGGGTGAGAGAAGGCTTTTTAGCCTCTCAGGGAAGAGCAGCCTAGGTTGTGTCCAAAATGCTTGAAAATGGACAGTAGATTGACTGCTAAAGTATTCAAAATGATAGTAAAATAAAACCAACACAAATACTTAGCTATGGGTGGAGAGGCAGAGGTGTAGGAGCCTTGTTTCTATTGTGGCTGGTGATGGAGATGTCATGTAATCCTCAATCCTATGTGGAATGACTAGTGTAGAACCTCTGAGCTTGGAGAGTGTTGTTGAAACACTGATACCTACAAGAATTTGAGGAGTGAGAGAGCTGGAAGTCTGAAGTAAGAGAATTCATGTTTGCGGGGGCCAATAATAGAAGCAAAAATTTAGTTTTAAAGGGACAGACGTCGGTGAAACCACTGGCGTCAGTCAAATACTGACTGGCATCGACAACTAAAGAATAGGAAAAAGGGGCTAAAAATAGCCTTTTTGCCCATTCTTCCATCTGTCAGGGTCAGCTGGTCATTAGAAAATGGTTGAGGGTAGGTTAAATGAGTGTGAGAGGCTAGTGGGAGGGATAAAATGGGGGTTAAGCATTTAAGATTTGGCATGGGGTGAAGAATGGTATCCAAGGAGAGGTATCCTAGGAGGGGTGAGGTGTCAAGGGGGTTTATTAATTTAAAATAGTTATTTTATTTTTAAATTAATAAGTGTATGGGTTTGGGAACATTTGAAATGGGACCAAAGGGGACCAAGGGGTGACCAAGGGATAGACACAATTTTGGTGTCTACATTTGCCCCTTTTTGTCTTGTTGGTTGTTCTTGACGAACTGTAAGACAAAAATAGGATTCGGTTGCCCCAGGTATGGGATGAGGTGTTCCCCCCTCAAAGCGGGAGTCGAGGGAAGGGAACCGGAGATCAGGTGTCAATTTGATAGAGAGATAGATGGAAAGGGTGAAGGTTGGAGTGTGAATGCTGCAAATGATAAGATTACGTGTATGCCATACCACATGATAGGTAAGTCAAATTGTCATGGTCAAAGGTCGAGGAGTGCCAAAATTGAAATAATCGAGCCCCAGCATTTAGTCGTAGCTAATTGGGTTAAATGATCCAAGTGGTAGCTCCAAAGGTCATCGTGTTCCAAGTATCCCAGGCCTAGGAAGTGCTCTTGGAAAACATGAAAAAGGCCACAAGCAGTGGGGATCAACTGGAGCATGATCCAATACTTATGGGGTTCATAGACAATTTGATAACGAGGAGCGAGGTAGCAAGGGCAATCAAAACAACTAAGACAGAGTTGTCTTGAAAGTGGTCGGAGGAGATAGTCATGATCTCTAAGGTCTATGGTCGAGTCAGGCGGAGGCAAAAGTGATCTTAAGGGTGCCCCAAGAGGCTAAGATGACTTCTACTATGAGAATTGGCTGATTAGGGGCATGAATTTGGTCAGTGTGAAGGAGGTTGAGGAGTTTTAAGGCTGCTAATGTCAGCTAGAAAACCAATGTCAGTGGCCAAAAGGGACTGATGTCAGCAAAAATTGGCCGATGTCTGTGGCCTAGGGCATGATTATGATGACATCAGTGGCCTACTAAGTCTGACAAAACTAGATTGGTGGCCCACCAAAAGTCATTTGTGATTGTTGACCAAGTGAGAAAAAGGAGCTCTGGAGTGACTGAGTAAAAGTGACCCCAAGTTAACTGATTAAGCAGTGTGAGGTGTTGGAGGGAGATTGGTGGAGAGAGGGAGTGATTTAGACTGGGAGTGGAGGTTGAACTATTGATTGTGGGCTAAGAGGAGGTTACAGAAGAGAGTGAGATAGAGGAGATGGCAGAGGGTGGAGGAGGACCCGTGGGAGGTCCACCACTAGCGGCACCCATTGTGCCACCATAGCGGCAATGACAGGATGAGGTAGGAGGTGTTTTGAGCTTGTTTGGTTTGATTTTGCATTTGTTTTGGTTTTTGAAAATTTGTTATTTTTAGCTAGGAAATGAGAGGGAGGGGTAGTTAGGTGGGTGGGAAGGGTAGGTAGGCCATTATAGGGTGATTTAGGAGGGTTAAGGGGGAAATGGGGTGTTAAAGGGGGAAGCCCTAATTTTAGGGCTCACCCCTTTCGACTATAAGGCTGAACCAGTCACTAACATTGGTGGGGTCACTGGCATCAACCAACTAGTGACTGGCATTGGTCATTCACCTACTGACGTCAATCACAAAGTGACCAAAATCGGTTAGGTAAGTGTCGTTGCTGGCATGATAACCGATGTCAGTGGCTACTTGGTCTAAAAAGGTTGGAAAAAATGCCAAGGTGAGGGGCTGAAGCTGCATTAGGGGCTTCTTGGGTGTTAGGATAGCCATAGATGGTTAGGTAGATGGTCAAAAGGGCAAATGGCTGAGCTAGGTCTCCCAAAAGGGAAGAAGAGTCATGGGGATTGGTAGTCACATTGTTAACATGAGTTGGATTGTTGGATGTAGGCGAGGTAGACACTTATGCTATAAGATCGACTGTCACCATTGCTGACGTGGATGAATTGGGACATTATTGGGGAGGAGTGGGTGCAGATGAGCGTAGTGGGACTTGGTGGGCTATGGTGATACTGTCAAGTGGCATGAGATGTGAGCCTGATGGTGGCTCTGATTGAGTGGTGGGATCACTCCACCAACACCTTTCACTTGCTGACAAGAGAGATGACAGTGATGGTCAAGGATGTGTACCAAATTTTGTGATTGTTGGTACACAGAGTGGACCTATATGCATGCTTGAGAGAGGTACATGACATCCACATGGTTATGTTATTTAGGGAGCACATCACTGAGATGAGTTACCACTCAGTGAGTTTTGCATATGAGCCCCTCTACACTATTGATGAGGATGCACATTAGCTAGTGATTTTGATGATGATAGGCATCACGATCTATGTGCTACCAGATGTAGAGGGAGGTAGGTTTTTGATTACTATGACTAGGGTTTTGATAGAGATGGTGGAGTAGCAGATAGTGTTTGCCTAGGTGCCTGTCTTTTTGGCCTAGGTATACAGAGAGCTATGGGGCATCAGTTGATGGCAATGATATAGTCTATGTGTGGGCCACCTCTTGCATTGCTAGGCTTACAAGCATATCATAGTTACATGACCTCTCGGCCTCCCAGTGGTGATTCAAGCCAGCTTCAGGGTTAAATTCATATGATGGCATGAGATGATGGCACATGTGTGGATGGATGGAGTGGTCAAAGACATTGACCACTATAAGGGGGTACTAAAGGCCCTAATCCTAGTAGATATTACTTGGAGACCGTACCTAGTGTACCTAGCCTTTAGAGATTAGGCATAACAGCTAGTCAGGGTGCAGAGCATCAGGTGGGTTAGGGGCAGATGAGCTGGCGAGCTCAAGAGGGTGCTAGTGGAGAGAGTGTGGTGCCAGTATGGGCTACTTTAGGATGTGCTACCCACCTTCCCACAATATAGATGAGATGACATTGAGGCACCGCTCCCATTGCTAGAGGAGACAGAGGGGCTAGATTTTGAGGAGCTACCAATAGGACTTGGGATAGTCGATCCAAGATGCACAGAGGCCTATACGGCATGGTGGGTAGGGTAGTACATAGGCATGCAAGTGGGGCCATACCCTGATCTATAGGCTATGATCAGAGAGTGGGATGCAGCCTACTAGGAGAGAGACATGGCCAAATAGGAGAGGGATGCAGCCCAGGGCTAGGTGCCCATTTTGCAGGGGCAAGTCACAGTTTTGATAGGGTAGATGGAAAGGATGATAGGCCAAGTGGTAGTGTTGATAGGGTAGGTCATGATGTTGTAGGGACAGTTGGTTGTAGCCCAAGCATAGGCATTGGCAAGGCAAGTTTTGGGAGGATAGGGCCTATGTCAGCACCCACATCAGTAGCTAGTTTAGTAGTCCACATAGTCAGCATCAATGTAGCCATCATTTTCATAGCCATAGGGTTTAGTGTAGGGCATGGCAGTAGGTCTGATGGGTCCACCATAGACTGTACCTATTACTAGGTATAATATTGTGCTAGATGAGATCACGTATTATGAGGGGGCCATCAAGAGGTTCCCTTAAATACAATGATACTCTGAGATGAGGGCAAAGTTGAGCCAGTTGTGAGGGACTACTTCAAGTTCACACAGATGGTGCAGATCAGAGGGTGGAGATGACATAGCATCATCCTGATTGCCACCACCACCACCATAGCCACAATCTTGAGGGTAGGTTTTGATGCGATGTATATATCGGCCTGTGAGCTGATGATGTGAGATGTATTATATTTTTTGAGAGAGAGAGACAGAGACACAGATTGTGCCATTGTAAAATTTTTGATATATATATATATATATATGATGAGATGTTTGATCATGGATGTGTTATGAACATGTTTTTGATGTTTAATGTTTACAGCATTTTTATGTGTTTTAATGATGTATGTTGAGATATGATGTTTATGATGAATGTGATGATATTTTATAATGGTTTTTATGTTATGACTTTTAGATTATGGTTGATGATGATATGATTATGGCATGACTTTTGGATTTATTGTGTAATGATGATAATGATGATTATGTTAATGATGTGAATGATGATGTTTTAAGTTTATGATGTGGATGTTTTGATTTTTATGATGATGTAAATGATGAAAATGATTATGTCATGACTTGGAGATTTATTGTGTAATGATGTATGCAATGATATCTAACGATGATGTTTGATGATTATGTTATGATGTAAATAATGCAAATGATTATGCTAATGATTGTAGAAATATGTGATTAGTTGTGATGTGATTGGCAGGTAATGAAAGAATGTGACGGAAGGCATGGCTGAGCTAACCCCAGAAGACCCCATGTCAACTAAGTGCTGCCTACATAGCCCTTGTTGTTAGGGCCTCCAGCCAATGTAGTTCTCCCTAAAAGGGAGGAAGGGTCAAAGTTATGGGTTGTTTTTGGTCGAGGTCAAGTCATGGTCAAAGATAATATGGTTTGTCCATCAGGTAGACGAACAAATGGATGTGGCTGAGCTAACCCCAAAAAACATCGTGTCATCTGAATGCTGCCTACATAGCCCTAATTGTAGGGGCCTTAGACTAATGTAGTTCAGATGAGAAGACAAAGTGATCGATAGTTGGTTTGGTCATGAGAATGGTTTAGCACTTCCCATATGTCTGATGGTACATGCTTGAAGAGAAGATGATGTTATAACCTTTGCCATATTGTGCAATGGTGTATTCTGTAACATTGGTCAAGGTTTTTCATCCCTATCAATTGTCCATATTAGGTGATGGATGTTTGATAAAAATGAAATGAGTCTATTTATGCTTCAATAAGTAATGGTTTATGTTGGACATAAATTGTGTGGTCGATAGTTTCCATGTGTATTAGTGTCCATAAAAACTAGTCTGAATAGACTGTGTGAGTGGTCTGAAAAGGGATTTGCTTGGGTTGGTAGGTCAAATGATTTGGTTGAATGTGACCAAAGTGTATGGGCAGAACGTGAAAGGCATATTCACCCTTTCATTGACAAGGACCAGAATGATAGCATAGGTAGGGGTTGTTAGAACCAAAAGCCCCTTTCATGCATTACGTCGTTGACCATTAGTTGTGTTAGAGAAGTAATTGAATCATTTTGACATTAAAATGAGCTCAAAGTCCCTTGAGTAGGTGATGTGATAGGTAAGAATAGGGTAACCCTTTTGTAGTAGGGATAACTTTGCCCCTTTTTATAGGAGACCCTGAGACGACTATAAGCCAAGTCCATGACCCTTTTTTTTTTTTTGGGCAGACTGATCAATGCGGGAAGTCTACATGGAGATGTCATTTTGCTTTGTGGTCATTTGTGAAGCTGATCGATGCAAGAAGCTTTTAATAAAGTGTTATTTGTAGCAAGATCTAGTCATATCCATCCTTTGAGGGAGTGGTCTATATTTTTGCTTTATATATATGAGGGCTTTGAATAGCTGTCCTTCAAGGGAGCAGTCTATTAGCTACAACAATGATAGTGCAGCTATCCTTCGAGGGAGCAGTCTGCTTTTAGAGCTTGTGACCTGTGATATTTTGACATCTCAATTTATTTTTGATAGAATTTTGAGTCATGGACAAGACTATAAAATTTCAAGGGCTCCCTTTTATTAGGACAATGCATCTATACTTAATAAAAGGGTTACAGAGGGTTTGTTTAGGGGAATAGGGTTGAAAGGAATGAGGATTAAGAGGATGGGGATTGCTCAAGGGATGAGCTCAAGTTAAATGTCAAGTGAATGAGTACTCGACTAATAGTAGAGTGGTCGCAGATGCAAGGCATTAAGAGGCTCAGGTTTTAGACAGCCTTCAAGAGAAGACAGACAATAAGTCCCTGACCCATACTTGTGCATTATGATGAAAGGTCTGAGCCAATTAGGAGCAAACTTACCTCATTTACTTCTTTCCATATTGGTCACGTGTTTGATCAATGTTAGATTGGTTGATGTTTGGTCGGGGCTTGGTTGGTGTCTGGTTGAGGTCATGGTAGTTGGTATAAAGTCGAACTCCCCCTAGTTGTAGGGAGAATGTTTGGCACCCACTGTAAATAATCAATGAGTTGGATAAATGAGATGGAGAGAAGATGATGAAGCTCCTCTTTGACAAGGAGTGTAATGCAAGGATGTATCCTGTGAAGTTTTTGTCTAATAGGCTTAGTCTAAGAGGGCAAGATCCTGATCTTCTAGGTTTGAGGCAAGAATCCCAGAATGACTGAAAGTGATGGAGGCAATGGTAGGTAATGTTTGGATGAAAGTGGCCAGTGGTCAAGGGTCTTCGAGTTGGATCTTCACTACCTGTGAGGCTTTGATCAAGGTTTGATGATGCTGTGGAGAGCTTTGAATGAGATCACCCAAAGATGCCTTCACAGAAGTTTGATGAAATTGTTTCACCATGGAGTCACGAATTGGTTTTGAAAAAATTAGTCGAGATATGTCCAAGATTGAAATCTTGGGTTGTGGTGGTTAAGAGGGCTTGATATAAGGATATGTTAAAGGGATAGAAACATTCAACTTAGTTTCATCCTTCATGTGTCATGGCCTGATGGCCACATTAATGGAGTTGATTTCGAATAATGGGGTTAAAGGTGGTAGAGGGACCATAGTCCGATGAGGGGATCCCAATATAGGTGAGGATGTTTGAGATGCATGGGATGGTGTCAATGGTTTGGTTAAAGGGTGGTCGAGAGGATCCTTAATGAGAAGGATATCCTTTTGATGAATGATAGCTTTAAGATCACAGCAACGTTCAACGTCATGTCCAAGTGTGCAATGATATGCACAAAATTTTGTGTCATCAAACCAAGATGGTCTTGATTTGAGAGTTGATGAGTGTGAAGGTGAAGAGGTTTGGGAGACATTAGATGGTGTCGAAGGTTTGTGGATAGTATCCTCAAGAAGAAGGGTGTCTTTTTCCATGTATTAGCGAATGATAACTTTGAGGGCATAGCGATTCTCAGTGTCATGTCTTGGTATGTGATGATATAGGCAAATCTTAGTATCATCAAACCAAAAAGGTTTTAACCTGAGAGGTTGGAAGGGTTTAATAGGCAGAAGGGTTATGCTAGAGGTTTGCAAAATTTGGTACAATATCAAAGCGTATGAACCCACTAAAGGGTCTGTGCTAGTTGATGCCTGAGATGTTGATGACATTTGCTTGGGGGGCATTGAAGGAGGCTTCTGTACCACCTTTTGGTTTTGTGGTGTAACCACATGTGCAAATGACACTTTCTTTATGAGAGGTGCCAAATTTTTTAGAGAGGTTAGGCTTATGGTAGGCAAAAAGAGTAATGGCGATAACTTGTTTTGGTTAGGGGTTAGAGTAGGAAGTACTCCTATCATGGTAGAATGATGAGGGCCCAAAATGGAGGGTAATGTTGATGGTGGAGGGGGAGTTCACCGCCATGGTTTAGCAGTCTTATTTGGTTTAGTTTAAGGACTACTATTGGGTGAGGCAAGGTTCAAGTCTACCTTCACTTGCGGGTGAGTGAGGTTAGTGATGGGGTGAATACCGAGTGATTTGATCAATTTTGTGGTGGATGAGGGTTTTGGTTCTGATGTGGATGGTTGAGGTCTTGAAAGTTGAGAAGTGGAAGTCTAGTCTTTATTGGAAACTTTTGGAGATTTTGTCACAAGAGGGTCAGCGGCATGAGATGAGATGGGCTGGGCAGGATGAGGAGCTTTGAGTCGCTCCCATAATCCCTGATGCTCTAATTTCCTCAAATGGAGAAGTCCTAGTTTTTTGACCAATAGAGAGAATGGTTGGGAAGATGTTGGATGAGGCTTTGGTCCTTCAAAATATGTGGATGGTCATAGGACCGAAATGTGTTAAGTGTATTAATTTTGGACCCAAGGTGTGAGGGAGTCATAACTGGATCGTCTTTGGTCAAGGAAGGTGAAGAGACAGGGTCTTCTTTGGGTGGAGAAGGAATCAGAGAATGTGGTTCCTCAAGAGGGTAGAGGGTAGGGATAATTGTGCCTTCTACTTGCAGTTGAGGAGTAGGAAGGGTAGGGTCCTCCATTGGTAACAAGAAGGAGGAAGGTGGGGCTATTGGTGCTGACATAGTCGAGGCATCCTCCAATATAAGGGATGTCGATGGAGAACTAACAGGAGAAGAAGGTTCATCCATGTGTGGTGGACTGATGGGTTGACTAACCTCTTGAGACTATGAGGGAGGTTAGTTAGGGATGAGAGGCGAGACCGTGTTGACTGTGCATATATTATGTTCTTGAGAGTCATCAGTCATGGTCTACACACTGTTTTGGCTAAGAGGATGGTTAGGAAAGGGTTGTTTAAATATGTCTATGATTTGATTGGGTGGTGTATTTGGGTTGTCCAAGATGAGGTCACATTTATCTAGCATGTCTTGAATGATGTTCTTGAGAGTCTTACAGTTGTCCGTGTCATGGCCTTTGACACGGTGATAATTGCAAAAGTCATTCTCCCTATACCATGTAAGGATGGCGCGTGAGGGATCAAATTGAGGAGGTGGTTGGATTTGGGTGAGATTGAGGACTCCCTGTTTGACAAGTTTGTCCAGCATAGATGCGTATGACTCTCCTAGTGGAGTATATTGATGCTGCACATATCTTTCCTAGAATTATCGTGTGATACTTTGGGATGTAGAAGGTTTGGGCTGGTTGGTTGTTGTCAAAGATGATAGTCTAACAACTACATCATTTGTTATTGCCTTAGATTTGGAATTAGAGGAAGAAGGTTTAGAGGAAGAGTCATTAGACTTGGTGTTGGGGTTTTTACTCTGCAACTTGACTTTGTTTTCCTTGATGACATGTAGTTCAAGCTTCCTAGCCATCGTGAAAGCTTTGTCAAAGGTGCGGAATGTCTGGACCTACAAGGTAGAGGAAATATGTTTGGCACACACCTAAGAGAAGAGCTCGATGAGCTTGGGTTAGGGAAAAGAAAAGGAGAGCTAGTTGATCAAGCCTCTCCAACAGGCAACAAAATTGGCTATGGATTTGTCATCAAACTACTTGATAGAATACAGATCTATGATTGAGACCTTTTTGGTGATATTGATCAAAAAGTGGTTAAGGAAAAGTTGGGCTAGCGGGGTGAATGTGAAAAGAGAGTGATTGGTGAGGGAGTTGTACCAATTGAGAGCAACACCAGAAAGTGACATGGGGAATGTGCATAGAAGTAACACATCATCATAGGCTATCAAATAACAAGCATGTCTAAATGCTCATAAATGCTACTGTGGGTCTTCCTTACTCTAAAATCAAGTAAATTTAGGAAGTTCCCACTGACTGGGATATGGCTAGATTGGGACTGAGGGATGGATGGGTTCATTACAAATTTGGTTATATGAAAGGACATTTCTTGAGCCTAGAACTGAGGTCTCAAGATTAGACATTTTGTCCATCAACATTTTGATTAAGTCTATTGATAGATTTGTGGGTGGAGTGCCCCCTAGGTTGTAAGGCACTTGGAAGGTGCTATAAGGGGCATATGATGTAGTCGGTTGCACTTGTATAGGCACAACGTATTGACAACTAGCCATTGGGACATATGTGGAAGCCAGGGGTGCTTGTGTCATGAAGGTAGAAGGCACGACTAGGTTTGATGTTGTCATAGGTGGTTGGATAGTGGCAACACTAGCCAATTGATGAGTAGCCACCCTAGTGTTGATGGGGGTGAGAGTAGGCAGGATGGAGACAACTAGATTTTAGAAAGGGGTAGAGGTTTGTTGAATAGTCTGCGGTTGATGAGGGGTCGAAACCCTACTGGAAGTGGGCCCAGAGATGGAAGGAGAAGCCAAACTTTGAAGATTAGTCATGGGCTAGTTATTAGTTGAGGTGATGGCCTAGGTGTCTATGGGTTGAACCACAGATGTTGTTAATATGGCTGATGTCTCGACAAAGGAGGTTGGCATCCCATAAATTGGGTAGCCTAAGGAGTCTTGTGTTTGACTTCACGTGAGATAGTGTTGAAGGGATTTGACATTGAGGTCTAAGAATCTTTTGAAGTCCTGGTCCCCCTCAGGGACAATGGGAGGCTGAGTCGGGGTCGGTTGGGTAGGAGTTCGTTCGGTCTTTGAATGATACTCCATTAGAGGACTAGTTATGGAAGGTGAAGGTGGAAGCAGTTGTTGCCTCGCATGGTCAACAAGAGTCTTGGTTTGACTACATGTCAAAACCATTCAAGGCAAGATAATATGCCCTTACTATCTCAAACAACCAGATAAGAACAAAAAAGAAGATGAAGACAAGTAGACCCTAAACGTTAAATTCCTAAGAATAAATTTTTAGGATCATGTTGGCTTATGCCTTAGAGCATGTTTGGGAAGTTGGATTTTAGAACAGGTCCTAGAAGAAGTAGTCTAAGGTTGGTTTTAGGTTAGTTTTGGTGCTCAAGAGTCTGTGTTAGGTTTTGTATGTGGCCTGGTGCTAAGGAGCAAGCTCCCCTCACTTCATAAACCCAGAGATAAGCTGGGCCGCTTAGCCAGTATATACTTCCCCTAGAGTTTATACTTTGCCAGAGAATAGAGTGGGCTCTCCCCTTGGTAGTGAAGTCCAAGTAGGATTACCAGGAAGGGTAAGGTATCGACTAGGTGATGAAATCCTAGTCAGACCTTGTCTCAAGTATGTTTAGATGTTTGATTTGTGAAAGTGGTTAGGTTGTGTAACATAAGTGGACTATGCTTTATTCATGATGCATTTTTTAATTTCTAGATGTGTGGACTAAATATGCATTCAGATAGAAATGAGATGCAATAGATTTTAAGCCAAAATAGAAATGTGTGTTTGGATGTAGACAAATAGAGAAAGGGTTGAAGAGTATGAATTTTACTACTCTAAGATGAAAGAAAGAAAGAAAAAGAAAGATTATTTTTAACTTTGATGATGGTGTATTTTAGAAGAGATAGAAGAGAAAGATGCAAGGAGAGACCTAATGCACCTATATGAAAAGTTTGCTTTAGAAGAAAAAGTATGAACCTAAGGAAAATTCCTAGGGTCCCACCGGGCATGCCAGAATGTTTCTAGTAATTTTTGCTTTTCCACATTCAAGAGATGAAAGAAACTAAGTAATGGTCTAGGGTTAGATGTTACCCAGATGAAATCAGCACACTGTATCTAGACATTGAAGGGACTCCTCTTTGGCTATGGAGGATGACACCTGCAGATAAAAGAGACTTAAACAAGAAGGCTATTAGATAGATAGATAGTAGACTACCAAACAAAAGCTTGATCCCAGAAGTACAAAGTCTTCCTGAAGGGGTGATAATCTACTGGTTGATAAAAAGTAGAATGTTGCTAGAAATAGAAATGATAAAAGACTGAACAAAAGAAATAGAAACATATGCATACCTATATGTGGCAATCTATCTTCCACAATCACTGGTGTCGATTAGTCTACCAATGTCAATAGGTCAAGGTCACTGGCATTGGTTAGTCTGTCGACATCAGTAGGGGTAATGGGCCTGATGGCCAGTGTCAGTCAGGGCAATGAGGCTTTAGATGAGTCTCAGGTCTGTATGTAGTCAGTCAAAATGGTCTAGGAGGTCTATGGGGGTTTGATGGCTTATGCTGGGATTACAAGGTAGAAAGTATGGTCTAAATGAGGGATCAGATGGATGTTAGGGGCCAAAGGGGAGATAAGGGTGAGAGAAGGCTTTTCAGCCTCTCAGGGAAGAGCAGACTAGGTTGTGTCCAAAATGCTTGAAAATGGACAGTAGACTGACTACTAAAGTATTCAAAAGGATAGTAAAATAAAACCAACACAAATACTTAGCTGTGGGTGGAGGCAGAGGTGTAGGAGCCCTGTTTCCATTGTGGTTGGTGATGGAGATGTCCTGGAATCCTCAATCCTGTGTGGAATGACTGGTGTAGAACCTCTGAGCTTGGAGAGTGCTGTTGAAATGTTGATACCTACAAGAAGTTGAGGAGTGAGAGAGATGGAAGTCTGGAGCAAGAGAATTCATGTTCGTAGGGGCCAGTAACAGAAGCAAAAATTTAGTTTTAAAGGGACCAATGTCAGTGAAACCACCAGCATCAGCCGAATACTAACCAACATTGGCAGCCAAAGAATAGGAAAAAGGGGCTAAAAATAGCCTTTTTTCCCGTTCTTCCATCTGTCGGGGTCAGTTGGTTGTTAGAAAATGGTCGAGGGTGAGTTAAATGAGCGTGAGAGGTTAGTGGGAGGGATAAAATGGGGGTTAAGCATTTAAGATTTGGCATGGGGTGAAGAATGGTATCCAAGGAGAGGTGTCCTAGGAAGGGTGAGGTGTTAAGGGGGTTTATTAATTTAAAATAGTTATTTTATTTTTAAATTAATAAGTGTATGGGTTTGGGAATGTTTTAAAGGGGACCAAGGGGTGACCAAGGGATAGACATGATTTTGCTGTCTACAAGATGCCATCATTGATTCCATAACTAGTTATGACATGTTATTTATTATGGATGGCTTCTTGGGTTATAATCAGATTCACATTGCCCTTAAGGAACAACATAAGACCACTTTCACCATGGAATGGGGCACCTATTGCTATGTCAAAATGCCCTTTAGCCTCAAAAATGATGGAGCCACTTACTAATGATTAATGACACATATCTTCCATGATATTATCCACAAAATTGTTGAAACTTATGTGGATGACCTCATTGATAAATATAAAATTTGTAAGCCTCATTTATCATATCTTGTTATCATATTTAAACGATCTTCTCAAATATTGGACTAGACTCAATCTTTATAAATGTGTTTTTAGTGTCACATCTAGAAAATTATTAGGATTCCTAGTCTCTCTTTGTAGTATCGATATTGACCAAGCTAACATTAGTGTTATCATTAGCATGCCCATTCCTCAATCCATTCCTGACATTTGTAATTATTTAGGAAAACTTATGGCAATTAGATGATTTGTCCCTAAAATGACTTATCATATCCACTCTATCAATTCTCTTCTCAAGAAAGGTACTACTCTAGAATGGATGGACCCTTTGTCAAAAATCCTTTGATAACATGAAAGATTCATTACTTAAACCACCTACACTTCTTCCTCTTTCTCATAATTGACCCTTGATCTTATATACTTCTTCCATACCTATATCAGTAGGGGCAATGTTTGCCCAATAATACAATACTGGAAGAGAGTATGCCATCTATTACATTATTTGAGGCCTAATCCATTATGAGATATGTTATAGCAAAGTTGAATGTGATTGCTTCACCATCTATTTCATAACTAAAAAGCTTCACCACCATATGATTTACCAAACTAATTATGTCATCATTCATTTTGACCCCTTTTATCACTTATTCTCTAAAGCCTTTCTTCTTGGAGATAGAATTATAAAATGGATGGTCCTCATTATGAAATTATATCTCCACATTATGACTCAAAAATCTATCAAAGGGAAAGTCATAGTTGATCAACTTGCCATAGCTCCCATCCTAGTTACCAATCACCTTCAAGATGGTCTTTTAGATGATAATATCTTGCACATTGAAGGTCTTAATCAAGTTATTTATCTTAGATTATTTTCATAAATTTACCAATGATCTTGATGTAAGTAATCTTGATGAATCTTCTATTCCCTCTGATACTACTAAACCTAAAGTAGTTATTGAGGAGCTTCCTAAAATTAATGTCAACTTGCATGAGGATACTTGGACCCTACACTTTGATGGTACTAAATGCCTTCAAAGAGATAGGGTAGGTTGCATTCTCACAATTCATCTTGGCAAAATCATTCCTTTATCTTTTTTCTTCACCTTTGATGTCACCAACAATATGGATGATTATGAATCACTCTAATCTAAGGCATGCGAGTTACTCTTGATTTAGACATTCAATATTTGCATGCCTTAGGTGTTTTTTAACTCATTTTATACCAGATCAATGGTGATTACCAATGAAAAATCAAAAACCTCATTACCTATCATCAAATTATAACTACTCTCACTAAATATTTCATCTCTTTCAATATTGAGCCTATCCCTCATGATCAAAATTCCATTACCGACTCCCTCACTTTTTCAACTTCTCTCTTTCATCCACACCAAGTTCTTTCTAATCCCACCTTTATTATACAAATACAAAAATCTCCATCTTAAACTCAACTAGTAGATTCACTTATCTACCACATCGAGGTTGTTACCATTTGATAAAGCCCATTCTATAATGACATTATTCAACTCTTAAAACATCAAACTTATCCTCCTAAATTATATTATTGTGAAAAGACATGTATTCATAAATAAGCTTTCAAATATATATTTAAATATAATATCCTTTATTATTGTAACTCTGAAGGTACCTTGTTATATTGTGTTATTCAAGATGAGGTCCCTCCTCTTCTTGAATAATCACATGGGGGCATTTTTGGTAGTCATTTTAGTGGACATTATATAACCTATAAATGCCTATGTATGGGTTAATTTTGGCCTACTCTTAAAAAGGATGTTGTTATATTGACTAAAAAGTGTACTCCTTGTCAACTTTAAAATGAACTAATTCATTCACCTCCAATCGAGCTTCAAATTATATAATATCCTTGGCCATTTTCCATGTGGGGATTAGATCTCATCGGTAAATTAGCTCATTCTCAAGATGGGCATGTTTTTATAATCACTACTACAAAATATTTTACCAAATGAATTGAAGCCATGCCTCTTGTTAATGTCACTAGTAACACCATTGCCAAATTCATTTTTAACTAAATCATATTCTACTTTTGTGTTCTTCATACTATCATTTTAGATAGTGGTGGTAATTTCAAAAACAAATATGTCGAATAACTTTGTGCTAAATTCAAGATCTATCACAAATTTTATACCCCTTATCATTTGTAATATATTGGTCAAGATAAGGCCACTAATAAACTTCTTAACAAAATTATCTTAAAAATAATTTATGAAACCCACACGGATTGACACATTCACCTTTTCCCTACTCTTTGGGCCTATCAGACTAGCATATATACTACCACTGGGGTAACACCATTTTATTTAGTCTATGGTTTTGAATCAATCCTTCTATTAGAGTTTGAGATTCACTCCCTTCATATATCTCTTCATGATATCATTATTGATGAATAACTATGTAATGCTCATTTTCATGCTCTTGATCTCTTTAATGAACACCATCTTTTTACTTTGCAACATAACTGCCAATACGAGGCTCATATTGTCAAACAACATAATACATGTGTTAAAGTTAGCATATTTAATGTTGGTGATCTTATCCTTAAATTAAACTAAACTCATGATAAAGAAGGTAAATACATCCAAAAATGGTGGGGTACCTATCTAGTCAAATATATTATTAGTTCAAGTATCTACTCCCTTCAAACTAATGAAAGCCATATTTTAAAAGAGCCCACTAATGCAAAATTCCTTAAGAATACTTTGCCTAAAACATTTCTTTTTTTTCATGTTTTCTATCTACATCTATATAACACTTTTTTCAAGTTACTTACATGGGTCTCTCCCTCATTAGTAGTTTTCTCTTTTCACAAACCTTTAATCCTTCCTTTTTGGTCTTTTGGTTTCCCCTTTCTCTCATGAGTTGCATTGTAAAATCATAGATAGGACCTGGCCTTCCTCATGATATACGATAGTCTTATTTATTGTCACACTCTTTTTTACACACTTTTTGGCATCCCTTGGATTTATATTTTTTGAGTTGCATTGTAATAACATGGATAGGACCTAGCCTTCCTCAAAAATACCATATTTACTTTTCACATGTTTTTCATCACCCTTGTGGGTTTCTCTTTTATGAGTTGTAATGTAATACCATGGATAGGACCTACCCTTCCTAATAAAACAACATCTTGTGTTATTCCTTTTATAAGAAAATACTATTGATCCTTGTTCTCAACTCTAGCTTTTACTTCTTTTGATAAATAGAATTTACACAACAATCTATGTTAGCATGTTTTCATCCATTTCCCTTATTCTTAAGATAAAGAATCACACTTTACTATCATTTTATCCCTTTTTTTTTGTCATTTTAAGCAATTTAAATTGTTCTATGTATCATTCATCTTGATTTCCTTTCCTTTCACTCCACATTGGATAAAACAAGGTTGAAGTCGAGATAACACTTTTATTTCACCTAGATTTATGAGACTCTTAGACCCCTTGATATTTGAAGTTATCTTTCTTAGAAACCAAGTCCAAAGTATTCAATTGAAATTCATATTTAGCACTCATGTTTGGTTTTCCAAATCGGTATGAAGGAAGAATAGAAAAGTTTATTAACAAAGTTAAAAGACAAATCATTTGAAACAAAAGGCAATGATATATAAAAATTAACATATAAATCTCAAAAGTCAATATCACAATAAATACATGATTACAAGCACATCTCTTATCTTTAATAGAAGCTCAAACTCCACAATTGGCCTCACATAGAGCTGAGGCCCATTGGGGTGTGGTAGGCCAGTAGATTGGAATATGAGAATTCAACAAACTCTATGGTGATACTTACTTTCTCATGAAAGTAACCAATCTTTTAATTAGAATGATGACTCTATAAGGGGTCCTATGGAATGGGGAACACATTGTGGGAAGATAGATCCATTTTAATTTTCATGCATATAGCCTCCATAAAATGATCTATATTTTGTATTTTTTGACCCATGACTTATGTATCTAAGAGAAGTTCTTCAGAGTCCTTAAGGTTTAAAGTCTTCTTATTTTTACAAACCTAATTTGAGTGTCTTGACTTTGATGAAGATTTCCTCTACCTTGGTTTTTCCTTCATTCTTTGCTCTATTCATTTCATCTCCCCCTTTGATAGGTAAATTGTTATTCAAAATATATTTTCCTTCTTCTCTACTTCCCTTTTTTTACCTTTTAAAAACATGATAGCACTACTTTGTTTTCATTTTATCTATCCTTAGAGCGAAAAAACATGTTTGAGCAACTATGGATTACCTTCTTTATACCATAGAACTACATTCTCAGACTTATTTTTCTTCTTTTACAATTTATCATTTTTTATATTACCTTTATATTATGGGCACCTGAGTTTATACCTTTTTCCCTTATTGAGTGAGGTTGGTTTGTTACTTCTAAATCAAAAATGTTGTTTTCCCTTTCATGTATCTTTTTCCATTATTCAGTGAGATAAGGACTATTACTAATCAATCATCAATGTTGTTTTACCATTTTATTTTTTGTTTGTCCATATTTTTATAAGGATTGTTACTACTTTTACATCAATGTTTGATTACCATATTTTTGACATGTATCTTTGGTTTAACTTGGTGAGTTTTCCTTTCTTACTTAAGGTTTACTTGCTTGATTTTTTTGGTCTTTAGTATCCTTGGATTTTTGGTTACCCAATTTACTCTTATTTTAACTTAGTCATTTGGTCTAATATAGCACTTGTTACCACATTTTACAAAATTCCTAAGTATATCCCATCCTTATAATACTAGTTATCTTAGATTTCCTACATTTATTTGTTTTTTCTATTTAATTTTGTATACTTGGGTTTATCTAAGTTAGTCTTTATACCCTACACAATCAAAACTAACAACACAACAGACAACCATATAAAGATAAAGGTAAGTCAAGGTACACCTCACATTTAATTTTTAGTTATTTCCCTTTTTTATCATTTACTTTCAATTATTTTATGCTTTAAAATACTACAATTGTTTTTAGTATCAGTGTTATGTGTTCTTTTATTCTTTATTAAAGAACGATCCCTTGTTTCACCTTACTGACAAGTGATGAGCTTTGAGTGGGGCATATTTATACACCTAATATTTTTAAATTTTATCAATTACTAACACTTTACATCTTATAGGAACCGATCAAGACTCAATATATCTACTTACATGTCTTAACGGGTGCATCAAGAAAAGGGTAAATATACCATTATTGCTTCATAGGATTTTTATCCATTATTCCCACATTATTACCAATCCAACTAACTCCTAAAACCATTCCCTAAGTTATTAATCCTCCTTTACACACTCCTCCAGTATTTTCCACTTTTCATCACCTTAAGTCCCTTTTGTCAGTCAGTTGTACTAGGTTGAGTAGGTCAACCCTATATAGTTTTAGTTGATTTTCACTTAGGAACTAGTTTGGCCTTTGGCCGACATAGCTCATGACCTAGTGAATAATTATCCAAAATTGTGTTAGGTTGACTGGGTCAACCCTATTAGCCAAGATTTTTGGAAGGGTTTAGGGTCAAATCCACCTATATATGCAAGATAATTTAATCATTATTTCAATATGCAATAAAGATTTATTATTCACTCATGTTTCTTTACAATCTACTCTTCCACCATTTTACTTGAGGAGTCTTACCTTAGGGTTTCTAATTGGAGAATTTAGTCTTATGGATAATTATGGGATGATTTGGAATTTCTTAGTGATCCTTACAAACAACAACCTCTTGTAAAGACACTTTGGCTAAGGAAGAGATTGAGTCTCGATGGGTTCATCATTCAAGTAAGTATTTTCACAATTTTCTCCTTTCTTTAGTAGATAGAAGTAGCATAAGTATTAGCTTCAAATAATATTACTCTTTATATTCCATGTATTAGGGTCTTAATCATACATAATTTAGATTCTCTTATACATGTTTTGTTTATTTACTAACCCCTCATGTTGTGCCACAAGCTTTGGTGAGCACTAGATTAGATTAGATTTGCTTTACTGATTATTAGTTTAGTGAGATATCAAAACACATGACTCCCTTAGGGTTATTACATGATTTTTCTTGATTGGAGGCTTTTGAACCCTCCTTAGCATGGTTTATTGTGATAAGAGATCCCCTAATTGGGTCTAATGGATCCCCATATTGGTCATGTTCCCACTTAACAAATGTGTCCCCAATTAGAAGTGTATGGTATGATCTATCTTTTATAAGTTAGGATTGATTTATATACATTATTCATTTACCATTTAATTCACTAAAGACCTATGACACCTCTTGACTAAGTCTCATTACTCCATGACATAACTAGACCATTATAAGACAAATAAATAAAATTGCCTTAATTTTTCCAAATTTAACTTAAACATTACTAATAATACCTTATAAATACTATTTGAAGACCACTAAGGCATGTAATGGGCTATGAAAAAGACTAGAAAGACATGACACAAATTTTTCTACCTATAGGGATTGACATTTTGACCTTGGGGGTAAAAATAAGTCAATAAATCCTATGTATGTGATTAGATTTGTTTGATTCATTGAGGGAGCCAACATGTAACTTATTATTCACTTTGATTCCTAACTCAATGACAAAGAGGGAAAAATGTAATAAAATGGGAAAAGGGGGTGAGAGATAGAATTGTGTTTGACCTGAAAACCTCATGTGTTGATCATTGTCTACATACCATTACTTCAAAGAGGGATAAAACTATATGTAGTTATCCCATGTTATGGTGGTGTATATGAAATATTGGTGTAAATTTATATGTTGGTGAAATTATGGTATAATTAAGTGCATGAACAATTACTTATTGTTTATGGTGTATTCAGACTTAGATTAGGGATAATTGGTTTGTATGGACATACAACTGGGAAAAATAGGTGTTTTCCTCTAAATGTGTAGTTAGAATAATTTTGTGATTACAATATAGAAGAATCTTTCCATGTATTGAAAAAATAAATAGAAAATGTGCTTATATAGTGGTATTTTTGGGTTTTCATCAAGTGGGACTTGAAAAATGTGTAGGATGAATCATTATATGAATTTAAATTTTGTAAATTAGTCATTATTTGGTGGGAGTAAAAAATTAGTGTCTTTAGACACTACTAATCATCAACATTATTTCAAAGGAGTGGCCTTGTATAAGGATCAAAAACAAGTAAACTAGGAATGTGAATTAGTCTAATAGTGAGTTTAGGCTACTTATGATGAGGAATATGAATATTCATTATGAAAGTTGCCTAAAGGTATGTATCATCTACATAGAAGTATAGGAATATCAATTTAAAACCATGAAATTAAACATATTGTAAATGATATTTTTTTATTATGTTGCACCTCAATCTTGTAAACTTGGAAAACTTAGACCTTGAATGTTCTTCTTGGTTATACACTCTCCCTAATTTCATAAGCCTTGCATCTACTCTATACTAGTGCCCATTGGCCTATCTCTTAGTATGGCCATTCTTATGTTGATGGCATATGCATTCTATCTTTCCCAAAATTCTTCAAATATACTTATCTTACACCTCTACAAGTTTTGAGCCTATAATTATTTTACTACTCCATGGACATTAACATTTGTAATAGATATTAGTGTTAATGTTACTATCCTACCTTGATGTAAATGTCTAGTGCCCTAAATTCATCTAATTTTAAAATGAAACATATTCTAATGGTCAACCTAACTAATTTAATGCAAGTTATTACTCTAAAGTGATTGATACAAATACAAGATCAACCCTCATTTATTCATAACCTATGAAACCTAGCAATTAGACCCAAGAACATTCAATAAAAAAACTTCCCTTTTTATTCCTATTTCTAAACTAGTCATAGGGACTACATATTTATAGGTCTAAATTACTAAAATATTATCCCAAGATCTTGATTTTCCATGTTACAAGCTAAGTCACTATTGTACTTACTTTACACACATTGCATAATTCACACACAAGACAACATGTAGGAGAGAACTACATCATTTTGAGTCCCTATTCATATTATTAGATATATAGGTAACATTTTTTGATAATGAGGTCATTTGGGTTAGCTCAACACTATGTGCCCACTAATCCATTTTTCCCCAAGGTCACATTATAGATGGAAATCTAGGATTTTTCCATTTCACAAGGAGTAACTATCCTGACTAAGATCTAAATACACTAGAGTGAAGAAAATCTAAACCTAGAATCATCTAGGTGGTCACATCCTATTTCAATATATATTCCATACATGATACTATCTTTGGACTCTAATAATAACACTAACATAACTATTTAGGGCTGATGTAACTATCTAGATGACTAGAGGCACCGAATCTAAAATCTAACAATTGTTCTAGAACTATCTTCCCACTTTATTTTAGTGTGTTTGAGATCCATAGTTTTATTATCATCATAAAAAGCAAATTATTTATATTATTTGTCATTTTTATATCTATCTTAGTTGTATTTTCCATATTTAAACTATCTCAACATAATAAATTTAATATATGCTTATATCTGAGTTTAGAGTTTAATTGGTCTATTATAGATCTGATTATCACCCTTGTGCCATTTCATGTATATATTCTTAAACTTAATATTAAAGTAAAATACCTACCCCCACATTTCATTTTAAGGTTAAACATTTAGTGAAGTTGATTTTTGAATATCAAACCCTAGGTCACTTAGGGTTTTATAAACTTTTATTTTACCAACCCTTAATTATCATCAAATATGTATAACATGGATGCATCTATTATCCATTTTGGATTCCAATATGGCATAGTTACTCTAGTTTGATACATTATTTACCTTGTCAAATCTTATAAGAAAAGACATACTAATAATAAAAAGGTTTTAAAGCAAACACAATAATTAATCTCTTTTTAAAATTCATTTTCTAATGTTATAGAGCTACTCTATAGACACCAATAAGCATGATCTTGCCCTTTTATTTGGTATATATCTTATTTAAATGATATCTACCATCCCACACCCATTATTCACCCATGGCTTATATTGGATTCCATGGTCTATGTTGTTACTACTCAAAGAGGTAAGGTTGATCAACCAATCTTATCACCTATTAATACATAACAAGTGCCACCTAAACCCAGGCTTGTAATAAAATACAAGGGATATGACATTATTGAACAATTAAACATTACACATGCTAATCTTTTAATACTTGATCTTTTAAATTAATCTAATGTTTATAATGATATTGTATATGAAGCATTACATGAAACATGAGTCCCAAGTAATATTGAGACTAATTATTTTACAGATATTATGCAAGATCTTAATAATAATGAAAAGCTCATCACCTTTGAACCAACATATTTACCATATAAAGATGTTTCTAACTAAAATTCACCTTTTTCATATAAGTAATAATAAAAAATAAAGGTATCAAAAGAGTGATCATTGATAATAAATCAGGCCTAAACACTTGTAACATGCAATTCCTAAAAACCATGGGTATCCACACAACTCTTATCTAAAGCATTGTCATGTATATAAAAGGGTTTGATAATTTACGTAGCCCTCCAATTAGAAAAATTACATTGGATGTGACCTTAGGACCTGTTGGGTGATTATTTTGTCATCAACGAACTGATGGAAAAATGGGTATATCAACCACAACACAATGTGATTTATACGACAAAATGGGTGTGGTTACCACAACATAATGAGATAAATCTCTCCTCTTAGCAAGGGGAGGTTCCCTATAAACTATAATATACTAATATAAACTAAAAATAGACTTAGGGGTGAAATCATACCATCCATCTCTCTTTTTTTAGAGATGATGTTCACAAAATAAAGGATAATTCTTGTGTAGTTACTGAAGGCATTTCTCTTCTTTCAAAAATGATGTTCAACAAACAACATGGCTTCTTCTTGGATAGTAATTGGATCCACAAGAAACCTACAAAAGTACAAAATCTTTCATTATTTCTCCTATTAATTTAGGAAAAAATAACACAGTAGAATGAAGTTTAGCACAAAGTATCCACCAAAAACTACAACAGAGTAAAAGATTACGAAGGATAAGGGGAGCTCAAAGTCTCTCTAATATCTTGAAACATAAAACACACAGACTAAAGACAATTATGGTAGCACAAAGTCTCCCACAGTCAACTTTAAGACATCTTTCAAATTATTTCCACTTGTTCTACTTATTTGATTAAATGGTCAAGACTATGTTTAGGAAAAATACCTAAGAATGATTTCTTAGATGACACAAGCTATTTCAACACAAATTCTGAAAGGTCACTTTCTTTCTCATTCACTTGATAAAATATGATTTATAGTTTGAGCTCAAAGTCTCAGGAATGCCTCTCAATTTGGGAAAAGTTTAACTTCTAATAATAGAGAGATACCCCCTTTTTTATACAAATTGAGAGATTATAATATATAGCCTCTAAAGAAAGACTTTGGCACTTGTTTTTAAGAAATGGCTCATGTTGCATTTAATTCATTGGAAATACTGTGAAGGGGCCATGATGGAACAGGTCATCAGCCTTAAATTTTGGTGTTCTAAATCATCTCAAATGTCTTCTCCAAAGCATGGGTTGCTTGGTATTCTTTATGATGTTTACATGGTTGTCCATTCACCTTTACTCAATAAATAAAAATAGGCCACACCATTGAATGCTTGCGCTCTCTGATATTCACCTAGTGGATTGATCCACCTACTAGAATAACTCTCCTATAAATATTTTGGATTTCTCTATAATTTCTCTTTCCTTGCTATATTTTTTCTCTTTTTGGTGATCTGAGCTCTTAGGGCTATCTTCTTACTTTCTGATGGCTCCTTCAGCTCCTTCCTTGGTTGGTCACTAAGTTTGTTCTTAGGTCTACGTTATTTGAAAATCAACGGTTATTTTATTACCCTAAATTTGACATTTGTGGGGGCATCACTAGTCACTTTGAACCACTTTGAACCTTGAACCCTTAAAAATTTTTGGAGTTCAATGGTTCAATGGTTCAAAATTCAATAGTTTGGCAATTCAACGATTTAATGTTTTGTAAAGAGCCACATTCACTTAGTCTTCTTTATGAGTTCAAAGTGTCATTGGACCAATTGTTTCCACCATTTAGTTAAACCTTTTTATAAAATCTTCTACTTGAACCATTCGCTGAACTTTAAACTTTGAATCTTTAAACCCTTTGAATGCGTTGAAGCTTTGAACTCAGTGAACCTTTGAACTCTTTGAACATTTGAACTCTTTGAACCTTTGAAAGGTAGAGTTTGATGGTTCAATAGTTCAATGGTTCATTCCATATTATTGAAACCCACCGTTGAACCATCCTTACAATTTTTTAGAAAATACCTTAAGTGTTTTGAGATTTTTCCTTACAAAAGCTTGACTTTTGAGCCTATGATTTCCTTAGCTAAAAAGGCTTGTGAAATTGAATAACTTGACTACTCAGAACATTTTGAGAAAGAAAGAGACCATTTTGGTCTGTAGGACTGAAATGGTTGATGTGTTGTCCACAAAAACTAGTGACAGATTTTGGGAACAACAGCTGGCTCTAATTGGGGAACTTCCATCAATTGTATTTTGAAATAATTAAAGGGAGTAGAATCCAAACTCTAAGTGCCTTCATCTATGCCATTGAGATATTGATTCATGCCATACAAAAAGAGAAAGATGACAAAAACTAAATGAACAATATAAAACAAATAAATACTATACAAATGTACAATTGGACTTATCTGATACTTCAAGGATTGAAGTGCTTTAGATGCTACCCATTGTGAGGTAGTGAAAATGGCATCCCATCTTGATATCTCAATAATAAACTATTATCACCACTAAATTGATGGATGGTGAATGGACCTCTCTACAAAGAATCAAATTTGGCATGCATTCCTTTTGGTTTTCTTCTCTTGTCAAATAACAAGACTTGATCTCCAATTTGAAAATCATGAATCCTTGCTCTTTTATTGAAGAGTTTCTTTACCTTATTTTTATATGCAGCAATATGGTCCACCACCATAGTTCATTGCTTCGACTGCCTTTGCCAACTTCAATGCTAGTAGTTCTAGTGTGATTGGTATTTTTGCATTCAAACCATATATAAGTTGAAATGGTGACATACCTATCACCATTTTGGGTGTAATCTTGTCTAGCCATAAAGCGTCAAACAATGCTTTATGTTAGTTTCTTTGATTGTCATCTACCAACTTCTTGATAATGGTCACTAGGTTTTTTTGCTTGATTCTACTTGACCATTTATTTGTAGATAATAGTCAAAAGAGTAGGAAAGGATAATCCCATAATAGTAGTAGAACAGGGTAATCTCATGAGAAGAGAAATACGCTGCATTGTCTATTACAATCTTAGTTGAGACTCCAAATTAGGAAAAAATATTTTCTTTGAGGAAATTACATACCACTTCTAAAGTAGCATGATTGACTAGAATGGCTTCCACCCACTTGGTAAAATAGTTTGTGGCTGTGAGAACATAGTCATGTCCAACACTCAAGGATGGGTTTATAGTGCTAACGAAATCAATACCCCATTTTTGAAAAGGCTCTTTGATCACCACAAGCTTGAGAGGTAACATAAACAACTTGGGTTTCCCAATGAACTATTAACACAACTTGCATCTATGCACCTAAGTGTATGAATCTTAAAATAGAGTAGGCTAATAGTACCTAGCTCACAGAATCTTATGGGTAGTCACAAGTGTAGAAAAATGTCCTTCACAAGAGAAATTGTGAAAAGACTCCAAAAGTTTTCTCTATTGCACTTTATCCACGTAACAAAGAAATACCCCATTAAGGCTCCTCTTGTACAAACCATTGTCCCACAAGACAAAGTTAGCAGCTTTCAACTTAACAATCCTCTTTTCTTTATGAGATAGGTGGACAGGACACTCACCATAAGTAAGGAAATGAGTGATATTGGAATACCACTCATTCATAGTAGTGACAAAGAGAACTATAGGGATGTCTTCAACCTCTATTTCTTCATGCCCTAGTTTTTTTGGTATGTTATCAAAAATTAATTGGCAGAGACCTCTTCTCCACACAAGCTTTGTATGTTTGATAACAAGATCAAACTCCTAAATTTTAGCAATCTAATTGCCCCTTTTAGTTCTAAAATCTTGTTAAATTAGAATGGACTTTATTATTGTATCAGGAACCAGAACAATAGTGTGTGAGTTCAGGATGTAAAAATGAAAATGTTTTACCACCTTAACCATAGCATAAGCATGTTTTTCCATGTTTGAATATTTTAGCTCATGAGATTTGAGAGGTCAACTCATGAAAGATATGGGGGACTCCACACCTTCTTTGTTCTGCTAAACTAAAATAGCTAAAAGCATGTGATTATAAGCATAACTATATATTACAAAGTATTTGGTATAATCCAGACAAACTAGGATTGGGGCATGAGTGATAGCTTCTTTGATATCTTGAAATGTTGACTTGCCTTCTTCAGTCTAGTGAAAAGCAGCTTTACCCTTCATTATGTTGACAATGTGGCGAGTCTTCTTTGCAAATTTAGGGATGAACCTTCATAGAAAATTCACCTTTCCAAAGAAATAATGGACTACAGTCTTACTAGTAGGAAGATAAAGCTCTTGGATGGATTTGACTCTTTCTAGGTCGATCTTTATGCTTTCTCAGGATATAGTATGACTGAGAAGTTTCCTTTCTATAACCCTAAAAATTAATTTCTTAGGATTAAGAGAAATGCCATTTTGTCGACATCATTCCAGTACTTGTTGTAGATGATGCACATGATCAGGATGATGTTTGGAAAAGATGGTCAAGTCATCAAGATATACCACAATGAACCTCCCCATTTCATTTTTGAAGGCAAGATCCATCACTCTCTAGAAGGTGGCACCAGCATTGATCAAACCAAAATTCATTCTAAAATATACAAAGGTGCCCCAAGGTGTAGTGAAAATGGTCCTATATTGGTCTACTTCACCAACTTCCACTTGACTATATCCCAAAAAACCATCTAACATTGATAACATCTCTGAGCTAGTTACTGTCTGTAGTACCTGATCCATGATGGGTAGGGGTAGTTGTCTTTTAAAGAGGATTGATTTAGATTTTTGAAAACAACATAAAGGTGAATTTATCCATTCTTTTTTCTCATAGGGACTATGTTCACAATCTAGGTGGAATGATGGATTGGAAAAATTATTCTCAGATTTAACATTTTTTGGATCTCAGAAAGAATAATACCCGATATCTTGGGGTTGTACTACCTTTGTTCATGCTTATGAGGTAATGACCCAACCTTGAGAGGAATTTCATGCCAAATTTCTTCAAGCCTAAGAGATTTTAGATCATCATAAGAGTACACCAAAACATCAATGTAATGGTGAAGCAGAGTAATGAATTTGAGTTTTTCATCAAGAGTGCAACAATTCCTGATGTTGACCATTTTGAGATTATCTTCTGTACTCAAATTTATTTGATCAAAATATTTGGATGAACTTGAATCCATTTGTTGCTTCTTGATAAATTTATCATACTTATTGAATATCTTTTCAAGAGAAACTAACCCTTTCGGAAATTTTATTCTCTTTGAGCTGAAGGAACTCTTCACCAATTTTTAAATTTGTTTCAAGAGCTGATTCTCACAGTGGAGATTCATTGCCTTCAAAATAAAGCTCTTCAAAGCTATCCATCTATTCCATAAAATCAATGATTTGGTTTTCTTCATTAAACACCTACCAATGGTTGGCATTATCAAGTACACTTGGTCAAAAGACTAGTTCAATAGTGTACTTATGCCTTTTAAAATCTTGGTGAGTAACCATGAGAGTTCGTAGAGATAGCCAAGGAATTTCATCAATCATTGAATTCTCTAGGCACCACAAAAATACTAAAAGTCTCAAAACTTTCAAGGTAGTCACACACTAGATTGCGATAATGTCACAATCTTTCATTATTGGTTTGATACAGGTTCCTCACCTAAAAACCACCAATTTAACATCTCCTTGGGCATGAAGAAGCTTAACATCTTTAGCTTGAGTAGCTTTCAATTTGAGCAAAAAAGATTCATACTCAGTGGTGTTTTTGGTATTGTTGAACTGAAATTTATACAAATAGGGGAAAATATCTCTTTGTGGAGATATCAAAAAAATTCTAGCTCCAAAACCAGTAGAACAACTACCATTAAATTCTAGAATCTAAACATCATTAAAATCTGATCTCCTTTTATATTTCTCTTCATTAGGGAGGGAAGATCCTTTTTTATCTGAACTATGTTCTACCAATTCTTATGATGTCTTGTCTAAATTTTTTGGATTGTCGTTTATAGAACTTTTGTGTAATAAAATAGAAACATCTTCTATAGATATAAAATAGTTACCCATTCCAGAGGATTCAAACAGAATTTGAGCTTCAGGGTCAAATGTTTGAGTGACAATATATTTTGATTCCTTCTCAAGAAGTAGTCTTTGCATGATGATCTTAATAGGTATCCTCACCTCAAATAGGTCTATGTTCAATTCCCCACCAACATCCTTGAAATTTTTTTATCCAAGAAGAATGCCATAGGAAGCTAGAATGTCAGCCACCAAAACTATCATTTTAATCCTTTTTTTTGGGAATGCCATGAATGCAAATTAGGCATCTTTGATCTATCCCAAAAGTGGCACTTGCTTATTTTCCATGGAGAAACATCTCCCAAAAGTTTTAGTCAGAGTGAGACTGAGAGAGTCTGCCACCTTGGTAGGCATCACATTGTTAGAGGCACCAGAGTCTATTATGCAATTGTTCAGCTTATGAACATTCATCAATAAGAAAACATAGAAAGGTTCTATCTTTCTAGGGGAAACATGAGGAATAATGAAAATATTGTTTTTGGTAGATGTGTTCTTTGGGGGATCATGAGTTACCTTTGAAACATCTTGTCCTGTGGGGATGGTTTTGTTCTTGATGCATTCAACTAGCCTATCCAACTGCTTAGGGTTGGCTTGTAAGTATTCAAACTTAGACATTTAGATATTGGTCTTCTTAGTATGATCAATTATGTCAAATACCTAAAATGAACTAGAAATAGAGGAAGTCCATCATTCTAGGTTATATTGGGTGTGGTACTGGTCTGAGAAATTGAAGTAAAAAGTGCAAGGTTGTTTGAGGTACTTTTTTATTGATCACCAGGTCCTTTGATTAGAAAGGCAGTGAAGTCCCTTGTTTAGAAATTGAAATTATTGGTCAAGATTCTTCCCCTATTTTTCCCTTATCAGCTTGTTGAGTTGACTAGTTTTGGGACCTATTAAAAATAGTGTATGATCCATCAAACACTTCTCTCTTACTTCTAGCTTTATCCTGGTAATTCAAGAAACCAATGTTGGAGTCACCAGCTAATTATTCTTTGCCTTATGTAAAGAGATTAGTGTCATCTTCTTGGTCTAAATCAGTTTGAAAAGATAAATCATGTTTAGCTTCATGATAACTAACTGCTAAGTTAGCTAATGCTACTTCAATGGCAAGCTTCCCTTGTGGGGGAGGAAGATGATTTGGTTGTCCTTGATTCCTGGCAGTATTGCCTTGATATGACTAGTTGGGAAATGTTCTCCTTGGTATATCCTAATAATAAAGAGGGGCAAAAATCTCTTGTGCCATTTACTTTTTCAGAGCTAGCAATTCATTTTCTAGCTTTTGCACCATAGGATTAGTGGTGCATGTAGATACATTTTCAAAAGATGAAGAAGATTTATTTTTATTAGGATCTCTTCTTATCTTTCCTACCAAGATAAGATCATCTTCAACCTCAGTGTCCAAAATTTTAGCTATAGCAAGATCTATGTGGCTATCTCACCTCAACAAGAAACTCACTTAAGGAAGCTAAGAATTGATGAAGAAGCACTTAAGATTTTCTAGTGTCAGCTAAGTAATTATAGAAATCCTATTCTTCAGCTTGTCAAATTTAGCAATGAAGTCTCACATGGGTTCATAAGGCTCTATCTTCATTTGCATAAGCTGGGCTAACAAGACATGCACATCTTCTATGGGTTTGAACCTAGCCTCAAACTTAGCCTTGAGAGTGTTCTACTTAGTTACTATTTGTGCTTACAGATGATAAAACCAGTCTATGGTAGTGCCTTGCAATATTTCCACAAACAGTCTGACCGCTATATCTTCAAATTCAATGCCTATCACACAATAGGCTATGTAGAAAGCTATAATATTCTCATCAAAATGAACTCTCTCATCACCATAGAACTTGAGATTTTTTTTTTTGAACTATGGGGTAGTTCATGTAAAGGTGGGGTTAGATTTGGAGGGCCAAAAGTGTTACCCCAAGGGCCTTAGGCTGCCATGATATGACGATTGAAAGGAGGGATGAAAAACCTCTATAGGGTATGTATAGATAAATTTCTACTAGCAGAAGAAAGAGAATCTTCACCAAGTATTGGGGACCTAGCGCCTATAGGAGGAAAACTCTTGGTTCACTAAAGGTGATATTGTAGAGGAGAAAGGTCAAAATTATTTTGCTACACAAACTTGAATACAAGATCAACAATACCTTGAGTTCTCTGGCTTTGTGTATACCATGGAACTGCCAGAGTGTAGAATGCAAAAGAATTGGAAATAATTTAAATTTAAAGCTTGAGGCTTCAAATTATGCGTTCTTCCCCAATAGAGTCACCAAAAACTATTGGGTGAATATTTTGTCATCAACTAACTAATGACAAAATGGGTATATAAACCATAGCATAATGAGATTTATACAGCAAAATGGGTGTGGTTACCATAGCATAATGAGATAAATCTCTCCTCTTAGCAAGGGGAGGTTCCCTATAAACTATAATATACTAATATAAATTGAAAATAGACTCAAGGGTGAAATCATACCATCCATCTCTCTTTTTTTAGAGATGATGTTCACAAAATAAAAGAGAATTCTTATGTAATTACTGAAGGCATTTCTCTTCTTTTAGAAATGATGTTCAACAAACAACATGACTTCTTCCTAGGTAGTAATTGGATCCACAAGAAACCTATGAAATCACAAAGTCTTTCATTGTTTCTCTTATTGATTTAGGAAAAAGTAACAGAGTATAATGAAGTATAACATAAAGTCTCCACTAAAAACTACAATAGAGTAAAAGATTATGAAGGATAAGTGGAGCTCAAAGTCTCTCCAATATTTTGAAACATAAAACACACAGACTAAAGACAATTATCGGAGCACAAAGTCTCCCATAGTCGACTTTAGGACATCTTTCATATTATTTCCACTTTTTCTACTTATTTGATTAAATGGACAAGACTGTATTTAGGAAAAAGACCTAATAACGATTTCTTAGATGGCACAAGCTATTTCAACATAAAGTCTGAAAGGTCACTTGCTTTTTCATTTATTTGATAAAATATGATTAAAAATTTGAGCTCAAAGTCTTAAGAATGCCTTTCAATTTGGGCAGAGTTTCACTTCTAATAATAGATAGATCCCCCCTTTTTCTACAAATTGATAAATTACAATTCATAGCCTCCAAAGAAAGACTTTAGCACTTGTTTTTATGAAATGGCCCATGCTACATTGAATGCATTGGAAATCTTATGAAGGGGCCATGTTGGCACAAGTTATCAGCCTTAACTTTTGGCATTCTAAATCATCTCAAATGTCTTCTCCAAAGCATGGGTCAAGTGGTCTTCTTTATGATGTTTACATGGTTATCCATTCACCTTTACTCAATGAAGAAAAATAGGCCATGCCATTAAATGATTGCACTCTCTGATATCCACTTGGTGGATTGCTCCACCTAATAAAATAACTCTCCTGTAGATATTTTGGATTTATTTGTAACTTCCTCTCTTTCCTTGCTATATTTTGTCTCTTCTTGGTGATCTGAGATATCGGGGCTATCTTCTTTCTTTTTGTTGGCTCCTTCATCTCCTTCCTTGGCTAGTTGTTGAGTTTGTTCTTAGTTCTGCATTATTTGAAAATCAATGGTTATTTCATTACCCTAAATTTGATGTCCATGAGGGCATCACTATTCACTTTGAACCACTTTGAACCTTGAACCCTTTGAACCTTTCAGAGTTTAATGGTTCAAGGATTAATGGTTCAAAGTTTAATGGTTCAGCAGTTTAGTAGTTCAATGTTTTATAAAGAGCCACATTCACTTAGTCTTCTTTATGAGTTTAAGGTTTCATTGAACCAATTATTTTAACCTTTCAATTGAACCTTTTTATTGAATCTTCTGCTTGAACAATTTGCTAAACTTTGAACTTTCAATCTTTAAACCCTTTAAATGCATTGAAGCTTTGAACTCATTGAAAATTTGAACTCTTTGAACCTTTGAAAGGTGGAGTTTGATGGTTCAAAATTTTAATGGTTCATTCCATATTATTGAACCATGTCGTTGAACCATCCTTACAATTTTTTAGAAAATTCCTTAAGTGTTTTGAGATTTTTCCTTGCAAAAGCCTACCTTTTGAATCTATGATTTCCTTAGCTAAAAAGGCTTGTACGATTGAATAACTTGAATTCTCAGAACATTTTGAGAAATAAAGAGACTATTTTGGCTTATAGGACTAAAATGGTCGACAAGTTGTCCACAAAAACTAGTGATAGATTTTGGGAACAACAGGACCAAAAAAAATTTAACTACCAAAGGAGTTTTGTAATTAGATGGTACATCCACCAAGATTGTAGGTATCATCAAAAGTCTAAACTTAACTTTTAATTATTTCCCCACTTTTTAAATTCCTCAATATTTGTTATAATAGACCTAACAACCCAATTTTACCTATGTTTATCTAGGGAGTTCATAACCAAGATTGGGGGATATCTATCATCAGATTGGTCTTACATGGTTTTTAAGACTAGGTATGGCACCAAAGTTAAGATAGAATCAAAACCAATTTATAAGATTCATATATAAATTTATGTGCATAAATTCACTAATGTTAATTTTATTATCTTTGATAAAGGATACCTTCATGTTGATCAAGAACCAACTTATTTCATTAAAGGCATACCTAACCTATTTCTTTATGAGTGGGGGACTGAGCATCATGAATATGGTCCATATAAGTTCATAGAATAAGTAGGCCTAGGAGTGTATTTATTACATGAGGAAGGTTATTTCATTCCATAGTTGGTCAAGTCTAATGATCCCATGGATGGTCTATGGTAGTTGTTCTTTGATGGATCTAGAATCAAGCTTAGTGTAGGAGGTGGTGAAATATTTGTGTCTCTCTCTAAATAAAATTATTATACCACTATAATATTTTAATAAAGTTTTAATTTAAATTTAATGGAGTATGAATCACTTGTACATGGAATTTAATGCATTAGGAAAAGAGGAGTGAATTAGTTGTAGACGTTTGGTGATAGTGATATGGTTGTTCATCAAGTGAAGGGACAAAATGTAACGAAAACTCCTTATTAAAATCCTATAATCATAGGGTGTGGGATCTTATGAAAGATTTTTAGGATTTTAATGTACAATCCATTCCAAGAGGGGAGAATAATCATGATGATATGTTGGTTGTAGTTGGAGCTTAGTTTGATATTCCCAATGATTGCAAGATTTCAAGATGTCAACCACATGTCAAGGTAGTAATAATACCTTCCATTCTTAATAATGATGTTAATTGGAAATTATTTCAAAATGACAAAAAAATAACATGCTTTATATAAGAAGAGGCTAAGTTCTCCTAAATAAATTAGACCAAGTTGTAATAATAATATGGTGATCAGACTATATAACTAAGGTCAGTCAAAATTATTAAAGGTCTATTGACACTTGAAATAATTTTCAATGATGATGATCAAATGAATAAAGATAAGATAAACATATCTATAAAGTAAGATAACTATGAGAGGGTCACCATCTTTAAAGACAAACTTTTAGCACTTTTAAAGTTATGTAACAAGGAAGAGACACTTTATTGTGTTGTGCAAAGACTTTGATGATATATTTGATTGGGAGTATAATTATCTAAAATATTTTGACCCTAGTCTAGATCAACACACTATAGTGATAAAAACATATGCCAAACTAGTAATTCAAAGGCAAATACATATTAAACCAAGGATAAATCCATTAATGAAGAAGGGAATGACTAAGTTGATATATTCTAGCATCATCTTCCCAATAAAACACTCATTTTAGGTTCCCAATCTAGTCACTGCAAGAAATAAGAATGGAGAGATAAGATCATGTGTGGATTTTAGGGACTTAAACAAAGTTTCATTGAAGGATTAATATATTTTTCCTTTCATAGAACAAATATTTCATATGGTTATAGGTTTTAAGAATCCCTCTCCTTGATGGCTATTCAGGGTACAATCAGATTTTGGTATAAGATAAAACCTAACATAAGACATCCTTCACCATAAAATGGGGCACATATATATATATAAGAAGATTCATTTTGGGTTTTTCTATGTTGGATATACTTTCTAAAGAACCATGAGCATGACATTTTAAGGTTTGATAAAATGAGATAGTTTTGATATACCTTGATAAATTTATTATTTTATTGAAGGATGAAAATTATACTTTTACTCATCTTAGATAGATCTTTGAGAGGTGTAGGTAGTTTAGGGTCTCTCTCAATCCTAAAAAAGTGTGTATTTAAATTCTATGAAGGCAAACTCTTGGGCCACATTGTCTCCAAGAAATGTATCTCTATAGACCCTGAAAGGATAAGTGTTATCTTATCCTTGTCATAGCCTAAGCACAATAAAGGGATGGAAAGTTTATTTGAAAATATCAAATTAATTAAGATATTCATACTCAATTTTTCTAACATTTTCAAACCTCTAACATCTATGTTGAAGAAGAATCATATTTTCAATTAGACTAGAGAAGGAAGGATACTTTTTATACCATCAAGGAAGCCATAGCTCAAGCTCAAAAACTTGAAATTTTTTATTTAAATAAGGAATTCACCATGTATTCTTTGGGAAATGATGAATTTATCTCAGCCATGTTGATGTTAGGAATTGTAAAGGCATTCTAACCTAAGAATTTGAAGTGTTAGCAATAAAACATCACAAATTAAGTTACATATATGATATGAAAAAATAATAAAAATCATATACTATTTATAAATGAAGCATAATAAATCATGCTAGTAAAATAGGTAAGCACTTTATTATATAGGCAAGGAAAAATACTAAACTAGCCTACATGGCCAATGTGGGATAAATCCTCACATAGTAAAAACTCACTACAAGACAAAACAACTAGTTAAGACACTAGAAAATGTGATAAATACACATGAAATACATACTCTAACATGCCCCCTCAAGTGAATCTAGGGGATAACAAAATCTGAAAAGGTAATAGTAGCATATCCATAGTATGAGTCCTAGTAAATAGGCCTGATAAGGTACTCATGTATAATATGTATCCATGAAATGAAGATGGAATATGTCCTAAAATACCCTCCCAAGGTAAAATTCTCAAACCCTAATCATGCCACACAAATCAAGGAAACAAGGTGATACAAATTCATGAAAATGTCTATAACTTATTGCTAAGTTAGAATATACCCCAAGATAAGAACACCATCCTAAATGTGTTGATGAATGAAGTATACAGTACCTCAATGTGATTAGTCCATTGATACTCAATTAGATTGTGATATATATTAATTTTTCTTTGGTTATCACACCAAAGTATAGTAGGTGAATCCAAAATTTATCAAAAACTGATGAAGTCAAAGAATCTATTGATTTATTGTAGATGTTTCCCTATACTCAAATTTTATAGATGAAATTTAATAGCCTATTGATTATTACACAACCAAGCAATAGGGGAAGCACTAAGATAAAATATGTATCTATAAGTAAAACTCTTGTCATCAATATAACCTACCCAATTTGAATCACTATATCTAAAAAACTAAGTAAAACCCCTAGTGTAGTGTAATCCAAAATAAGTAGTGCCTCGTAAATATCACAAAATCCTCTTAGTATCCTACCAATGAATATCATGAGGGTCATATGAAAACTTATCTATAGGCCCAATTGAAAATGAAATGTTGGGGTGACTATGTCTCAAATACATAAGAATCCAAACTATCTACTTATAAAATGTAGGATCATAAAGTAAAGTAGTACAAGAGGTAGTGAGAGTCACTCCATACTGAAAAGGAGGACTTGGCTTAAAATTAGCCATTCCAAAATGTTGAAGAAGATCAAGGGTGTAGATTTGCTAACTCAAATGGATCCTTGTATCTAAATTTGAAACATATAAACTAAGGAAGAAATGTAGAAGGCCAAGATCTATCATGTCAAATTGTGTTGAATGTGCCTACTCAGTAGTCTAAATCTAAGATGAAGAGCTACCTATGAGAATTAGATCATAAACATACAAGACTAGAATAACAATGTCCTCCCTAATGCACTGAATATATACTATGGGATCAGAGTGGTACCAAATAAATCTAGTAGAGAGAAGACATGAATCCATATTCTCATATCAAGCCTGAGGGGCTTGTTTAAGACCATAAATAAACCTCCTAAGTCAAAAAATAAGAGAATAATCATGAACAAACCCATCAGGCTGCTCCATATAGATTTCCTCATGCAAGAAAGCACTCTTAACATCCATTTGATATATTGGCTAACCCTATGATACAATAAGAGATAATTCAAGGTGAACATAATTCATCTTTGAAACAAGTGAAAAAGTTTCAAAGTAGTCAATACCTTTGAATTTTGAGAATCCCTTTGTAACAAGATATGCCTTATACTTATTATATGCACCTAAATTCATTTGTTTCATTTAACTTCACTAATAGTACTATTAGTCAACACTAATTACACTTATCTAATTTATCTCATTTAATCCTATCTTAAAAACACCCCCTTCTAAACATTTACCTCATACACCCCATCAATATTTTTTCATTCATTAACTATAGTTTTATCCCATCTCTTCATTAATTCCTTTAATCATGTTTTATCTTATCCTAAATCTATCTTACTCATTATTTAGGAATTTTAAATTCCCATGACCCACCTACTAAGCCTACTCATAGGCTCTTATACATCCTTAATCCCTAATCACCCAGCTAATCCCTATCTAATCCCCTACTTAATCCTGATTAACCCCTAAGAGGATTCTAAAACCCTCTCTATTCTCACCCATCCTCTCTAGAAGCCTCTAAATCTAGAGGCTTCTAAAGAATTTTTAATTCATTTTAATTCTCCCTCCTTCCTCTATTTAAATATACCCATCCCTCCATGGAAAGTAGCTTGAATTCTCATGCCATATCCATGCTAAAGGAGCAATCAAGAGAGGAATTTGTAACATCTCCATGCCAATCCAATCCTTGAATGCATTATTAACAATCCATTATTATGCCAAAATAATGTCAAAAATTTTAGTCTAAGGTAATCACAATCCCAATATTCTTGTTTTGATCTATTTAATATTGGTTTAAATTAATTATCTTTAGGATTAGAATGTTGGTTTGATTTGTACATTCATCTAGTTACATTTTGATTCTAATGGCTCTATATCTTACCTAGGTAGTTTGATTTTTTTAGTAGATTTGGATTAATTTCATGATATTAAATCCACATTACTCAAAATTCATACCAAATTTTATCTACCATGGTAGGAAAACATTCCCAATTTAACTCTTTTACTTGTTATAAATGTTTTTGGTAGCTTTCAAGTTTGACTGGATAAGAAAAAGTATTGGATTTTTGGCAATTTCACGCACATGTGAAACTTATAATATTGCTCTATAGCTCATGAAATTTCAATCATGATTTTTTCCTTGTAAATCATGATTTTACATTAACTATTTAACTTAATAGCTAATGGTCTCTTTTTTGGCAGGTTGTTACTCCTCCATAATACTGTGACTTCATGAATCATGGTATTTCATTGATATTAGAGATATTATCTTTTAAAGTCATGGTTTTGTAGTTATATAACTATTGAGCCACAATATCATAGCTATAAGATTCATGACATTACCCTACAAGTGATGATATTTCTATACATAGTCACAGCATTGTAATTTACGTCATAACTACTAAAATTTATGTTTTATCTCTAACCTGCAAGTTTTATCTTGTCATTTTCTACCTTGTAGGGGACCAATAATCACATAAGACACCATATAAACCCTTTTAATATCCTATATAAGTGGTTTTATATGTTAACACATTGATATTTTATTAACCACATTTTAAAAAGAGGTTTTTATATATATACAACCTTATGTTGTGATTGGCTATTTGTAGTAAACATCAAAGGGAGGTCATTTAAAATATTAAAAATCCCAATCACAACATTTTTTCCATTTTTCTACAAAACCTCTAATCATGTAATCACAATATTGACCTAAGAATAGTGGCATTGCATCTCCAATAGTAATATTGTAATTTAGTAATTTTGAAATTAATTGTGTTACTAGTTTGATATCTCTAAATCCCTAAGGTAGAGTTAGGATAAAATCTAAGTGAAAATGCCCTTTTTGTTTGGTAATTGTCCATGATTTTGTCCATTTTGATAAAAATCTTGTCTTAATATAAAAAAATTATACATCATTATAAGTTTTTATATCTACCATAATCATCTCTAGATACAATTTTTTTAAGTCACCTAGATTAATCTATCATAATTAGCTAAACATCTATCTTGGTCAATAATATAGAATTTAAAGCTTTTATACTTTATCATAATATCTCTAGTCCAAAAATTGTAGTTTTTCCCTAAGGGTCACAATATTACACTAACAGTGATGATTTTGTAGTTTGGCCATCATGGTTAATTTCCTATGGCAAAATCATAACTTGTAAATTATGATGTTACACTGGTAGTTATGTTATATTGTAGTTTGAAGTTGTGATTTTGCATCTATTTTTGCCTTCAAAATTTGCCCTTTTTAGTGTATTTTTAAAGTCATTTTTAGTAGATTTTGAGTTATTTAGAGCCTCCCACAAGGCCCAAATTTCCTTTAGTATTAAGGCCTCCACCCTTCAACCTTGTCCTCTACCATGACAAGGAGCACACCTAGGCATTGACCCTAGATCCTACAAGGGGATCTTCCCATTGACCCTGTAAGGGGTAATACCCCTTAACCTTATAAAGGGTGCTACCCCTTGACCTTGTTAAACACTACCTCCCCTAGACCCCTGCATCATGGCCCACTCACCCAAAGAAGTTATAGAGCCAAGTCATGATTTTTAGGGTGTTTTTTTAAGGCCTACTAAACTAAAATTTTATTTCTTGTAGGGGTAAATTTTGACTTACTAACATCTTATTTTGCATGTCATATTTTGGTATAACATTTTATCTTGCAAGTTTCCCCTCAATATTATCAATCAAATTACTAATCATTTATCTTTTAGGTTACCTCTTTAAAAGTTCCAATCAAACTACTAATAATTTTCTTGTAGGCCACTTATCAAAGACCCCTTGGGCATTTTGAACATCATTTTACAAATTTTAATTATTTTAATCACTTTATTTAAATTTTTTATATATCTTATATATTCTTGTCTACTTTTGATCTTGTATAAATCTCACATCTTAAAATAATTAGTTAATTAATCTTCTTTTTAGTCCACTTGTTTGTCATCTGAGGGATATGATGGTGTATTCTCTCCTCCTTATATCCTTACGTGATTCTTGGAGGGTAAAAAACCACTAATAAACCCTCCAAATTTATTTCTAGGGGTCAATGATGTGGATTTCATCACCACACACTAGACCAAACTCCATGTTCTAAGAAAGTATAAATATGAGGAGAGTTGTCATTAGGCACTAAAGTAGAATTCCCCATAAAGGGTTCCATGGAATGAGGGGCATTTTGACTCTAATACACAAAGTGGTTAGACAACATCTTATATGAACTTGGGGCCATAATAGCTAGCATATATTAGGTATACCCCTTGAAATCATGTATAACCTAAAATAGGAACTTTTAGCCATAACAAGTGATCCACTACTAGAGTTAGTATCAGCTCCCAAATGACCATCATGTGCAGATAAGTTATGAAGGTTTGATATATTTCATAATGGGTCACCAGCCTACAAATTAACCCACTAAGCCATTAGATGGTGTGGTCATCAAGTTACACACCCTTGAGTTTACTAATCTTAAGTTTGTGGCTTACTTAATTTAGAGAGTGTCATGCTAGACCCATGTTGTTTGTGAGCTAAGTCAGCCTCATACCCAAACCTATACATGCCTATTTAGGTATTTACATATATTACCTTTTATATCCTTACCTCATCATTCTATAATATTATACATATTTATCATTATCCAATTATACATATTATCTTCTTTACATCTTCTTTATATGTCTCATATTATCTCCTATTACCCCCTTGTCTTAATCCCCTCTTAGTCTCACCATATCCACCTATCATTGGTCATACCCCCATCACCTACATATCTTAATCACATCTTATCATCCACATATTGTCTAAAGTCTACTCTATCCATAATCAGTCATTTATCTTGACCTTGCCTTCACTTAGTCATCTCATCCCCCATCTAGTCCAACCTCATCCTATCTTATCCTAATTTGGTTCTTTAGGCCATAGACATGTCCAAACAATCCTCATCTCATTTAAATTACCCCATATCATTTCATCATCACCTATATAAACTTGTCTTTATTTTAATCCCATCACATAAACCTATCCCATCCCATCTTGATTAAATTAGTCTAAGGTTTGATCTAGTCCTTTTATCCTTTCATATCTTTCTAGTCCACTATCACTCATCACTTAAAACATATCTCATACCTAATCAATGTCCTACTAGCATCTTGTCACTTTGTCAGTTTCAATATAGCATCCCATCGATCATCAATCTAGTCATTTGTAAGCCAATCATCTTGCCTGTTCATAACTCACACCCACCTAACCATCATCTTTCTAGTTTGAACCTAAGAACCCATCAAATCCCCAACATTTTTGCTTACTTGAAAACTAGGCATTATTAATAGATAATTATAACTTATTATACTATCAGTTTTAGAATATGATCATAGTCTTACATCATCTTAATCACATTTCATCCTCATCATTACCATTCATACTAGTTGGGTCATTTATACCTACTTTGTTCAAGAGACCATATCTAATCCTTAGTCTACCTTCATATTGGTCCCCTTCATAATCCATATTTTATCATCCATCTTCATGAATTTAAACCCCATTATCATATAATAATACATATTTACTAACAATAATGAGATCCTCTTGTGTCTCTTTAAGATGGGTGTCCCATTTCCTAAAGGCTTAACCAAATTCAACTCATTTCACCTTGATTCCAAACCCATTCATGTGAGTCCCATTCAAATTCTCCTCCTAGTAGTCATATCCCATTATCTACTCCTTATTACACTAGCAAAGGGAATCCAATCTTAGATATCTCATCTATAACTAGTCCATCCACCTTGTCATGTCAACAACTGTCTAATCAAAAGTCTAATGCTTCCACATCTAAGTCACCAAGTGAAGATAGCCCTTATACTCCTCTTCTTATATCATTAAATTCCCTTTTACAATAAATTATCACTTATAACTTGATGGTCTATCCACCCATATGACATATTGATCCCACCAAGCCTAATACATATGAGTATAAAGCTAATAAATATTATGTATACCACTAAACTTGGGGCATATCATTAATCAATGTCAAAATTTACAAGATTATGTTCAAGACCTCATCAACTATGGTGACATAGAAATCAAGGATGAACTAGTTGTATCTATATCCCTAGATGAACAAGAAAAGGAATGCCAAGATTCCATTCTTGATCATGATCAACCCCTTCCCCTTCCAAGCCAAGGTCAAGATAGCACTCCCATCTTTGATAAATCCTCCATCAAAGATGAGTCTATTCCCCATGAACCTCATCCTCATAATTCCTTCCATGGGCCTATATTTTTTGAACCCATTTTCCCTCTTCTATCTTCCCCTCACCAATCATATCAGAAACCCCATGTTGATAGGTCAATCATGGACAATGAATCTTATACTAGTAGTATTGCATCTTGTATATTGGAGTTAGCATTAGAGTCAACACAAGTATTATATGCATCAAATAATGTTAAAAACCAATATCTAAATCATATTCCTTATGAAAAATGTCATACCTCATCAATATTATATCATATGTTGTTAATTGTGAACATAAGATTGTAATAGAGGGAGATTAGTATTGTGTTAGTGAATAAAACAAATCAATCAAAAACACACTAAACCAACACCCTAAACCTATCTCAAAGGAGGAGCTTAGTTAAAATACAAATGGAAAACACAACTAAAACATGAAATAAATACTTTCATTCACCTTCTTTGGATGCTCCAAAATGCTTGTTGTAGTGGCTTGCTTGGTTTGTGCTCATGAAGTCTTCATCAATGAAGTGTGGCTACTTTCATCTCTCCTTGGCACCATGTTTGGTTTTATCTTGGATCAATAATTTGGTATTATAACAATAATTTCAATGGATTTTGGAATTTATTGTGCATTATAACTTTGCATTATCCAAGCTTAAAAATCAATAGGTAAGGCCTCCTATTTATAGATTTTTGAAATGGTTTAGAATCAACCTAAACCATCCATCTCAAGATAAAGATGTGTAGCTAATGATTAATTCAATTATTTAATTAAAATTCATAAATAATCTAATCAATATTTGGGATAGATGGGCATTAACTAGGCATGGAGGTTTTTAATGAGGCATGGGAGGCATTAATTCAGATATTTGTGGCATTTATGGCTTGTGGATGCCACCCCATAGGATGATGTAATTTGATGATGTAGTTAATGAAATTAATTTATAAAAATAAATATTAAAAAGGTTCCATGGAAAATTAAATTAAGCTCTTTATTTGGTTTAATTAACCTTAAACATGATTAATCAATTTTGATGCAAAACCTTGGCAATTTGTGCACAAATTAATCAAAGTGGTTAAAATGTTGTATTATTAACTAAAAATTTGAATGGATTAGAAATAGAAGTTAATTTTAGGTGAATTATAACAATATTACCATTTAGGATGTTTTCAACACAAAATAATAAATGCGCATGTCCCATTTAAGAAATTTGATAGAAAATAACATCCAAAGCACCCAGGTGCAAAATTGGCATTTTGACTCAAAATGATTTGATCAAAGTTAACTATCCCATAAAATGAATTACGCAATTTATGGATAATTTGATCAAAATTGGCACTTGAATATATCAATTTCAACTCATTTAATGTATTTTAGTGTTTTTAGATTAAATTGTGCATTTTGGTGGAAATTATTCAAAAGCCTGATTGGTGGCCAGATTTAGGTGTCTATAGTTTGCCCCTATTTGGGAAGATGTTTAAAACCATAGGAAAAGAAATGTATTCTAAAATAATGAGAGATGGCTTGTATGACAAAAATAATATGATGGTTGAAGAAAAAGATCCAAAGAGTGTTTAGAAAGCCTATGATGATTCCCCCTCAAGGGAGTGGCCATCACATTTTTGGATGGATGGTCCCTTGAAAAAGAAGCAAGAATAAAGGTGGAATTAACCCATAGTTGAGGTTAATCCAAATGAGAAAATTCTTGCATGAATTAATTTAAAAAGGATACTGATTTGCCCAAAGGTAGTTATAATTAGGAATAAAACTCAAAATAATGATTTTCCCATATGTAGTTATAATCATTAAGGGAACCTAGATTGTTTTATAAAGATGATTTTGCCCTAGTTTGATCTAAAACTCAAAAGCTTTAGATGAAAGATAATTCAAGAAACAAGAAAAAAATGACCCAAATATATGCTTATCTTTGAGAAGAGATGTCTGATTTCCATTTCAGGTTACATCTTCATTTATACATGTTTTGAAGGTATGGGGAGGATGTGGAAGGTCACCAATCTCGAGGGAGATGAGTTGGTTTGAGTTCCAAAATTTACAACAATACAGAATTTGAGGAATTACTATTTTTAGGAACTTACTATTTTTAGACTACACTACTAAAATTGAAATTTGGGACACTTTTGTTGGGTTTTATGGGGTCAAAATTCATCGAGAAAAGCTCTATGCCATCTCAAGACATTTCCATCATTATTATCTTTCCAATGGTTCAAACGGTGTGTCAATTAGAGATATAGTACAAAATTTATGGCTCTCAAAAGTTCTGCCATCAATTGGGGTGGACCCATCACCCAAATTGTCATCTAGATTGTTGTCTGGATCATAGTTATAGTTGATTAACAAGTATAAATTAAGGATATAACCTAGAATATATATTAAAGATGAGTGGGCACAAAGTGATGAAAGAGATGAATAGAAGAATAAGATTGATCAATAAAAATCATTCAATTATACATACCAATGAGGAGATGCTCATCCTTATTATCAATAATACAACTAGAATGGCTAATGGGTTGATTTGATCAAGGGTGGGAGGATTTACCAAGGTGCCAAGGAGAAAATTCTACATATTTGTTTCTTGTAGACATTTTTGAAGATAATTTTTTTTGTGACACATGATGGTATGCATCATGATAGAACACCATGAAGAGTATCCTAAAATATATGTAAGGACTGACTCCTCATCTAATAAATAATTGAAAACAATGCACCAATGATAAAAACCATGATGAAAATGTTGACATATGAATATGGATGGACTCAATAATAATGTGCACAAGGAATCACCCAATGCATACATATAGATTGAGTAAGGTAATAGTGCTAAAAGTAAACAAACAGGTAAGAAAATAAATAAAACAAAGAAACACATAAAAAGCACACAAATAGACAAAAAACTTTGAAATAAACAAACAAACAAAAATCTTGAAAACAAAATCAAAATAAATCATCCTAATAATGACCATGCCCTATTAGGGTGAATTAAGGATAGTTGAATGCTTAGAAGGACAGAAAATAACTTGATCAAGAATGACAAGATACCTACTCATAAAATGGTGAGATTATTTGGCTTAGGTTTATCACAAAATGGTGAGAACATGTTTTAGGGGGACTGAGGTGACCTCCATTGCCCTATAAAAAGCACTGACAAATAGACCTGTCAGGGGAAGCACTGTCAGGTTTCCCTCCTTTTCTTTTGAAGGATGCTTAAGGTTATTAATGTGGTAGTTAAAGATTAGTTGCTCCCTATCTAAAGGGTGTTTGCCCTTCAGGCATTTTGCCCATACAAAAAGCTTGAAGGAATTGTTTACTTTAGCCAATTTGTTTTAAATAATCTTGAAGGACACTTTCACAAGTTTTGAAAGTTATTTATATAAGAAGAAGGACACTTTTAACATAAAGGCTTAATATCTAACCCTAATTTTAAAAGGGGATGATTACAACTAAGTATTTTCCTTCATTTTAATCCACCTTTTCCAATTAGAGCTAACACTTGTGTTTTCAATTGATTTGCCTTAAACTAGATCAATGTGAGAATAATAACTACTATCATATTTTTTAGGTGATTTCTTTCTCAGGTTGCATATTTTTCAATGTGGTTATAAGTGTTCTTTAGGTTATTGACTTGGTGTATTTTCCTTCATTTTAATCCACCTTTAGGACACTTGTGTTTTCAATTGATTTTCAAACTAGATCAATGTGAGAATAATAACTAATATCATATTTTTTAGGTTATTTCTTTCTCAGGTTGCATATTTTTCAATGTGGTTATAAGTGTTCTTTAGGTTATTGACTTGGTGCTTTCGAAGTGAAATTTGAAATAATTATAGAGTTAGCTACTAGGAAAGGGTTTACTTTAGTTTAGGGGAAGGAAGTGTCATGTCAGTCAAGAAAAAATGTCTTCTTCTTTAGTCACTTTGAGAAGTAACGTTACCTCAATTTTTGATGGGATTAAGGACACTAGTGTCCAAGGTTTATATTTTGCTGCCATATCAAATATTTTTAAGAAACCTAATCCCCCTAAGGTGGTAGAAAATTTGGGTATGAGTTTTATTGTTCCTACAATAGATTTTCCACTAGCATCCCCATACCCAAAGTTGGTCATTACATGTACAAAGGTGTATCAAGAGGATACAATAATTGTACTTGATGGGAGCCAATCATTTGTTTACTCTTTCACTCCTCAAGCTCTTAGTGCCATGCTTAGGATATCACCACAAATTAAGGGAATTATTTTGACTATAGAAGAGTGTTAAGTGTACATTGATGAGAATGATAGCTTCATTTGGGAAATTGTAAACACTTGCTAGTTCACCAAGAAGATAATTAAGGTTTCTAGATTAACTAAGAATCTTAAGTTAATAGAGTTAAAGGAACTACCATGATATGTCATTTCCATGGCTGATAGAGTTTATAGGGTACCCATAGTAGATAATTTTGAGCTATGGATGTTTTCCATCCTTATTTGTGTGTTAGAGGGTAAGAAGTAGCTAGATTAGGCCTCAATTCTAAGTTGCAACCTACACAACCAAATAATGTAGTTGTAGGTGTGCATCTCTTCTAAGGATGCATATAATGGTACATTTTACATGACTTCTTACCTCATGTATAGCTTAGTACATAATAGTGATTTATTTGGACTCACTAGGAATCCCTCTGATCTTAGAATTTATGAGTTGTATCCTTAAATGACTTTGGAAGGTTTAAGGAACAAATAGGCCAAGGTCTATAATTATTTTTTGATGCCATGATAATTGTATTCTACCCTCTGATGAGATTAAATAAAATGGCCAAGGTGGTTAGGGAGGTGATTGACATGTTTGATGTGGTGTACATTCAATTTCACACCTTCTCATATATCTTGGTAAGTAGGTTTGTAAGGGCACCTCATAAGCTACCTAGGTATGTTGATGACAAGGTAACACTGATGGAATTATATAGACAAATGGTTCCTCCACATGAGATGATTGTGGCAAATAAGATTAATAACCCCTTCAACTTCCTTATATATATAGGATATTATACATGTCCTACTCTAGCCAGAGAAAAGGGGTTAGAACAAGAAATGGGGTGGTTTTAAATGGATAAAATGCCTCCTTAGTCTAACTATGACATTATTTGGCTAGTTAAAAATGCTAAAAATATAATTATGCACTAGGCACACTATGAGGACATCTGGTTAGAATGCACAATGGAGGATTAAGTGAGGAAAATTGATTACCTAAGTCTCACCATTCAGGATATTGTTGTATATGGAATCATCCCCATCCTTAAAGAAATGGTGGATGATAAGGCTACAATTTCATTAGCTTACACTAAGGAAAATATAGAGATGTAGCCTATAGCCCAAGTAAACTTCATAGTCTCATTTAATGATTTAATTTCATGGAGGGCATATCATATAATGAAAATAACATTTGGATGGTTAAAGTCCTGAGGTGTAGACCACAATGCACATGATACCCCCACTCTCAGGGAGATCAGAACTATACAAAAACTCAAGGAAATTCTTCCCCCTCACATTAGACATTTAGTAGGCCCTCAAGAAAAGGCCAAAGGAAAAGGGAAGAAGTTGGCAGGTGATGCTAGTTTCACCAAATGATTCAATGTTGTTGAGATTATAGAAGCACAGTCTAAGTCTAGACTATCTTTCACAAAATTGACCAACCTAGCTAAAAATTGGATCAAATTACTATGGGGGAGGTGTAGATTACAAGTACTTCTCCCATTTTGATCATCACTGAGGGAGCTCCTACCACATTATCTAGACCAACCATTGCACTAGCCCCTCAACCTGAGCATTCACTAGAGCCCATTTCACCCCCAAAAATGTACACAAAGAAAAGAGGAGGGGAAGAACAAGTAGAGTAGCTAAAGACTAAAAGGAAAAATGTGCTATAACTTTTGCCTACAACCCCCAAGAAAAGGAAAGAGGTTATACATCTAAATGTACCCTCTCAACATGAAGCTATAGAATCTTAAGGAGGAAAGTCCTCATGTGCCTAGTTGCTTAAATATATGAGTGATGAAGAATACTCAAAAGAAAATAGTCCAATCATTGAGATGATGAAGCAATCCAAGGCATTTACTCTTCCCCCAATGAGGACCACCCAAAGAACTATAATGGAAAGTTCACAAACTCATGTCAAGGTTCCATCAATGGGATTATTTAGACCATAAGCACCCTTGGGAGGAGAAAACAAAGGTGATGATTAAATTATGTTATCCTCAAATGACCCTTTGTCCTTAAAATATGTGGCCCAAGTAGGTGTCAAAGAGTCCATGCAAGCCCAAGCACCACTCTATAAATAAGTTATCTCCATAGACACATAGGCATTTGTCTAGGATATGTTCACCTAGCCATTGGGGCAAGAGGTGGAGGGTGAGACAAAAATTATGCAAGGGCCTAGGGAGAAAATTAAAAATGAGTCAAGGCTAGAAGAATAAGCCCCCACTAGTAGTGAAAAGGTATAGGCTTAAGGAAAATAACTGGATGTTGTGGTAGTTATGGAGATAGCCCCATAGGACCATCCCTTTATAATACACACAAGTTCAATATAATAAGGAGAGGCTACACCTAAGGGATACAATGTATCAAGCTTGAAAATGAGTACCCTTATAACTTTAGGTATAAATAAGGAGGCAGACTAGGGTGATGAAGTTGTAAGGGAAGGACCTTCAATATGAACTACTTTTATTAAAGTACCATGGGGGTCATTCCCTAATTAAAGGTCCATGATCCAATTGGGCATAGGAGTTTTGAGGCCACGATTGGTAATGAGCCACATAAGGGTGACAAGGAAGATGCCATAGCCTCTTCTTAGCTCTCCTAACTAATTACATAATATGATCTAGAAGAAATACCACCTCCTCATCCTATAGGACAAGAGAGTGCCATTGATAGACTATTGTTGGGGTCCCAAAAACAATTTGAAGTAGTTATTGAGGTCCTAAAACAAGTTGAACCAGGTAAAAAGGGAGAGTAAGAAGTTGAAAGGGAGAAACTCAAGTTGGATAGTGATGAGGATATAGAGCAGATAATATTAGGTTCACACCTGACTCCCATCAAGCTCCCTTTGGTCAACGTTCCATTAACACCACCTTTTAATACTCCTAGACCAACCTAAAGGTCCACAAATCTAATGGGTTTTTAGACCAAGCCCTTGATATGGGTCAAATAATAGATTAAGGATAAGTATAGAATTGAAATAAAATTAGGAAACATAGATGTGATGAGGATTACTTAGGCATATAAGGCAAAACCTCCCAAAAGGGCTAAGGAAATCTCTGAGACTACTTTCACTGATGATGGGGAGAGAATGTAGGAAATAGCCATCCCTCCACAAGGTACTAAAAATAAGGATTTTCCCCTTGAAAGTTACTCAGTGTATAAATATGATCTAGGGGAGCCTTCAAGAAATGAGATCAAGCATAGCCCATAGATGCTGGTGAGCATGGTGGCTCATTGGATGGACAAAGATAAAGCATCAATGGAGGATTTTAAGATGAAAAACTAGGTGATGATCTAATACTTGTAAAAGCTATTGAGTGAGCCTAAAGTAGTGTTTCTAACTACCAACATAGCTCTAAGTCCACCTATTTCATCTTGGGATACACTTGATTTTGGCCTTGGAGAAGATTGAAAGACCAGAGGATGGGAGACATAAGAGTGGTAGAAAGAATTGATGGTCTAATCCAAGGAGGTCATTTATATAACATTAGAATGGCTCGATGATGAAATAGATAAATAAGAGGCATACAAATCCTTAACATTGATTTAATATACTGATATCAAGATCTAGGAGGAACATGGGCCCAAAGTAGATGAATTATATAGTGTGGGTAATAATAATTTGATTTTAGAAAAGTTAATCAACTTAGATGATCTTAAAATGCCCAAAGAATGCCAACTAGCCATAAAATATAGGTTAGTAATGCTTAAGGGTGGTGCCTTTGATATAAAAGGGGAAGAGGAGTCTCTCAAGAATGCTAGGGTAGAAACTGGGGCCACCTTGAGGGGAATGGTGAAGCTTGATAGTACAGTTGACATGAAAAAGGAATTGATAGAAGATGCCCTAAAGAGTCTTGTTGATGCACCCCATAGAAGCTTCATTGGCCAAAAAATAAGGGAGTTGGTGCTACTTGAAAAATCTTATGACCAGTTGAAGGCATTGGTTGAGAAGAAGTAGAAGGTGCTCTAAAAGACTACCAATTGGTTAGAATAATATGATATCAATTTCAAATATGAGGTGGGCCTAGATAATAAAATCATTGCCACCATGATTGAGAAATTTGTTGCATTGAAGAATAGGTTAGTGTAGGGCTCGATCATCAATGTTGATTCCATGATATGATTGAATCATTTCTATTTCTTCTCAATTGATGTAAATATTATTTTCTCCTCCCTCTTCTTTTTCTTTATTTTTCCATTAATATTTGTATTTCACCCATTAGTGGTACATCCCTCATAGGAATATTCTTTAGAGAAAGGGACATTTTGGATTAGTTACGCAAGTGGACAAAGGTTTTTTTTATCCTTTGTTGGAGTATGCTTTATGTGGCATATGGAGAGTGACACACTAGGATGAGATATCAAACATGTCATTTTAATTAGAGCACACACATTATCCCAAGAATTATTTTTATTAAAACTAATGAGCTCCATGCCCATGAATGATTTTTTCAGCTCGAGCATCTCATTGGGATATGCCACATATTGATTTGAAAATTGTATAAGTAAATGATGTTTGTTCTTTTATAAAGGTTTATCAATCAAAAAAAATTGAGAAAAATATCTATCACTCTAGCAAATTTCTTCCTATGGAATCTCTTTGGTGTCAAATTGGTTTCTTGTGTAAAACCATTGATAAGCTTTAAGATCATATTGAAATGTTACCCTATTAAAGAGATGACTTTCATAGTGTACATGTTGTAGAATTTCTACCACATTCTATATGTATTTGATATTCAAATGGAAAATGGAATATACTTGTGTTTTGTTGCTCTATCTTGTTGAAATCTAATGCGTTATTCTAAGTTCTAAATATATTTGTACTCTCACTCTTTCCTTTTATGTTAGTCATTTGGGAAATGTGTTGAGGTTATAAAATCCTTTAGGATATTAAATTTTTAATGAATAATTAAAAGTTTTTTAGGGGTAGTCCTAGGCTCATGGATTTAGTGAGAAAGGGCTATTGAATGATTACTTGTACCTTTTCTTGTGATTCTTTCAAGGAACTATAAAGTATTGTTTCATTCCATCTATTTTAAAGGTGCTAAAATATTTGTTTGTGGAAATGACATGACAATTCATTGAATTTATCCTCTCTCATCTAGCACCCATCCATATCTTTGTTTAAATCAGCCCACCTTGTCTTACCCATCAAAAATACACGAGATCTTGCATATTTGAAATGTATTTGTATTTTTGTAGTTACAAAATCTTAAAGCTATAGTTTCCCATTTAGTTTCTATTATTGAATGTGTCATAAAATGGATATTTTAGCTATCCTTTCATCTGTCTCAAGTAGCTTATGTATGACTTAAAAAGCATTTATGCATTTTATATGATAACCCTTACAGGTGAAGTGTGCAATCTTGGTTATGCTTTGGTCATATTCACCTTATGTGCTAAAAATCCTCATGAAGATTGAAGCTTGAAATTCCTCCATCTGAGTAAGCTACCCCATAGGTTATCTCACCTTGGTTTAGGTAGAGCCAAAAGTAGTAGGGAGTTAACCATACCCTTTGTAGGTGTCTCTCAGTCATCATCTATGTTCAATTCTTTTTTGATTCTAAACCCTTCCTTGGCTATAACAACATATTAATGGTTTTTTTCATTTTTGTTTTCCATTTCTTATAATTGTGAAAAGATGAGCATACGAGGTGTATAACTAGGAACCAACACATTTCTGACACTATTTTCATAGACTTTTACAAAGAGATTTGATCACTTTTGATAGATTCTTTACCTACTTATGGTGTGTAGATGTTGCCAACTCACTTTTTAGTGAATCTATGTGGTTTTATATTCAGAGACAAAAATTGACCAGTTATGTGTTGGAAGGTGTCTAGCCCCTTTTAAAAATTGTATTTCATATGATTTTTTTGTCTTTTGTTTTTATAGAAGTCTATTTCTAGTGGTGACTCTATGTTTTTTATCTCCTAGTTATTGTAATACCATTACCTATTGTATTCCTCACCTTTCTAAGCTTTCACTTTGAGTATCCTATTGTCTAAAAAGTTGGAAGGATTAAGATCATCCTTTAGAACTAATCCTTATAATAAATTTCTCCCTCCATTATGTACTCCTTCAAGAAAAAGGGGATTAGCCTAAAGACCTATTAAAGGGCTTAGTTCTATCAGTGAGATTCATCCTAGTGCTACTAACCTTTAAAAATCTATAGACCAACCTCTTGTTGAATATTACCATAGCTATTTTGGTACTTCTAAGCCTTATAGCCCTATTTAATATCTCACTCCATCCCTACCAGATAAATCCCCTCTTGAATCTAGCTTACCTAGTCCTCCTCATTCCCCTCCTCACATCCCATTACTAGTGGTTCCTAAGCCCAAATATATCCCAATCATGAGGCATATAGATTGGGATGAAAATGCATGCCCTACTTTCCATGTTCCTAGATTTAAAACTATCAATTTCAAGGAGATGGAGGGTTTTCCTAATGAATTTTTCATTGAAATAAGGAAGAGGCTCTTGAAGTTTTAGGGGAATAATGTTATGACTAGTGATCAACATTTGAAGGCCTTCTAGAATGTTATTGAGTATTATGAGGTCAATCATGAGGACATATGTGTTAATTTGTTTGTGTAGATGTTGGAGGATGATGTCAAATATTGGTTCAACCCCCTCCTCACTAGATGCATTGACTCATGGGAAGAGATACATAATGTCTTTAAGATTTAGTATGGGAAAAGGATAGATCTGAGGTTCTCTTGGCTAAGTTTTAAAATATCAAGAAAAATCCTAATGAGTGTGTGAAATATTTCAAAACCCATTTCAATAAGGCCATGATGTATTTGCTTAAAAATATTAGGCCTAATGATACTACTTGTCTGATAAAATATTGTGATGCTTTTGACAAGAAGGTTGCATACTACTTGAGAGATAAAGCTCCACCAAAACTTAGGTTGGCCTTTAATATGGATAAGAAAATTAAGAATAATATTAAAGCTATGGGAAAGCCTTTAAATAGTAGGGCTAACATGAAGCTAGTCAATCTTAAAAAGCCACGATCTACCAAAACCACCAACTTAGACTAAGACTTTCGCCTCAACTATTAAAGAAATGTCATACAAGTTGGATAGGGAAGAAAATGGCATTATTCATGTATCTTTTAGCTATGATAGGGCCCAAAATATGTATCAATCTCAATGAGGCCCTCTGTTCCATAATACAGAAGTTGACAAAGGAAAGAGGTCTACATGTGAAGACTAGCCAAAAAGGGAATGAAGGTAGGGGTGTTGGGAAGGAAATGTCAAACCCCCTAGATGTTAAGGTAAATGCTATGAGCTCTAATATAAAAACTGATTGGTGTGACAAATGATTCTTGTACCACCCATCGTGTGATATTATTGAGGTAGTAGATAAAGAATCATATGAATTAGAGGATGCACCATTTGATTATGAAGTTTTCATGTTTGATTTCCATAGTCCTCTAACTAAAGTAGTGACTCCCATAGGGATGCCTACTAACACCATGACTAGTGAACTTTAGGGTGCTTTTGAGTTGGAATGTTTCCCTATCTTTGATTCTAAATGAAATTTCAATGTAGCACAAGCATATGAGTTACCTATGCATGATTTTGATCATATGTTCTCTATAATGATCAAGAAATATCTAGAAGGCAATCCATTAGAAGAAGATCAAAGACTCTTGATTAATGTAATATCTACCTAGAGAATCAAGATTAACTTAAGGAGTAGGCAAGTAGGTATTATCCCTCAAGGTGCTACTCTTTCTGACCTGAAGGTGATGGATGTAGGCAAAGAGTTAAATAAATTTGTATCTATAAGCTATTACTCCTACTGACCTAAAGGTGAGGGATGTAGGCAAAGAGGTAAATATATTTGTTTCTAATCTAGAAGCCTCCAAGAGGGCACCTATTGCTTAAGTTTCTAGACCCAAATAAGTTCCTACTAAGAATAATAAGATGCCTATGTTGTCTAGTGTCCCCAAGGGTATTAATGAGGCTACGCAGAACCCACCACTGAAAGATCCCACAAATAATAATAATCCTCCTCAACCTAATCCATTTCATGTGTTGTCTAAGAATATCCATATTAAAAATCTCACCACCCTCCCACCAGATACACCCCTCCCTCAGTCTAGTGTATATGACATGGCCTAGTTATTGAGTCAAATAAAGATCATTGCTCCACTCAATGAGTTATTGTAGATCCTTGAACATAAGAAGAAAGCTTTTGAATATTTGGAGTTTGGAAAGGGATCAACTACCAATGAGTTTGAAATGTCCTAAGTGATATTACAATATCAAGAGTTGTGGGACATTTATGATCCTTCTCTTGAATTCTATCGAGGGACTACATTGGTGGAGAGTCATTTAGAAATGGAGCCATTTTATACAACATTGACAATCAATGGTATGATTGTCAATAATTTCATGTTTGATTCTGGTGTATATTGAAATGTTATACCTTTATGTGTCTTGAATGAACTCAGTGTAAAGATAACATTTACTTTTAGTAAGTGTTATGTTATGGATTCATGAGAGGTGCCAATTTTTGGGTAGGTCAAAGGGTTAGTTGTGCAATTGGTAATTCATCTAGGTAAGTTTTTTAATATGGATATGGTAGTTTTAGATTACCCTCCCAAATGGGGAATTTTGATATCATTGAAATGGGTTGCCAATATGGGAGGAAGTGTGTATATGGACCTCTCTTATGCTACCATCCCCCTAGAAGGTAAAATGGTCAAACTTCATAGAGAGCTTAAGATGTTACATATAATTAAAGATCCAAATCATGCTTTGAATGAAGTAATGTACACTGATGTTGAGTTGGGTATTTTTGTTGGTTCTATTAATTTGGATGAATAGTCTATTATCATGAATCCACAACTTGATACAGAGGTTTTTGTTTGGGAATTATTCTTTGATGGGGCCTACTCTAGTATCAATAATAGGGTTGGAGTGATTATAAATTATCCTAATGGAAGGAGTAATACTTTTTCCTTCCACCTTAATTTCAATTAAACTAACAATGTTTCTAAGTATGAAACACTTCCACTTGGTCATAAGATTGCATGTGAATATGGGATCAAGTCTCTCTCCATTAAAGGGGACTCAAAATTAGTGGTGAAACAAATCTGTAATGCATATGCCACCAAGTGTAAAAGATTAAAATAGTACCAAAATATTATATGGGATTTTATTGAAGGATTTGATGCATTCAACATCTCTTATCATGATAGGGAATTCAACCAGGAAGCTAGCAAATTTGCTAAGGTAGGATCTCAATTTGATATTTCAAGCATAAACCCATATTATTAGTACTAGGTGGAAGTGCTTTCTCAACCCTCAGTCCTAGATAACATTCATAATTGGTAGGTATTGTAGGATGATGACCAAATCAAAAGTTTCTTGACTTGTGAAGTATAATTTCATGGTTAGCTTGTGGACTTGGAATCTATGGTTTAAAGTTGTGATAGAAAGGACACATTATTTTAGAAAGAGGTCATTCAACTCAAAATGAACACTATTTATAGGGTATTGGTTAGCTTAGAGGCATCCTTTTATAGAGAAGATAGAGTGAGGTTAAGAGAAACATTTATCTTGAGGGCTGCCACTAAATATGATTTGGGTTCCCCTAAGATTCTAAGAAAAGTATGGTTGGGTACTTATCTCAGCACTAAAGAAAAAAGAGATTATGTATAGTTACTAAATAAATATTAGGGGTACTTAATATGGTCTTATTTAGAGTTTAAAAAGTATAGGGAGGACCTTTTCTAGCATGTCATCCCACTGTAGTTGAATAGTAAGCCAATTAGGTAAAAGTAGAGGCCTATCAATCCCATCTTGACCACCAAGATGCATGATGAAATAAAGAAGTTAATGGATGGTGTAATTATTTAGCCTATTAAGTACTCATCTTGGGTGGCTAATTTGGTCCCTATGCACAAGAAGAATAGTGATATCTACCTCTGTGTGGATTTGCACAATCATAATAAAGGCTCCCTAAAAGATAACTATCCTTTACCCAATATGGATAATGTATTACAAGATTTTACTAGGTCTAAAATGTTATCTAATCTAGATGGCTTCTCTCACTATAATTAGGTTGTGGTCAAGGAATATAAGAGGTCTAAGACTACATTCACCACAACATGGGGTACCTATGTTTATATGTGAATGTCTTTTGGGCTAATGAATGCTGGTACAACATTTTAGCATGCCATGGATGTTTCTTTTGGAGGGATTATTGATCAATTTATTACTTTGCATTAGGATGATGTCACTATGTACTCCACGAGAAGGGATGATCATTTGAAACACTTGGAAAAGGTATTAATTAGATGTAGAGAATTTGACATCTCCCTCAATCCTAAGAACTATCTTTTAGAGTTCAAAAAGCTAAATTTATAGGACATATAGTGTCTAAGGAAGGTGTTATGATTTATCCTGAAAGAGTTAAGGTGATTGATAAAGTTCCCATCCCACAATCCAAGAAAGGAATACAATCTTTCTTTGGACAAATTATTTTTTAAGAATATTTGTGTCTAACTTTGTATAAATCACCCTACCTATTAATTTTATGTTGAAGAAGGATCAAGTTATTAAATGGAATGAAAGGGTTGTGCAAGAATTCAATGATGTCAAAGGAGCTTTAAAGTTTACTCCTATTTTATCTAGTCCTAATTACACCAAGCCATTTTAGATTTTGTCTTTTGTGTCACCCCATACCATTGTTGTTGTGTTATTACAAAAGAATGATGATGGTCAAAAGCAACCCATATCTTTCTTCAACAAAGATATGAAAGTTTTTGATTTGAATTACACCCTTATGGAGAAACAAGCTTTCACTTTTCTAAAAGTGGTTAAAACATTTAGATCTTATATCTTGAGTTCAAGGATTATTGCTTATAGCCCTCACACCATGGTGAAGGATATCTTGACTCAAATCGATGTCTCTATTAAAAGGTGTAGATGGGTAAATAAGTTAAAGAAATATGATATATACATCTAAACCACTAAATTGGTATAAGGAATGGGATTGGATAGGCTTATGGTTGAGGTGAATTTACAAGTAGTTGAAATGAACAGCATTGTTACCAACACCAGTAACACTTTGGATCAGTGTAGTGCATCTCGGTGGTATAAGAACATTATTTATTATCTATGGAGTATGTGTTATCCTCTTAACTTGGATAAAAATTAGAGGACTCTCAAATTAATCTCCTAGAAGTAACTCCTAATTGGCAATGGATTAACATGGATAAATCTTGATGGGGTCCTTCTGAAGTGTGTGTTGGAAGACCAAGTTGATGGCCTGATTGAAGATATTCATAGTGGAGTGTGCAGTGGACATTTTATGCCTAGAGTTATTTCTCATAAAATTATTAGAAATATTTATTGGTTTCCATCACTATTCAAGGATGTTGTTTAGATAGTTAGGTGATCTGAAAAGTGTCAACACTTTGCAATAATATTAAAGTCATCTAGTTATTTCCCTTTCCAACTAGTTACTATTGTAGCTCTATTCAGGCAATGGAGCATGGATTTCATTGGTGAGATTAATGAGTCTTCAATTACTAGGCATAAATGGATATTTCTTGAAACTAATTATTTTACCAAGTGAGTGGAAGTAATCCCCATTAGAAAGGCAACACACCAAGTTGTGATGGACTTTCTATTGAATCAGATTATCTATAGGTTTGGTGTGCCAGTCAAGATCATTACTGATAATGTAATGGGTTTTAGATCCAATACTTTAGATTTGATGTGCAAATATTATAGGATTGAGCTCACTTTGGCTTCCAATTACAATCCTCAAGGGAATGGGAAAGCGTAATCAAGTAATAAAAACTTGCTCAAGATTATTAAAAGGATGTTGGAAGTTAACAAGAAGAGGTGAGGTGAATTGAAGTTTGCCCTATGGTCCAATAGGATTATTCCTAAAATAACCAAAAGAAGGAGCCTTTTTATCTTGTCTATGGAACTCAAACAATTTTTCCCATTAATCTGTAACTTCTTACCTATCATCTGATATAACAACTTAATGAGGATGAATGCATTGACTACTATGGAGAAAGGATGAACCATATTTTGGAATTGGATGAGACATGTAGGTTAGCCCATGAGAAGTACTTCAAATTCAAAGAGAGGTTAAAATAAATATTTGATAGGAAGGTCACTCCTAAAACTTTTCAAGTAGGTGATATGGTTCTACTTTGGGATAATAGGCATTAAGAGAAAGGTAAGCACAACAAGTTTGACAGTTTGTGGATGGTCCCTTACTAAATCAACTTCAAGATTGGGGAGCACACTTTCTTCCTAAGAGATTTGGATGGGGAAATATTGAAGTTGCTTATTAATGGAAAGCATCTAAAACACTTCTTGGATTGAGTCTATTTATAGTTATGTACCATATTATACAATGTTTTATTTCTTTGTTATCTTAATGTTTTGTCACCCCTTATCTAGGCTTTGTTTTTATAGTTCTTCTTATTGTTTTTTTTTCATGTCTTCATTTTTGGATCCTCTTGATCTATGTTTTCTATAAGGGTGCCATTTTTTGTTTAGCCTTCCTACTTATTGGAGGTTGTTTTGTCCTAAATCCATGGCCCAATGGATTGGCACTTGGTCTTGTGTTCTATGGTTCTTTTCACATATATGGGGGGTATGTATCCCTAAGTGAGAGCCTATGTTAGTGCTTGAGATTGCATTGAGTCAATTGGGCACTTGTCAATGGAGAATGCCTAAAATATAGACCACATTGAATATTTAAGTCCATTTCTATGTCTTTTTGTCCTCACACTTCCTTGGGAAAGTCAAGTTTTCCATAAAAGATTGGTTAAGTCCTTTGTGTGTTATCTTTTATTGGTAAAATTATATATTTAACCACTAGGAAAGGGATTAATTTAGTATAGGGAAAGGCAGTGTCATGTCAATCAAGAAAAAATTACTTTTTCTTCTTCAATCCCTTTGAAAAGTGGTATTACCTCAATTCTTGATGGGATTAAGGACACTAAAGTCCAAGGTTTAGATTTTGCTACATTTTAAAATCTTTTGTAGAAACCTAATCCCCTTAAGGTAGTATAAAATTTGGGTATGAGTTATATGGTTCCTATAATAGATTTTCCACTAGTAGCCCCATACCCAGAGCTAGTCATTACATGTGCAAATGTGTATTAAGAGGATTTAAGAATTGTACTTAATGGGAGCTAATAAATTATATGCTCTTTCACTCCTTAAGATCTTAGTGCCATGCTCAGGATACAACCATAACTTGAAGGAATTGTTTTGACTATGGAAGAGTTTTAGGCATATGCTGATGAGAATGATAGCTTCATTTAGAAAATTGTAAACACTTGCTAGCTCACCAAGAAGAAAAATAAGGTTTCTATATTGACTAGGAATCTTAAGTTAAAAGATTTCAAGGAACTACCATAATATGTCATCACCATGGTTACTAGATTTTATGGGGCACCAAAGATAGAAAAGTTTGAGTTGTGGATGTTTTCCATCCTTATTTGTGTGTTAGAGGGTTAAAAATAGTTGGACTGAGCCTCAATTCTGAGTAGTAACCTACATAGACAAATAATATAGTTACAAGTGGCCATCTCTTCCAAAGAGGCATTTAATGGTACATTTTACAAGACTTCTTACCTCATGCATAGCTTAGTATACAAGAGAGATTTCCCTAGACTCACTAGGAATCCCTCCAGTCTTAAAATTTATGAGTTATATCCTAAAATGACTTTAGAAGGTTTCAGGAACAATTGGTCCAAGGTATATAATTGTTTTTCTAATGTAATGATAAGTGTCTTTTACCCTCTAAGGAGCTTTAAAAAAATGACCAAGGTGGCCAGGGAGGTGATTGATAGGTTCAGTGTGGTGTACATTTAATTCTATAGCTTCACATGTATATGAGTAAGTGGATTTGTAGGGACACCTCATAAGCTACCTAGGTATTTTGATTATAAGGTAGCACTCATAGAATTATGTAGACAAATGGTTCCCAAACATGAGATGATTATGGTAAAGAAGATTAATAACCCCTTCAAGTTCCCTATATAGATAGGATATTATACATGTCCTACTCTACCTAAAGTAAACGGGTTAAAATAAGAAATGGGGTGGTTTAAGATAGAAAAAATGCCTCCTCAGTCTAACTATGACATAAGGTGGCTAGTTAACAATGATACAAATATAATTATGCACCAGACATAATATGAGAACATCTAGTTACAATGCACAATAGAGGAGCAAGTGAAAACAATTGATTACCTAAGGCTCGTCATATAGGAGATTATTACATATGGCATCATCCCCATCCTCAGGGACATGGTAGATGACAAGGCTACAATATCATCAACTTACATTGATAATAATATAGAGATGTAGCCTATATCCTAAATATATTTCATAGTCCTAGAGAATGATTCAATTTCATGGAGGGCATATCATAAAATGAGAAGAACATTTAGCTAGTTAAATTCCCTATGTGTGGACCTTAATACACATGATACCCCTACTCTTAGGGATCTCAGAATTATACAGGAGCTCAAGGAAATTCTTCCACCTCACACTGGACATTTAATATGCCCTTAAGTAGAGGCTAAAGGCAAAGGGAAGAAGCTGGTAGGTGATTCTAGTTTCACCAAACCATTTAATGTTGATGAGATTATAATAGCATAGTCTAAGTCTGGACTATCTTTCACAAAATTTACCAACATAGCTAAAAATAGGACTCAAATTATGATGGGGGAGGTGAAAATTGTAAGTACTTATCTTATTTAAATCACCACTAAGGGAACTCCTACCACATTGTCCGAACCAAACATTACATTAGCCCCTCATCCTGAGCATTCACTAGATCCCATTCCACTCCAAAAAGTATACATAAGGAAAAGAGGAGGGGAGGAATAAGTAGAGTAGATAAATATTAAAAGGAAAAAGGTGTTATAACCTCTTCCTACAACCCCTATGAAAAAAAAGGAGGTCATATATCTAGATGTACCCTCTCAACATGAAGCCATAGAATCCCAAGGAGGAAAGTCCCCATATGCCCAATTGCTAAGAGACATGAATGATGAAGAAGACTAAGAGGAAAATAGGATAATTATATAGATGAAGAAGCAATCTAGGGCATTCACTCCTTCCCCAATGAGGACTTCCCAAAGAAGTCTAAGGGAAAGGCCACAGACTCTTATTAAGGTTCTAGTAATGGGATTGTTTGGACCATAAGCACCCTTGGGAGGAGAAGATAAAGGTGATGATGAAACTATTTGGCCTCAAATGATCCTTTGTCCTTTTAATATGTGACATAAGTAAGTGTTAAGGTAGTTATGAAATCCCAAGCTCCACTATAGAAATAAGTTGTCTCCATGGACATAAAGGCATTTATCTAGCATATGTTCACCTAACCATCAAGGTAAGAGGTGGAGGGTGAAATAAAAAGTATGTAAGGGCCTAGGGAGAAACTTGAAAATGAGTTGAGGCTAGAAGAGCAAGCCCCAATTAGTAGTGAAAATGTAGAGGCTCAAGGAAAATAAAAACTAGATGTTGTGGCAGCTATGGAGATAGCCTCATAAGACCATCCCTCTCTAGGAAACACAAGTTCAATCTAAGAAGGATAGGTTACACATGAGGGAGATAGGGGATCAATCTTGAAAATGGGTACCCCTATGCCTTTAGGTATAAATAAGGAGGTAGACTAGGGTGATGAAAATGTAAGGGAGGGACCTTTAATAGGAACTACTTCTATTGAAGTACCCTATGGGGTCCTTCCCCAAATAAACGTCCATGATCCTACTAGGCATAGGAGTTTTGAGGCCACGATTGGTGATGAGCCACCTAAGGTCAACAAGGAAGATGCTATAACATCTTTCTATCTCTCCTAACTAATTGTATAATATGAGCTAGAAGCAAGACCACCTCCTCATCATGCAGGACAAGAGAGTACCATTGATAAACTATTGTTTGGGTACCAAAAGTAATTTGAAGTAGTTATTGATGTCTTCGACTAAGTTGAACTAGGCAAAGATGGAGAATAAGAAGCTGAAAGGGAGAAAATTGAGTTTGGTAGTGATGAGGATACAATGCAAATAATATTATGTTCACACTTGACTCCCATCAAGCTCCCTTTAGTCAATGTTCCATTAACGCCACATTTTAATACTCCTAGACCAGCCTTAAGGTCCACAACTCTAATGGATTTTCAGACCAAGCCCTTGATATGGTTCAAAGAATAGATTAAGGAGAAGCAAATCATTAAAATAAAATTGGGAGACATAGATATGATGAAGATTACTCAAACATTTAAGGCAAAACCTCCCAAGAGGGCTAAGGCACTCTCTCAAACTACTTTCACTGATGATGGGGAGAGAACACAAGAAATAACCATCCCTCCACAAGGCAATACAAAGAAAGACATTCCCCTTGAAATTTACTCAGTGTATAGATATGATCTAGGGGAGCCTTCAAGAAATGAGATCAATCATAGTTCACAAGTTCTAGTGAGCATGGTGGCTCATCAGATGGACAAAGATAAAGTGTCAATGGAAGAGCTTAAGATGTATAACTAGGAAATGATCTATTACTTGCAAAAGTTATTGAGTGAGCCTAAATCAATGTTTACAACTACCATCATATCCCTAATTCCACCCATTTCCTCTTGGGATATGCTTGATTTTAGCCTTAGAGAAGATTTAAAGACTAGAATATGGGCAACAAAAGAGTGTCAAAAAGACTTGATGGTCTGAGCTAAGGAGGTCATCTATACAACATTAGAATGGATTAATAATGTAATAGATAAACAAGAGGCATGCAAATCTTTATCACTAATTTATGATACTGATATTAAGAGCTTGGAGGAACTTGGGCCCAAGGTAGATGAATTGTGTAGTTTGGGAAAAAATACCTTTATTTTGGAAAAGGTCATCACCTTAGATGATCCTAAAATGCCTAGAGAATGCCAACTAGCCATAAAACATAGGTTAGTAATGCTTAAAGATGGTACCTTTGATATAAAATCACAAGATCGGTCTCTTAAGACTACTAGGGCAAAATTTGAGGCCACCTTAAGGGGAATGGTGAAGATTGATGGTACTATTGACATGATAATGGAATTGATAGAAGATTCCCCAAATATTCTTGTCAATGCACCCCATGGAAGCTTCAGTGGCCAAAAAATAAGGGAGTTGGTGCTACATGAAAAATCCTATGACCAATTGAAGGCATTGGTTGAGAAGAAGCAAAAGGCACTCCAGAGGACTACTAACTAGTTAGAAGAATATGATGTCAATTTCAAATACCAAGTGGGCCCAGATCAGAAAATCCTTGCCACCATGATTGAGAAGTTCATTGCATACATGAATAGGTTTGTGTAGGTCTCAGTCATCAATGTTGATTCCATGATATGACCAAATCATTTCTATTTCTTCTCAATTTATGTAAAGATTATTTTCTCCTCCCTCTTCCTTTTCTCTCTCTTTCCCTTAATCTTTGTAATGTGTCTGTTAGTGGCACATCCCTCATAGGAATATTCTTTAGAGAAAGGGACATTTTGGATTGGTTATGCATGTGCACAAAGGCTTGTTTTGTGCTTTGTTCAAGTATGCTTTATGTGGAATATGGAAATCATCCCACTAGGATGAGATATCAAACATGTCATTTACATTAAAGTACGTGCATTATCTTAGGAATCCTTTTTGTTGCAACTGATGAGCTCTAGGCTCACAAATGATTTTTCCAGCTAGAACATCTCAATGTGATATGCCATGTATTGATTTGAAAATTATATAAGGAGTTTTGTTCCTTTACAAAGGTTGAGCAATCAAATAAATTTGAGAAAAAGAGCTATCACTTTGGAGAAGTTCTTCCTATGTAATCTCTTTGGTGTCAAACTGGTTTCTTATGTAAAACCATTGATAAGATTTGAGATCATATTTAAATGTTCCACTATTATAGAGATGACTTACATATTGTGCATGCTGTATAATTTCCACCACATGCTTTATGTATTTGAGATTCAGATGGATAATTGAATATAATTGTGTTTTGTTGCTTTGTCTTGTTGTTGAAATCTAATGTGTTATTTTGAGTTCTAAATATATTAGTACTCTCACCCTTTCCTTTTATGATAGTCATCTAGGAAGTGTGTTAAGATTATAAAATCCTTTAGGTTATTGAATTTATAATGAAGTATTAATAGTCTTTTAGGGGTAGTTCGAGGCTCATGGATGTTAAGAGAAAGATCTCTTGAATTATTACTTGTAGATTTTCTTGTGATTCTTTCAAAGAACTACAAAGTATTATTTCATTCCATCTTTTTTGAAGGGTCTAAACTATTTGTTTATGGAGATGATATGATAGTTGAGTGAATTTCTCCTCTCTCATCTAACACCCATCTATATCTTCATTTAAATCAACCCACCTTGTCTTACCCATTGTAAATACATAAGATCTTACATATTTGAAATGTATTTGTAGTTTTGCACTTAAATTCTTAAAGTTGTAGTTTCCCATTTAGTTTCTATTATTGAATGTGTCATAAAATGAAGATCTAGTATCTTTTTTATGACTTGAAGCGTTTGTTCATTTCATGTGATAACCCTTACGAGTGAAGTGTGCAAGCTTGGTTATGCTTTATTCATATTCCCCTTATGTGATAAGAATCCTCATGAAGATTGAAGTGTAAAATCCCTCCATGTGAGTAAGCTACCCCATAGGTTATCTCACCTTGCTTTAGGTAGTTAAAAAATTAGCATGGAGTTAACCATACCCTTTGTAGGTATCTCTCATTCAATGTCCATATTCAGTTCTTTATTTGATGTTAAACCCTTCCCCAGTTATAATGACATATTAACAAGGTTTTCATCTTTGTTTGATATTTCCCATAAGTGTGAAAATCTGAGTATACAAGGTGTATAACTGGGAACAAACAACCTACATATTCTCAAAATGATGTCAAGTCATAGTAATTATACCCACATAAAAGGAGAGGAAAAACCAAATAGGTCTCAACAAGTTCTCAAATCTAGCAAATGGCCAATCAAATGAAAATAACAATGGCAAGGTGATGCAACAATGCATCATAAATAGGCTTTGGTCTTGATAGGAATGGTATATTAGGATGGCATGGTATTGATCTATGATAATGATGATTTTTGATAGATTAGATAAAATGGTAGGAGGATTTCCCCCAAGTGATGGGGTAAATGGCAAGCTGTGCAATAATGACAAAAGGATATGTAATAACAACAATGGCATATAGAAAATGAAATGGTATGATACATGTTTTTGGCCTGGGTGATTATTGGTTTTTTATGTGTTTGGCTTGGGTATGGTAAATGGCATATGATTATGTTGTTATTACTAAAGTGAAGATACATGTCTTGATCAATAATTGATACAAATAGAATACTTGATCATGTTAATTTCTACCCCACACCTCATTTGAATAGTTTCTCTGTCAATAATAGCCTACAAATTTAGTTGTCAAGAATGTTTGTGTGATCTTCATTGGTCATTGATTTTGATTCCTTTAAGCATTAATACAAGGTATATTTATAGCCTCTATAAAGGAAAGTGTGTCCATGGATGGTAAATAGGGAAAAATAATGGATGGTAGGTTTGTTTTTGAAATTGCATGGTGGATAATAATGTAATGTATAATGGTGGGGAAACAAATGAAGATCAGGACTTCCAATCACATGTAATGTTTTTGATGTTGGATTCAACATAAAATTAAACATGTTAGGGATGAAGACTTCTAAATATTCTCTTGATAAGACCACCAAATTTTTTTTTTGTTTAGGTATAAGATTAGTTACCATCTTATTAGGGTATAGAGTGGAAGCTATTTTGATTTGATCTTTGATATTATTTTCATTAAATAGTTAATAACTTTTATGCTTAGCTATTGACACCTCAATGAGGTTATTACCAATAAAGTTGTCTTGATTATCCCATAGTGTCTTCGAGAAATTTTCAATAATGAACATTGGCTTTTGACTTTGATTTTCTTTTAGCACTTCTAAAAAAATTTCACTAAAAGATGTTGAGTTTGAAATTTGCATGTCCCCTAGCACCTTCAAAAAGGTTTCACTAGGAGAATGTTCTTATTCTACATGAATTTGGTATTGGCCTCCTTTATCTTCTTCAACTAACATGTTTCCATGGATGTAGTTCAAAAAAGTGTGATTTTTCAATCATAAATGAGACTTGTGGGATATGGAATGTCAATGATATGGATATTTTTGGTTGATGGTAATGGTCTATGGAATGGTAATGGAATGGGAAGAGGTTGTACAATCCTCATAGAAGATAATAAGATATCTTGTGTCAAAAATGAAGTACTCATATTTAAAAACTATAAAAGGATCATAAATGTATTCAAATTGATCTACGAGGCATACATAACCAATGTTATAATACCCATAAACATATGCTTCTTCTATATTTAATTCTAACTCAAGGGACTCTGAATCTAATGTTGAGATTGATGTTGATTTTGATTTTTATGATAAATATGATGTTATTCCAAGAATATAACCTAACTTTAACTTTGATTCTTCATCTAATGGGTACTCTATTACAATGATGTATTGGTGAATGTTTGGTATTAGAGAAGTAACGACCTATGCTGACATAATGGGTTCTACAAAAATTGGTTTGTCAGAGTGGGAATCCTCTAAGATAATAAAAAGGTCAAAATATAACTCCTTAGAGATTAGCTTGTCAATAGGAGGCTCTTAAAAAAGAGGCATATAGTCGAGATAATGATTTGCCGAAAGGTGGTTATAATCATTAGGTAGTGACTCAGTAAAGACTAGTTTATTAGAGTGAGAATCCTCGATAATTGGTATAGGATCAATAGGTGATTCATCATAGGTTGAATTATCACAAGTGGTTAGTTCAACAAAAATGTGTCAAATTGGTCAATTTTCTTAGCCTTGGTTTCAAATGAATTAGAAAATACTAGTTTTGAATACAGCTTGGTCTTTTAATGATTACCTCAATTGAAGGATTGGTTGGCTTAGTTGAGGTTTGGATTGGATTAGTTCTATATGAGGAATGGCCTATAGTTAGATAGTGGTAGGGCATTGGGGAGCATTATTTCTTACATGATCCAAAGATGAAGTCCTAAAATAGTAATGATAGGGTGGTGTGGAGCTTGATTACTCCTATAAGCCAAAGGACTAGGTCTTGTAATGATAATGGGGCATTGTGGATCTTGATTGCTTGTACAAGCCAATGCATCTAAGCCATCCTCATAAACCATATCATCCCAATCTTGAGCTGGATCATAAGCTTGTTTTTTACTATGTTCCATGTAGTGATTATCATAAAGAGGTTATGGATTCATATCCCAAACAACATTATCTATAATTGGGTCTTCAAAGTCCTCCTTATAAACCATATCATCTCAATTGGTAATTTTATTTGGATTTTGTGGATTTTATGTATGTTTCCCATATGGAGTATTATAGGGAGAATAATAAAACTCTTTAGAAAATATTTCTCTATAGGGGTTCCTAGTGGGATTTTGTGTAGCCATTCTATCATAAGTTAGATTATACATGACTCCACCATAAGTGTAGCTAGACATATCTGCATAAATTATGAAATATCTAAAACAAAAGTCTTAGAGTTATGTAAAATATGAAAAACTATTGAAAGGATAAATGGTTCAAACTTAGTCTAACTTAGTTGAAGGTGGATTTGTATCTCTAAAAAATGATTTGATCATGGATCCATATCTTCAAAATGGTTTATGCTAAGATTTATCATAAAATATTATAACATAAAATATCATACGCATAAAATTTCAAGCATATGAATAAAAAACCAACATGTCAAAGGTCTAGGTCAAAGTGTTCCAAAATAGGTCTAAACTAGAAAAAGGAAAAAAGTTGCTAGGTCTTTTGTCTAAACATGGAGTCAAAAGGTAGGCTCAAATAGGCTATGCTAGGACTTTTGGTCAAATGGAAAAAAAACTAAGATTGAAACAAAGGCATTATGTGATTTTATTTAGTCTAAAAATTTTGAAAATAACTTTGATTTAGACTTAACACATGAAATCAAACATAAACATGATTAGTTCATATAAGCCATAAGGCAAAAGTCTCTTGGAGAAAGGCTATGATTTCCCAAACAAAGGCACAAACAATGATGATGATAGGCATTAAACAAATAAACAATCAATAGTCTTCAAATTTGGGTAATAAATTAATTGAAGTTAAGTAACCCAAAAGAGAAAGATATGTGTATCTATGCCATGATTTGAGGCCTAAATATAAATTAATCAATGTTTGAATCCAAAATTTGATAAGGTTGATTGGAAACTCAACATTAAAAACTAGGATTTAACCAAACAAGCTAGACAAGATTGGACAACATGATAAAGCATAAACAAGGTCCAAATGGCTAATGTGACATGGTTTGAAACAAATGGTTTTTAGTGCAATGGTAAATAAGTCGTAAAATAAATTAAGCAACCTAACAACATAAGCATACTCGAATGATGTGATCAATGTTATGTTTCAAAGATTCAAAGGCAAAATGGGTTAACATGCTTTTGGGTAGCATAACACTACCCTTCATAACTCAAATGACACACACAAACAAGTTAAGAAAAAATTTCAAGGCATAATTATGGGGTAAAATGACCAACATAACACCTTTTTATACAAAAGAGTGACGTATAAACAAATTGGTATTGACATGGTTTATAAACAAACATATTAGTTTCAGTCTCAAAACACCAAGCAAGAAAATAAAAAAATACAAGTAAATTATCCAAATTTCTATCAAGGTTATGGCAAAGTGGGGTTGACTAAAACTAATTGATTTTTTATCCTTTTAGATGGATCCCATGTCTACCAAATTTTACATTAGCAAACAAGAGAAGTATCACTTTAATTAGGTGTCCATGGCACTTAACTTATTGCAAAAAGGTCTTATCCTTTTTACAACCGCTACATCCATCTCTTGATCAGTGTAATGTGATATTAAATATGTAGATACATCCCATGTGAAACTCTAACATTAAAAGGTGGTTTAACCTCTCAAACCTTTGATCTTAATGGGATTGATGAAGTTAGTGCTGGGAGATGAAACCTAAGGTCAAAGCTTCCCTAAATAACTTATGGGAGGTAATGAAGTCCCCCTCACAAGCCAATTTTACATAAAAATAAATAACTTAAAAGAAAGACTTTAAGGTTATTTCAAGATCACCCAAACTAGTATGAGTTTTTGGGGAGTGTTTTAGACGACATTCTTTCTATGCCTAGGACTAGGCAATTTTTAATAAGGATAGTAATTTTGATTCCAAAAGTTCCCTAAAAGGGATGAATGAAATAACATACACACATGAACCTTATTTTTTCCATTTAGTTAATTTATCATCTATTAAATACAAACTTGACAAATGAGTCCAATTTTAAGCACGAAAGTAAAAGTTTGGTGATGTTCTTTTCACCCCTTGATCTTAAGTTGTAAAAACATGTAAAATATTACAACAAAAATAAATGAGTGACATAATAATCACATATGTTCATTTTAAATACTCATTTTAGGCACCAATTCAAATGTGTGAGAAATATGACATGTTCATTTTAAGCAAAATTTGTTGAAGTGTGCTTGATTTTTATCAATATATTTTTTAACCCAATATGAAAGGTGTGTGGTTAGTCAAAATAATTTAAATATACTTAAAAACTACCACCTCAACCTGAAAAAAAATATTACAATGACATGCTTTGAAGCACTTAGTATTTTGAGCAAATAACACTAAGAATTTAGCTCGTGGGTTGATAATTGAGTTGGGTTGACAATCGAGTTAGGTAGATAGGTGAGTTGGGTTGATAGTCAAGCTAGGATGATAAGTAAGTTGGATTAAAAGTTTATTTGGGTTGGATAGGTGAGTTGTCTTGGATAGGTGAGTTGGGTTTATAGGTGAGTTGGGTTGACAGGCAAGTTAGGTTAGATAGGCGAGTTGGGTTGACAGGTGAGTTAGGTTGATATGTGAGCTAGGTTGCATAGGCAAGTTGGATTGATAGGTGAGTTGGGTTAGATGGAAAGATAGGTTGATAGGTGAGTTGGGTTGATATTCAAGTTGGGTTGGTAGGAAAGTTGGGTTGGCAAGTGAGTTGGGCTGGATAGATGAGTTGGGTTGCACAGTCCTAAGAATAAAACTATGGCTTAGAAAAAATGGATTTTTGCTCAAATTTTCATCTTGTTTGCCTCCACACTCCAAGATCCTTCATTAAAATGGTTAATATTTTGCTTGTATGTGTAATTTTACCAAATTTTTAAGGCTAGGTCCCACTAGGTGTGATATTTGTGAGCATAGGATTGCAATAGGGGGAGATTAGTATTGTGTTAGTGAATAAAACAAATCAATAAAAAATAAACTAAACTAACACCCTAAGCCTATCTCAAAGGATGATCTTAGTTAACAAAACAAATATTAAAGTCACAACTAAAACATGAAATAAATACCTTCCTTCACCTTCTTTGGATGCTCCAAAATGCTTGTTGTAGTGGCTTGCTCGGTTTGTACTCATGATGTATTCATCAATGAAGTGTGGCTACTTTCATCTCTCATTGGCACCAAATTTGGATTTAGCTTGGATCAATAATTTGTAATTATAACACTAATTTTAATGGATTTTTAAATTATTTTTGTATTATAACTTTATATTATCCAAGCTTAAAAATCAATAGGCAAGGCCTCCTATTTATAGATTTTTTAAATGGTTTAAAATCAACCTAAACTATCTATCTCAAGATGAAGATGTGTAGCTAAAGATTAATTCAACTATGTAATTAAAATTCATAAATAATATCATCAATATTTGGGATAGAGGGGCATTAACAAGGCATGGATGGTCTTAATAAGACATGAGAGGCATTAATTCAGATATTTATGGCATTTATGGCTTGTGGATGCCACCCCATAGGATGATGTCATTTGATAATGAAATTAATGACAATCAATTTATAAAAATAAATATTCAAAAACTTTCAAGAAAAATTAACTTAAGCTTTTTATTTGGTTTAATTAGTTTTAAACATGATTAGTCAACTTTGATGCAAAACCTTGGCAATTTGTGCACAAATTAATTAAATTGGTCAAAATGTCATATTATTGGCTCAAAATTTGACTAGATTGGAATTGGAAGTCAATTTTATATGTATTGTAACTATATTCCAATTTAGGATGTTGTCAACACAAAATAACAAATGCACATATCTTGTATAAGAAATTTGATAGAAAAGAGCAATCCAGAGCACCCAAGTGCAAAATTGGCATTTTGACTTGAAATGATCTAACCAAAGTTAGCTGGCCCATAAAATTAATTACCCTATTTAGGGATACTTTATCCAAAATTGGCACTTGAATATATCAATTTCAACTCATTTAATGTGTTTTAGTGTTTTTAGGCCAAATTGTACATTTTGATGGAAATTGGTCAAAAGCCTTATTGATGGTCATTTGTGGCTAGATTTAGGTGTCTATAATAATTCATATCTTATTGATGATACCTCTAATCTAGATAACTCTAATACATCACTAGGCATACCTTTGGATCCTAATCAAGATGATAAAGTCATAACAAAGTTCTTATAAGCTTTATCTATTGAATATTTTAAGAGTGAATCTAATCTTATTTTGGATACGTATATTATAGTTATACTTAATGATACTTTTTTTGAAATTAAAGATATTTTATTCAATTTTAAAATTACGTCTCCATGGAATCCTTATCAGGACCATGTTGCCCTATCACCACTCATTGACCTCATCACATCATCTCCCCCACCTTCATCTATCATAGACCCCTTTATTCCTATATATATCATTTAATCACATCATTACATAGGGATGAACAAGAACATACATAATTGGACCCTTCTTTATGTAATATAATGTGTTCCACCCATACAAAGGTCTTAGATCATATTCCAAAATTCAATCATCAAGTCATCTTTGATCCCCTAAGTTAAAGTCAAGAAGAATCAAATCATCAACCTAATCACAAAATGTCTTCCCTTAGTGAAGCCCAACGTCAGGCACTAAAGTATTATCAAGTTAAAAACCAATCTCCCCTAGTAAATCCCAAAATTAGGTACTAGGGGGAATTCAAAGTCAAATCCAATCAGAAACTTAAAATCATGTCAAAAATAGTCTCAATATGATCGATAATCCTTCAAATAATTAGATCGAAGAACCAAAAAGTCAAAATGTCTTGGATGTATTTTATTCTTTTTTCACCTAGCACCAATCAAATATATAACATTCAGTATGTCCAATGATATATGCAACTACTAGTCCTAATCCTCCAACACCCATCATAACCTCCAATCATGCTCCCACAATCCCATCACATCCCACCATCCATTCTAGTTCATTACACCCCCATAACATCAAGATCTAATTCAATCCATCTCTCCCATCACCACCTTGGGAAGCATTGTCTCTTATAGGGGCGACAAATACACTTGGTCTAAATATTTGGAGGGGTCATCATTAATAATCACTAAAGGTCAAACGAACATTAATATATCTAGTGGTGACAACATAATCCTAAAATAACACAAATCCAAAATAGGTATTGGCTAAAGATCATAATAATGTCTACATATTACATCTCATACCCATATCTAATAAATCAAGATGCTAAAAAAAATTAAAAAAATCAAAAAAGTCAAAAAAAAAAAATTATCCAATGGTGAAAACCAATCTTCTAGTACCATGGGCAATTACCATGATTAAAATTGGTCTCCAACATCATGGTAAAATAATATATTATCTACATTGAACCTCAACACTTGGGGGTAAAATCCATCCATTTCATATGCCTTGTCAATCCCTCCCTTGTCCATCCCCTCCATCCATTGATTCTTACCCATCATCCATCATCATATTATTAATCCTATTATGTCCCTCCTTTAATCCCATCTTGACCTTTGTAAGGATGAGGAAGGTGTCTTGAGAAATGTGTCTTGAAATCATCTTGGGGTCATTGGAAAAACCCTAGTCCTTCCTTCTTTGGTCCTTATCACATCTTCAGTATCACCATCACCCTTTTATGATCCCATCAACCTGTCCTTATCCTAGTTTCTAGGTTTGGTATTCACTTTACTAGTAACCTGTATTTGTATAGTGTACACACATTCCAAAAATCCCTAAAAATTAAAATATTATAAAAACCCTAAAAATCATAAAATTTGAAAAAGCCAAAAATAATCCATGATGTTTTGTCTTATGCCTTTTCCCCTATTCACATCCGTCTCCATGCCTTTCATCTTTCACAATCATGTTATCCATCCTCTTATTCTAAACCAAGGGTAAATTCAATCTATATTGAGCTAGCATTGACCTAGTCTCACTTTCTCCTACTCAATCTTATATCAATATCCAAATCCTTATCCTAATCATAATCTATGTCCATATATCCAAATCCTCATCCAAGTCCCTTGTCTAGTTCAAAATCCATAGCCACATTCATCTCCTTATACTAAGCCATAATCCTAATCCAAATACACATTTATCCTCCCTCCACAATCACATCATCCTAGTTTATTCCATCATTGAATCACTCATCCCATCATTAGACAAGACATAATAACATTGCATGTAGATACTTATGTGTGATATTTGTATGCTTTATGTTGTTTGACTTATTTTAATCATGTATATATCTTGTTTGTCTTATGTTTTATTTCCATCATGTCTCTTTTTGTCTATTTGGAAATGAATTGGGATGCTATGAGGTCACCTAAGCCTACAATAATGTTTTTAGGTGCCCTCAAGGATGCAGAGTTCACTATTTTCTCATGCACTTTGGGACAATGTCCACTTGGTCATATTTATATCATGGGGAATACTATAAAGTGTTATATTTAATTGATAAATTAGACTATGATGAGCCTTATGATATTTGTTATGGCTTGATCACCTACACTTCATCATCCTTATTTTCCATCATTAATGTAATCATATTGACCCATATGACTAATATCCAATATTTTATCTTCATAATCCTCATCTCATCATCTGAGTCACATCCTATAATCACTAACATCATCCTTTGATCACTAATCATCATCATCTTCTACTCCATTTTCATTTATCTTCTAGTTAGAACTACATTGGCTTGAGGTCTTTTCAGACTATTTAGGCAACACTTGGCCATTTTTTAATGCCCAAGGATAACTCAACCACTTTCACCTCTTTCTTCATCATTCATCTATCATGACCCTTATTATCCTCACATTTTTAATTTGTTAAATCATTGAAATATAATACCAATTACTCTATTGATCAATCCCCATCCTCATCATCATTTCCTTGATCTTTTTTGTCAATTTCCCAAATTTATCAATTGGGTTTGATATATCACAACATCCATCTTTTCTTCCATCAATCACTGATTGGTTAATTAATCATATGAAATTTATGGTTCCTCCCTTGACTAGGACATGACATAAACTATAACTTTATCAACATATTATGGCTCATTTATTTAACATAATGTAGTCTTTTGGTCACTTGATCCCATCATTGTTCTCTATCATCAACTTCATCATATCAATCAGCTTTAGTTTTGAGCTACACCCATCATTAATCTTATCAATTCTTGTATATCATGGCTTATAGATCTCCCTTTCATGCATCCTTACTTAGGATATGTGTAAATATTATGGCCTTTTAATCTTATCATCATCATGTTATGGTTGATTCCCCTTTGGGATATGTCAATAACCATGACAAAGTTATCTCTACTCCTTATGCATATGTCTTTGCCATGGGCATCATCAATCTATGGCTCCTTTCTCAAGTTAAATTCATATTCTTCATCTTCTGTTTCACATTTGGCATTATATCCCCTTATCTCTCCATCTCATCCCACCCATCATTTCTTCTTTTGAGTGGTCACCCATCTTATTATTCATCGCATGTCCCCTCAAAGGGGAATCATATCCACTAACATCATTTATTAACATCATTTATAAAATGGTTTTTTTTGAAATACCATTACTCCTTCCACTTCACTCCACTCACAATGCCCTTTCAAATATGGGCAAAATGTATGCATCTAAATTTACTTGCTTAATTTAAATCACTATTATTATTAGTCGACTCTAATTCTATTTATCTAATCTATCTCCTTTCATCCCACTAATTTATCATCACTTTCTAATCATTTATCTAATATACCTCATCAATATTTTTTCATTCACTAAATATAGTCGTATTTCACTTCTTCATTAATTCCCCTAATCATCTCTTATCTTACCTTAATTCCCACTTATCTATTATTTGAGAATTTTAAATTCATATGGCCTACCTACTAGCCTATTCCTAGGCACTCTTACACCCTAGTCCCTAATCACCCACCTAATACCTGTCTAATCCCCTACCTAATCTTGATTATCCTTTAAAAAGACTATATAATTATCCAATTTTAAAATCCCATTTATTATCATCCTTCTTCTTGAAAAGCCTTTAAATCTAGAGGCTTCTAAGGAGTTTTCAATTCCTTTTAATCCTTCTGTCCACATTTTATTTAAAAAACCCAATCCTCCATTGAAACCAACTCATTAATTCATAAAGTATTCATTCCCACATAATCAAATATCAGTATCAAGAATCCATTGAATCCATGCCAATCTATTTCTTTGAATCCATCATCAACATCAACGATCATGCCAACATAATGTCAAAATTCTAAGTCTAAGGTAATCTCAATCCTCTTGTCTCTTATTTTCTTTTATGTATTTAATCATGGTTTAGAGAAATTACATTTAGGATTAGAATGTTGGTTTGAATTTTATTCATCTTATTTTATTTGATACTAATGGCTCTATATCTTACTTAGGTAGTTAGACATTTTGGTTTTTTGATTTAATTATACAATCAAATCTTTTGTGCTCAAATTTCCTACTGCACTTATCAATGGACCCATCAGCTACATAATTGGTAAAATAAATCCATTTTCACCTAACCAACTAGTGCACCCTAAGGTCACCTATATACACCTCAAATTACTCCTAGAATGGCTAAGACATTTGACTTAACATCAAAATGCATTCTTGGCTATTACACATACAAGAGCATAGACACTTAAACTTGGAATGCAACATAAAAATATAAATATAGACTCATATTATGTATATACAAATCTATAAATCCTATAATCAACTTACCTACACTAATTATACCTATACAGACCCACTGGATTGCTTAAAATGAGCACATTAGGTCATAAGACCTTATTGACCTTGTGCATAATCTTAAGGGCTTGTAGCCTTATTTTCACTGAGTTTTCACATAAATTTCTAAAATTTATATAATACATAGAAATTAAACATGATTTGGATACCCATTAAGGTATTATACAACATATCCAAGATTCACCTAGTGTTGTTTTGTATGGACTGGCCCAGTCATGCACTATGTTAGGCCTAATCAAGCCTCAAAGAGCCCTATTTGGGAGGGTATATGGAGAATAGGGTCGAATTAACACTTAAGACTAATAAAATATGTGTTAAATGACATATTAAGATAATTATAATATAAAAATTAATAATTTTTAGCCCTAAACCATGAAACAACTCTTTGTCTCAGTCTTGTTAGGCCTACACAGGCTAAAACAAAGTCAAGGTTAGTATAGGTCCTTAACCGTTGAGTTATATTTTGAAACTTAAAACATATCAAGTATACCTAAATAAATCACAAATTGCAAATAATCTCAATTTTATACCATATAGATTCTTTGTACCAGAAAACCCTAGTTTGGGCTAGTCAAGAGAGAATTAGCTCTACAGGGTAAACTATGAAACTTCAAGACTTAAAAAAAAATTCATTAACCTTGTTTTACACTGATCTAGAGTCTTGAGCACTCATAGTGGGTGAAATGATCCATAAAAGTTGATTGTCATAATGGAGCTTACTACCCTACTTGGGAATAGTCATAGTCATGAAGGAAAACATTAACAAAAACACTTGAAATGTCCTTCAACATTTTATACTTTTCATTGCACATCAAAACCATAATATTACATCTCTTTTGGTTGAAGTAATCACTCATCCAAATTGAAAAACTCAATTTAGACACCAAATCTTTATTCTTAGACCTTACACAACTAAGTCTAAGAATGAAACTAATAATTTTTCCTAACAAATAAGATTCCAAACAACCTAACTCACATCCAAACAACCTAAGATTACATGTAATATGATCTCTAAAACTATTATGGATGCATATATATATATATATATATATATATATATATATATATATATATATATATATATATATAATCTTGGCCTTGAGACACATTTTAGGCCTTATTACAAGCTTAATATTAGCAAATTTTAAAATTTTAAAACTATAGTTTTTGGAGGGAAAATAAACTAAGCATGACTAAATAACCTAAACTCAACAAAACCAATGAAAACACTTTCTTGACATGAAGATGCTCCTACATCACCAACATTCTTCCCTTAGGAAAAGTGACCAAACCCTAAGTATTATTATTCATAAATGAAGAATAATCATCTATCATCATGTCATCCCACTTTTATATCCCATAAACCTATGAAAAAGACTATAAATCACTAAATAATTCTTGACATAAAAGTCTAGTACCTATATAAGGTGCATGACAATGCCAAGTAGGTGGAAGATCATATATGAATAGTGTTGCCTTAAAAACTATAGTGCATGCCCACTTAAGCTAATGGTAAAATTAGTTTGAATAAGATCTTCATCCTCTATAACCTCCTAAGGAATCTCCTAAACTAGCTCATCAACGAATGAATTATCAAGAAGAGGTGAATCATGAAAAGAATAAGAAGGCATGGAAGAAGATGAAGAGTCATGAGATGTGAAATGGTCATCAAATTTTACATGTATTAAAGAATGAACATCATGAGTATCAAGATCTAAAATATGATAATCTCTCATATCCTTACAATACCCTAAAAAAATCAATAGTTTACTCTTCTTATCCAATGCTTTCATTTCTTCTCTAGTACAAACACCCAAGAAAGGATCCCAAAGATTCATAAAAATAAGACATAAGGCTTGGTTTTAGACTAGGCCTCCTCTAGAGTCATATGATAAAGTATTTGATATGGTGTGTGGTTTTGAATGTAATTCACACAATTAACTACCTATGCCAAATAGATAGGAGGTAAATCTTATGAATGCATCATGTAGTTAGCCATCTCATTCAGAGTTTAATTATTCATCTCTACTAAGCCATTTTACTATGGAGTATGTGCAATAGAATACTGGTGAAAAATACCATGGACTAACAAAAAAATTGGAGAACTCTCTATTAAAATACTCCCCCATTGGTTATATGGAGCTTCTTGATACAATTCGATGATTATTTCTCAACCAAAACCTTAAATACTTTGAAGTGATAAAATAAATCACTCTTGTACTTCAAGAAATAAACCTAAGTATACTTTGATAAATTATCAATGAAGGTAATTGCATACTTATCTCCATTTAAAAGAGTAGGAAAGACTATCAAATCATTATGCATAAGCTTAAGTGGTGAAGAATCTCTCATGTACATGCCCTTAGGAAATGGATCCTAGTGTTGTTTGCTCAATGCACAACTGAGGCAAACTTCATAAAGACATAAAATTATAGGAAGACCCTCTACCATATTATGAGTGCTTAACTCCTTCAAATATCCATAGTTTAGGTGTCCAAATCACTCATGTCAAATTTGACTCTTAAAATCTGCATGAGAAACTAAACACATTCCTATAGGAGGAGAATAATCAAAACCTCAAAATAGTAAACTTAAGAACTATGATCAACAACACCCTATGTAATTTTATGTGTGAATCTGAAAATATTGAACTTTAGCACCCTATGGTGTAAAATTCATTATCTTACCCTAGCTAGAATGGTAAATCTGATAAACTAAAAGTATATTGGTGGTGATGTCTGAAACATATAATGCATCATTGATATGGTCATCATCTAGTTGCATGTCACCATTCTCCTTAACAAAAATGTAGTAATAATCTCCAAACTTAATTTTGGAAGTGGAAATCAGACCAATTGATAGAAAGGACTCCTGGGTAAAAGTTATATGGTTTGAGACACCAAAATCTAGAACCTAACTGTTTGACATATGTAACTATGATTTCTTGACAACATTAAGTGCTTTCCCATGCTAATTAGATGGAGGAGTGGAGATAGAAATCTTGTGTTTCCTAATAGCATCCTTTAGGGATTTCATTCTGTTAAAACACCTAGACTCTTCATGATTAGTTCCCCCAGTATAAAAGCAAGATATGTTATAATTATTCTTGGATTTGGAAGATGGTTTAGGTTTAAATTCAGTAGTGTTGGGTTTAGGTGAATTTTGAGGTGAAGGAGGAGTTTCTTCTTCTTACCCTTAGATTTTCCCTTTGTCTTAGGATGTGATGCTAATAATTCTTTTTGAGAGGTGAAATACTTAAGGTGAGATAATTTGGATTACTCCTTAGTAAATCTCTCATAAAATAACTCTAAATATGGCATTTTGAATGTGGTACCTAATGCATCCATACTAGAGAAAAAGGTAAAAGCAAATATTTTGAATGGGCCACTCAACTTAGATAAGATCAAGTACACACACTCTTTATCCTTTTTATCTCATCCACTTCCATTTAACTATGTCAACAAATTATTAAATTTAGTGAGGTAGTCTATAATGGAAGTAAAGTCATCTAGATTTAGTGAAGTAAGATCCACTTCAAGCTACATCTCTCTCAATTGATCTACTTTCCCAAAAAAATCCTTTAACTAGTCTATATTTTGAATGGATAATCACATCCATCAAAATGAAACAAGAGACTATCACTTAGATATCCCCCAATCAAGCCCAAACATTCTTCAAACTTAAATTGATGCTAAAATATTTCAAATTCACATATAAATTTTGATTGTGTTTTGTTCATTAAGGACCATAATCCTTTGCACCTTATGATTGTTTTCATTTGAGGTCTCCATGTCTGGTAATTATGTGTAGTCAAAGGCTCATAATGGTTAACACCATAAGTATAAGCCATGCTAATAGTAAATAAATAACATAAATAAGGCAAAGGGTGCACAAAATTGGCACTGAGAAAACCCCCCAAAAGATTATATTATAAGACCCTTCCTAATTTGGCACTTTATAAAAATATTTTATTTTTATAATTTAATGACACCACTAGATATATAATCAAAAATAATGCACTTTGAAAAATAATAGAACTCAAATCTAAGTTAGGTTCAAAAGTTACAAGCATTACTATTTATCATAAAATGGGTCAACATAATTAAAAAAACACTACAAATAGATTTTATTAACCAAAATGAAAAAAAATATAGTTGTCCAACTACTCATTGGAACCATAATTGAACCATGGACTCATAAATTCTAACCATTATGAAAAATGATCCTCCTAATTAATGATATGCTTGCATAAGTGAACAATGCTTCCACTTGAGGCAAAAAACTAGCTTACAAAAGCAAAAAATAAATGAAAAAGTTATTTGAGAGGAAAGAAAAGGTGAAAATACTCTTGTTTTTAGATCTTATCCCTCCAAGGGCTTATTTGAATAGATATTTAGCTCTTTTGAACTTAAGAAGATAACACCAACCAAAACACCTTTGCATGGAATATAACACCCTTGAGAAGATTTCAATGCCTTCCTCTATCAAATGCCAAGTGAAGACAAATATGAAACTTTCAACTACAACAACATAGAATTTTAATGCCAAGTCTTGGTGGTTTGATATTAGATAGGTAGATCCAACATAGGTAAATTTAGGTAGATCTAAAGATGACTTTTTCTTAAAAAAAACCCAATGCCTTATTACATCTCAATGCTTATCTTTAAACTAAAAATTTAGAAAAGGTCAATGCTTTGGAAAAAAAAACCAATCACCACAAATTAATGATGCCAATACATAAAATAGATCCAACACCTTAATGAAATAGCTCCAATTATGATAATCCATGGTAAAAGAATGATCCCTTAATAAAACAAATACAAAGGACCAAGTTGAAGGAAAAAATCAATGTTTTCTTCCAATGCCTATATATACCATTCTAATGTCAATCTATAGAATAACAGATTTGAAACATAAAAAAGGATAATGCTTATGTCTAGAAAAAATCTAAAAATCTAAAACAAATCTGAGATAAAAAAGATGCCTCCTTTGTAAGCTTTAGCAGATTTGAAAATGAACAAAATAAAAAGCAATGCCTAGATCAAAGGTGTTATTCTTTTCCTTTAGCACCAAGATTAGAATTTTTCCTTGTCAAGAAGAAGCATCTATTGAAACAATGATGCCTTTATCTCTCAAATCTTATCAAATGGAATGGTCCACCTTAGTATATCTCCATAGCCTCTCATCTCCTTAGCTTCTTTCACTACCTTATAAGTAACAAAAGATTCAAAGAACAATAAAATCTCCAAAAAAGTTTGAAAAGAGGTACCAAAGGGCACCAATATCTCCCCATAAACTTTTATTCTATGCTTACTCTCTATGACAAGGGAAGAAGTAGTGACAAGAGGGAAGTGGAATAAAATTATCTAAATTACAAGCTAACAAATGGTTGCAACTTCTTTAGGGCTATGGTACCATGTTAGGATTGGTAAAAGAATTCCAACCCAAAAATTTAAAGTATTGGAAACAAAAAATCACAAAGGAAACTAAAAATATGATATTCAAAAATAAGGCAGATCATATATTATTCATAAATGAAGCACAATAAATCATGTTAGTATAATAGGTAGGAACTTATATTGTTAAAGTCAAATACTAAACTAGCCTACATGGCCAATGTAGGACAAATCCTCACATAGGATAAACTCACTACAAGATAAAATATCTAGCTAAGAAACTAGTAAATGTGATAAATACACATGAAATACATACTGTAATAGTTGACATAGTTAAATGAGGAAGTTATTCAATATCCCATTGATTTATTCATCCAAGTGTTAAAAGACTGAGGTAAGGTACACTTTTATAGAGAAGCAAGTGTTTGTTGTCATAAGATGTCTTAAAAAATTTAGACATATGCTCTCTAATAACAAATTTCACACATGATGGTGTCTCATCCAAGTACCAAAGACTTTCCTTTGAGTATAGATTTGAATGAAAAAAGAGTTGGTTGGATCACCAAAGTAATAGAATATGATGTAGATATCAAGGTTACCAAGTTGGTGAGAGGTAATGTGTTGTTTGAGAACTGATAATCAGACTTTAAATATAAAAATGAGGTTATTATAACACTCCAAGATGACACTCAAATAGTTGTACTTTATCTACCATGATTTGGACACAAGACATGACCAAATTTATCCAAATAGGTGAGTGTCCACTAGGCCTAGAAAAATTCAAAAGGAGACATTTTAGATTACAATCCATCCCATATATTCTTGTAAATAGAATAATATTTAGGAAATACATTAATAGAGATATCTTGAGGTGTGTATAGGTTAATTATATTGAAATATTATTAGCAAAATTCCATGATGGGCCATCAAGTGGCCACTTTACACAAATAATTACAGTAGTAAAGGTGATGAGAGATGGTTATTATTAGCCTATCTTGTTTAAGGACTCATATTAATGGGTGATAAACTATCAAAAGTGTGTTTTATTCATAGGAAAATATAATCTTTCATCCCTCCCTCTCCATCCCATTAAGGTATACTAGCCTTTTATGTAGTATAGTTTGGATTTCATATGTATGATCAATCCTCCTTCAAACATTGGTCATAAGTTGGTGTTGACTATACCTAACTATGTTACTAGGTGGACATAATTAGTGTCTCTCAAATAAGCCAATGAGACTAATGTGCTAGTATTTTATGAAGGCATAGTAACTAGATTTGGAGTACCTTCTACACTTATCTCAGTTAATGCAATGGATTTCCTTAGTACTAAGATAAGTGAGTGAGATGTGAAACATGTAATCTACCTAAGTAACTCATTCAAGTACTATCCTCAAAGGGAATGGAATATAAGAGTCCAAAAATAAGAATCTAATTAGATTTATCAAGACAACTATGGAGGAAAATCAAAGGATATGGAAAACAAAATTGAAGACAACCTTATGCGTTGATAGGATCACTCCTACAAGATCCATTGACAACTCCCCCTACATTCTTATCTATGGAAAATAAGAAAATCTACTTATCTCCCTTTAGTTACTAGCTATAGAGATTACACATTAGCTTAAGATGATAGAGAATGCTACCATAGATATTAAACTAGCTAAGTTGATGTAATTAGAAGAAATAAGTGTCATTCAATGCATACTATGGATTCTGACCAAAATCAAACCAAGAGGTACTTGGATAAGATAGTTGTTCCAAGAATATTCTAAGAGGGTGACCTTGTACTCAAATTGGATGAAGATAGGACCAAGATTGAAAGATACATAAATTTTGATATTCTATGGAGTGGACCCTATATCATCACTCATTACAAAAAAAATTATGTTTTCTAGATCTCAAAAATAAATGGAGAAGAGTTACATATCCCATTCAATGGGATACACCTTAATCATTTATATTAAGGTCATTTTATCCTCTTGTACATAATATATTAGTCTTTGCTTTCTCTAAGTGCTTCTAGCACATGTTTAGTTGAGTAGTTATTTGTGTTCCCTAAATGCCTCTTCACATAGTGTGTGTGTCTTGATTTGTTGTGCGTCTCTTGAAGGTATATTAAATTGTATAAACTTGTTTTAAGGGCTTAAAATTAGTATTTAAGGTCTAAAATCATGTTTATTGTTCATTGATAGGTGGTTCCATAGCCCAATGACTTTCTAAGCCACTAGTCTAAATGTCTAGTAGGTAAACTATCCCATGAGGTCACCAAAAATGTTAGCTAATCAACCACCCTTAACCAAGGTTTATTAAAAGTAGGTACTTGAGTCATCTAGCCTTGTAAATGGTCTTGTCATGGTGTCATGTCTTGGTGTCGTTAAGTTTCTTCAAGGTCTACATAAGGTCTTATGTAATTTTGGAATGTTTAAGGTAACTTTGGAGAGTTTAAGGTTATTTTTCAATTCAAGGTATGTCCAAACCATGATGAAAACAATTAATGTTATGATCTTGTAAGATGACATATTTTTTTATAGTGGATATTGGATCTAGAATCAAATTTGATAAGATAACAACATTATCATTTCAATCCTTAGTAAAGTTTAAGGTATTTGGTGGAAGTTATGGTTTCATGTTCTTTTGTTCTATTTCTTATTGGAAAGTTGCAAAGTAACTCCCTTGAGGAATATCAAGTGTGAAAATACAACACCATGGTGGGGGTTAAAGAAGATTTTTTTAGGCCACTTAACACTGGTTGAAGATTATATGGTACCTTATTTCTACCTATACACTCAACCAAAATGTCAATATATCCTTTTCTAATGTATAAATCACATTTGAAACTATTTTATTCTTTGTCAAACATCTAAATAGAGCATAATTCAAGAATAAGTTCATTGACATCTAGGATATATCTACAATACAGTGTTTTCTTCTAAATGGATAAGTCCCTTGATGGAGAAAGGATCATGTGATTTTATACACTAGACTATAGCATGTATCAATCAAGTGGATCAATGAACAAGGTGATAATTTCCTACCACAACCTCCTCCAATATTATTAGGCCCAAACCATGCCAAAATATAAGTTATATGTCTAAGAAGGGCAAAAAAACCATTCAAGGTCTCCCTCAGGTCATTGGTAGAGTGAAAAAGATCAGTTTCATGATGATGGTTCCTGGAGGAGAAGAGGAAACCATATAAATTATCTTATGTCTTAGAGAGTACCCCTATTCCCTACAAATTTGTGACAAAAATTTTGGGTTTAAGGGGTAGAGCTCTATGAATAATCATTAAGAACTTTTTTGCCTCTAAAACCCTATAAAACCCCATCACCTCAGTTTGATCCTTTTAACAACATTTTGGAGCTCGATGGATGCTTGGAATAAAATGGGAAACATTAAAAATATACCTAAGAAACCTTACAACACTAAAATTGAGGCAAACTTCCATGAATCATACCTATATTTATAATAAATGCTATGCTCTACTATTTTTTAGATGATAGGTAAGGTTGTTGAGTTGTGAGGTGCTTTCAAGCATGAATAGTGATAGGAAACATATGGGAAACATTATCTATAACCTCATAAATCCCCATTAGTCTTTTAATAAGCAATTACATATCCAAATTTTTAAGAAACACCATGAGCATGCATGCCCAACTTGACCGTGTCAATGTTGTAGGTATAAACATGAAGAAAAGTGCAAGTTTTATGTTAAACATGAAGATTTTAAGGTCATGAAGGATGTGAGGGAACTTGAGGGAGACTTCAAGAGTGATTTTATATGTGTTCATGAGAATAAAACATCAAAATCAGATCATTAGGGTCAAAACTCTTAAATTACCTATAAACCCTTAACATGGGATAAAACTAGTTTTAGGATGCTTAAGGGATAAATTTATTTGGATAAACACCTGTAAACCTTATATGGAATGGATCAATCCCATAAGATATAATTATAATCACAAACAATAAATTTGATTTTTTTTTGCCTAAAACATTTATCTCAAATGCACCCCTATAGGCCTACAAGCTCGAGAAGGTCATCTTCCTCATGTGTGAAGTTAGGTGAGTAGGTTTATGGGAAAAAATACATTATTTTACATTTATAAGGTCTATGAAGTACAGATTTTTGGTATTTGTAAATCCATCAAGGGTTTGTCCTTTATGAATAATTGTTAAGAAGTTGAAGACCTCAAAATTGCAAAGAAACCCTTAAAAGAGCTTGATGACTATAAATACTTGTCTAAGTGACTCTAATGGACCCAAAATGACTTTAAACCCATTGAATGACATATACACACCTCATTAGAACCTATTAGGTTAATAATTTGGCATGTGTGGAGGAAAATACACAAAAAAGAGGCCTAAAATTACCTATTTTAACTAGTTTGCATGGTGTTTGAGTGTGTGAGAATTTATTAACCAATTGAGGAGGATTTTTAATCTTTGTAAGAAGTCTAATAAATTTATATCATCCATTCAAGGACCCTTAAAGATGATATAATAGGTTTCCAATAAAAAAACCAAGCCAAATGAAGACAGTTACCTTGTTTGCATTGAGTGACTATGCAGACCTTCTGAAGGTCATCTAAGGCATAAGAATCTTTGAGGTGATTTTGTATACACTTTATGAAACAATTTAATGACTCTATTATGAACCTAATATAACTAATAGATAAATAACTAAAAATAAAGACTATATTATATTATATTCCTTTTATGGAAATAATCACTCTAAATCACTTGCCACTTCAAGGGGGATACCTCCTTTAGAGTAATACTATATTAAAATTATTTTTGGATGCACTAAAATGGGATATGACCTCTTATTTATACTATTATAATCTATCTCACTCTTTCATTCTATGCATGTGGGATTATTATTACCATTCATTACTATTCACTCTATTACTATTCTACCCTTATATACAATATATACCCCTATATAAGTATATTACATTCCATCCCCCTTGACATGTTTTGTCCTAAAAACATGAAAATAATTACATCTCAAAAATATGTAAAATACCAAATAGAGGCATGTCTATGTGTCCTTTTCTGCTTCCACTTCTTCTTCTTATACTTGGAGAGGAGCATGTACATTAATAATGTGAGATCAAGTAATATATCAGGAGTTTGAAGTGTACAAAGAGATATGGATAGAATAACTTCATTTTGAAAAAAGAGGTTAGATTTTAGAACTAAAATTTGAAACTTTATAATCAAAATCTCGAAGGTAGAATAAGAGTTCACAAAAAAGTCTGTCAAGTGAGCCAACCGAAGAAACATTCCATCCCCCTTAACATGGTACTTTAAGGGTTTGGAAGCTTTGGGCTCCTACTTTGGTGTTTTTACCTATTTAATAGAATAATTGGTGAAAAAAATAATAAATTAATAAATCTCTCTAGAGTGATCAACATACCATGATCTGCATGTCTCCTCTAATTCTAGCCATGTAGCTATTTCCACTTCATATTCTTTAACTATAGGAAATGAATCCACATACCATTCACTATAGTTATTCTCCCAATCCAACCATTCATAAATTTCCTCATCATATTGTGTTAAGATATATGGGGCAAAGTTAATGTGATCAATACCAACATATATATCATGTGTTATTTACTTGAGTTTATGCAAAATATTAGTGAAAGTGAAACATACATCTTCCATTGTAGCAGGTGAGGAATTACATGACATTTTTTTTACAAATAGGTAGTCACTAAAAGTGTGATAACTTTTACAATAAATAAAAAAAATCAAAACCATAAACCATTCTATAAAGATGAGATAGAGGCACACAAAACCCAAAAAATAATTTGTGTGATTCATTATTTTTTGAGAGAAGTATGCAAAAGAACAGTCAGATTATTTTAAGATAAAAATGAAAATATTTACTTTGAATTGGTAGATTTAAATTTCATATATCCAATTGGGTCTTCTAAACCTTCATTTTGACAATTATAATTTCTCAATATTTCCACAAAAATACCTCTCAACTCTAAAAGAATAACACTCAAAAATCTCACTCTAAAATATCTTGCACAAATGCTATAGACCCTTCCTACAACTATTCATATTGATTTTTCTACACAAACCATGAAATTAAACCAAATATCTTATAAAAAAATAATAATAATTTTAATCCACTTTCTAATCACTAGGTTCCAGTTAAGTCAAGGTGAGATCATATGGTGAATAAAACTAAAAACTCCTAATTGCATAAAATCTTACTAAAATAGAAAAATACATAAAAATGGCCCTAAAAAGTGTTTTGATACTAGATGTTATGAACCAAATACAAATAATAAATAAATGATTGAAAATAATGACTATATTATATTATATTCCTTTTATGGAAGGAATCACTCTTAATCAATTGTCACTTCAAAGGGGTTACCTCCTTTATAGCAATGCTCTATTACAATTCTTATTAGATGCAATACAATGGGTTATGCCCTCTTATTTATACTATTCTAATATATCTCACTCTTTCATTCTATGCATGTGGGATTATTATTACTATTCATTAATATTCACTACTATTCATTACTATTCCCTCTATTACTATTCTACACCTATATATAATATATACCCCTATATAGGTATATTACAGACTCTCCAAGTCATAAATATGATCATTCTAATGGCTAAATATAGTTTTTAAGGACTTATGCATATGCAGTCTATTAACTTCATTGTGTTAAGAACCCTCCAACACAAACACAAGCCTCTATCAACTTTTTCAAGCTTATCCCGAGGTAATTTCATTATATATTGAGTTTTACATGCAATGATGAAGGATATGACTTGGTAAATCTATACTCTATAGTCTTAATAATCCTTGAAAAGATCCTTAAAATTTAATTTATATTGAGTGTTCTCATGGAGACCTTGGAGTAGTTGAAAATGATTTTGAAGAACACCTCAAACATCCACTTACAAAGATGGCTTGATTGTAGGTCTCGAATCCAAGTGAAGTGCTAGTAAAATTGTACTTGGTTAAAGTGAAGATAATATCTTCTATATTACAAACTAAAAACCTCAATATAGACCAACCATGAAGAACATAAAAATTATAGGTCCTGAGCAAAGAAGATAATTGGGGACTATTCAAAATCAAGTAACAAACCTATAAGGTTAGATATAGAGATTCCTGAGCATGAACTAAGGGTCACAAATATCAATGAGAGTTAGAGGTACATAAGGATAAGAGAGATACATTACAAAGGCATGATGTTAAGAAGGGATATCAGTTTCAAGAAGCATCGAGTCAACCATGATGAACTTCCATGACATCCCTCATTGATATTCCACTAACACTTGGCCAAGTGCATTGATAACAAGATGAAAAAATCTTCTTTTCATGTTTTATTCATGAATACTTATGTTTTGTAACTAAAAAGAGGACCTTTCAAGTATTTATGAGATTCCTAATCTCTTCCCCTCCTCTCTTACTCATTCTTCTATATCTTTGACCTAAAATGGCTTGTAATAGCATCTTCTATGTTAGTATGGTGAAGCCCTAATAAAATTGATACTTATTTATTTTAAAGTGAATACAAGCTATTTATACCTTATTCATCTCACTTCTAGTGTTTTTATGGTGAACTATTGATGAATGATAGTGATAATGTTCAATTTCCTTCCATTTGTCCTCTTCATTCTTGCATCATTATGTGTAAGTCATCTTCTTATAGGTCATATGGTGTGTGTCAAGAATTTTTTCAAATGTTAATTGTAGAAAACATTCACTAGTGTCTCCTTTTAGACCTCTTGATTGTCCCACTTAATTGATGTATCAATTATAATCTCCATATTGAAATACATAAGATAGAAAGATTATTTGGAGTTGTGTTATTAGATTCAACCTTGTATTAGCTTTGTTATGAAATCATAGACAAGAGGAGGAGACCTATAATTTGGTGCATCACCCATTTTTCCATTTCTTTCAGCTTTCTCTCTCCCTTTTCCTTGCAATTTGAGTAGGTGTATGAATATTATAGGTGTAGCATCAAGGGAACCATCCCTCTTTAGAGGTTCTCTTTAGTCATAAGCCACCCATATATTTAAAGAGTTCCAATTGTATTAATTGAGTGAGGAGACCCTAAACACATCCTCAAAGTGTTTAACTCAAAATGACAACACCTACCAATGATGAGCCTTTAAAATTTCTCAAAATGATACATTTTAAAACTAAGGGCATTCCTACGATGGTACCACCTCAACAATCCATCCATCTTTAACATATTCACACACATGAAATAGGTGAGTCAATTATAACTAATCCTATTTATAAAAATGCAAAAAAGGCACAACATCCTAAAGTGCATATAGATTCACAAAAAGATAAATAACCATTAATTAAATAGCCATGTTTTAAATTATTATAATAAAAAGCCATGATATGACACATGAAAAAATGTGAAACTTAAAATTTGATCCACTTCATCACTTGTCACATAGCTTATTTTAACCATGCACACCCACATTCAAGCTTCCTTTATTGGTTAATACTAAAAAATTTATGGCCATGTTTTAAATTATTATAATGGTGATGATGATATAGCCTATGATATGACACATGAAAAAATGTGAAACAAAAAAATTGATCCACTTCATCACTTGTCACATAGCTTATTTTAACCTATGGGTCATGCACATATAAGTTAAACCCACTAGAAAAAAATATAACATTAAATATGCATATAAGGGAAAATTAAAAATAGTTGATGAGAATGTAAATTCCTATTATGACCGAATCGGTCGACTGAAGACCGACGTCGGCAGAAATCCGACCGGCAGAGACCGACGTCGGCGAGATATCGACCGACTGGCGACTGTTGTTAAAAGTAGTGACTCAACCTTATAAGGTTCAAATGCAATTACATCATGTAAATATTGTGGAGACTTCCCAAAAGCCTTCACAACCACCTTTACAAATCATATAAGGGAAAATTAAAAATAGTTGATGAGAATGCCATTCCAACATCCCTCTTTGTTAAAAGTATACTACCAATATACTCTTATATTTGTTACTTGAACATAATATTATGTATTTGCCTTTTACTCAACATACATCTAATAGTAGACTTATACCCACAAAGGGAGTACCATATTGTAATTATCATCAAATCATTAACCATACTACCAATTAATGCGTGACATTAAAAAACATTATCCAACACTATAAGAGTGAAGGGCGCATATGTATTGCATCCAAAATTGGAAAAATTACAAATCCTTCCTATCTTTAAAATGAGAAACATCCCTCAAATCTAAAAAAGCATAAAAATTTAACTATTAATACTTATAATGATGTGGTATATTTTCACGATATCTAATTTGATCCAAACAAGTGGGATACCATTTATGGTACCACTTTTCTAGCACAATTAGAACATATTATCAATGAGATAACATACTCTCAATTAAATCCAAAATTATGAGGATACATTAAATTACCCATTTCTTGTGGTTCACATGTCCAAATTTTAACTATGTGGATAACCAAACAAGAACCACATTTAAAGCTAAAGTTTGGACAAAATTGGCTAGTTGAGTGGAATGTTAAATTGGATCCTAAAAACATATGTGTAAATTTTGATAATATGGGTACACCATTTTGCGTCCAACATGATGGGCATGACCATTTCCCTACACCATTGGCTGAATTAAACCATTACACATAAACATTGAGGTGTTGGCACTACATTGATATAAATAAATCATAAAATATTTTTTAGGTGACCCACTAAATTTTGAGGATGAGGACCTAATTGATTAAAAATACTCCAAAAACTTCTATAAAACCACAAAAAAAACATTCAAAGTTCCAAAAATACTTTTGGCACTTACCTATTCTATTAGCATTTTGGCATCCATGTGTTACTTCCATATTGATGGACCACATACTCAGAGACTCTTACATACAAATATGTGTCACACTTCCATATTGGGTGTGATATATGGATAAAAAGGTACATGATACACTCATATTTTAGATGTTGGGATTTCCCTCTACTCATGCCATATAGACATTAGGGACATTTGCTTCTTTGATATTGATACACATAGGTTATATGGTTTGATGATCACTCTTCATTATCATGTTTGAGATTACATATGTAATTAAACATGCCTATCATTTACGATTATATCTTATACATAGTAATTCATATGTTATACACTTGACATAATTTTACAGCACATTGGTCCTATGGGCCACTATGAGATGTTTATGTTGGTTGCTTATGATTTACATTATGCATTTCCTTGAGTGTCTTTTCTTCCCTTTTTAATAATTTTAATATGATCCTTTGGTTGTGGCCCCCATGCCTATGTATTATTTTTTTTTTAAATTAACATCATGTCATTATTTGTGGTATGGAGATCTAACTAAATCATGTCCCTTTGATTGTGTGGTATTTGAACATGCCCCTTATTTTTGGTCACTTCTAACCATTGATTATTGACTTGTTTTTTAGTGCTCTTATGTCTATGATTATTTTATTTTTGATCTTATATTATTAATATATAGATGTTTCCATGATCTCTATCATGCATATTAGACTTACAAGTGATCACATTGGTTATATGTGCTTCAATGACACATTTATCTATACATGTTCCTTCTAGATACTACATGGTTACATTCACAAATTTGACAATTACGTTACCCTTTTTAGGTGAGGTAAATCCCAATTCCTATTTTTTCCCTCACTTCAAAGGTGGGGAATATTAGTGGGTACATTCTTAGGAACCATGTTCTCCACACTTTGAACATTTCTCATATTCAATGGGAGCATGCTTTAGAAGCATGTTCTCCACACTCATTCATTATTTGGTACTTATATAAATTTAAACATTCAGTGGGGGAATGTCATATGGACATGGATTCCACACATTCACATTTTTTAGATTCAATGGGGGAATGCTTGGGAAGCATTTTCTTCACATTTATTCAATATATGTGTTGGGTGAATATTTTGTCACCAGCTAACTAATGGGCAAAATAGGTGTTTTAACCACAATATAGGGAGATTTATTAGCCAAAACATGTGGTTCTACCACATCAAGATGGAACAAATCTCTCCTATCATCAAGGGGAGGTTCCCTATAACTATAAGGTGTTATATACTATATATATAAGCTAAAAATAACACTCAGGGTAGGATAACGTCATCCATCTCTCTTTTTTCAGAGATGATGTTCACAGATCAAAGGATAAATCTTGGGTAATTGTTGAATGACTTCTCTTCTTTAAAAATTAATATTTAGTCAATAGCTAGATTCCTTCCTAGTAGTAATTGTAACCATGAGAAACCCATGAAAGCACAAATTCTTTCATTACTTCCCTCACTGAAACAGGGCGTAGTAACACAAAAAAATGAAGTGTAGCACAAAGTCTCCACCTAAACTACCAAAGAGTGAAATATACAAAGGACAATGGGGGCACAAATTCATCCCTAGATCCTTTACATAGAAATAGAAAAATAAACACACTAAAGACAATTGTAGAAGCACAAAGTTTCCCATAGTTGGCTTCAGGACACCTTTCAGATTACTTCCACTAGTTCTAATAATTTAATTAAATGGACAAGATAGTATTCAAAAATAGAACATAATAGCAATCCCCTAAACAACACAAGCTATCTCAATGCAAAGTCTGAAAGGTCACTTGCTTTCTCATTGAAATAAAGAAATATGATTAACAATCTAAGTTCAAAGTCTCAGTAAATGCCTTTCAATTTGGGTAGAGTTTTGCTTCTATAATAGAGAGATCTCCCTTGCATAAGATGAGAAATTAAAATATATAGCAACCAAGAAATACTTGGCACTTTATTTCACAACATGGCCCATGCTACATTCAATGCCTTGAATGCATTTTTAGTTTTGTCAAGGGGCCATGCTAGAACAGGGCATCGGCCTTAATTATGGCATGTTAATTCTTTTCAAATGTCTCCTCCAAAGTATGGTCCACCTGGTCCTCTTCTTGATATTTGTGTAGCTATCCACTTCACCTTTACTTGATCTAAAAAAATATGTCATGTTATTAAGTGCTCACGCTCTCTGATGTCCAACTGGTAGACTCTTTCACCTACTAGAAATAACTCTTGCATAGATATTTCTAGTCTTTCTGCAGTGTTCCCTCTTTCCTTATTGTATTTTGTCTCTTCCTCATGATCTGAGCTCTTGGGATATCTTCTCACTTTTAGCTAGCTCTTTTGGCTCCTTCTTTGGCCAATCATTGATTTTGTTTTCAAGTCCGTGCCATATTTGAAAAATAACATATATTTTATTACCCTAAATTTGACATCCATGGGGACGTCATTTGTCACTTGATCGCTTGAACCACATTGAACCTTTGAACCATGAGAATGCATTGGCTCAATGGTTCAATGGTTCAGGTATTCCTATCAACTCCTTGGTTCAATTGGCTCCTTGGTTTAATTGGTTCCTTGGTTTAATCAGTTGAACCATCTCTTTGAACTTGTCTCTAGAATCTTCCACTTCCTTCCTTTGCTTGAAGCTTCCTTTTGAATTTTTAAATTCCTTAAACCTTTGAACTTTTGAACTTTGAACCATTTTGGGTCAAGGTTCAATGGTTCATTCTTTTTTTTTCAATCTTTTGGTCCTTCAAACTTTCTAGATCCTTTTCTTTTCTATTGAACTCATTGAACCTTTGAACTTTAAACTCTTTTGGTTCAAGGTTTAATAGTTCAATAGTTCATTCTTTATTCTTCGAATCCTTTGTTCTTCTAAGTCTCTAAAACTTTATTGAACTCATTGAACCTTTGAAATTTGAAATCTTTTGGTTCAAGGTTCAATAGTTTAACGATTCAGTATTTCTTCTTCGAAGTCTTCTTTTGTTTAAGTCCTTTAAAGTCATTTGAACTTTGAACTTACCGAAGTCTTTGAACTCATTGAACTCTTCGAAGTAGTTAAACTTCTTTAAAATAATTGAGAACTTAACACTTTTTGAATCTTTGACCTCGTTAAACCTTTGAACTTTGATGAAGTGGGGTTCAATGGTTCATTCCATTTGTTTGAAGCTTGCCGATGGACCTTTTGGTTGAACCTCAACATTGAACCAACCTTGAAATTGCCTAAGTGTTTCGAAGTTGTTCCTTTATGAGAGCCCACATGTTGAAGTTATTGAACCTATTGAACTTGCAAGTCCCTTGACTGAAAATGCTTTGAAAAATTGAAGAACTTGAGCGCTCAGAACATTTTTTGAGAAGGGAAGAGAGAATTTTGGCCTGCAGGACAAAAATAGTTGATATGTTGTCCCCAAAAACAACTGACAAATTTTTTGGGAACAACAATATGGTACCTATATTAGTTCACAAATTTAGTGAGGGCATGCTTTGAAATCATGCTCTATACACCTATTTAGTATTTAACATCTCTAGTTTACAATGGGGGCATGTTTTAAAAACATGTCCTCAACATTGGTATTTATATCAATTTTCATATTTCTTCATATATAATGGGGGAATGCTTTGGAAGCATGTCCTCCACACTTACACAGTTATCTAAATTGGCCAAAACACACAGTTATATGATTCAAATTCATAGTTTTGGTAGAATTATATGCATTGGTACTATTTATATACACAATTTCAACATGAGACATTACTATGATTATTTATTACACCACCTCCTTATTTTTTCTAAAACAATAAACTGATACTCTTATCTACCTTAGTGATGACATAGTCATAAAATTTAAAAATGCAATTAGAGACCCTAAGTCAATTAGTATTATTTATGAATATGCATGATTTCAATTAAATGATTTGATAATTATATTTTTTTGAATTCTTATTTACATTATAGTGGTTTACAAAATCATTTGTGGACTAATGAATAAAATTGACATATTTATATGATCAAATCAATGCTTCATTTTTAGTTATAGATAGATCGACAATCAAATTATAGCGTTTTCCAAATCATAGTTGTAGTTTAAAAAACAATAGTGCTCATAATGGTTTTATTAAAGTTGAAGGCATTATATGAATTTACATGGTAGTTTTTAGTTATTTTCTTTCAAAATCCAATTGTTAATGTGAAAATTGACATTATAATGTTGTGATATAAGTGGAATTAGTTTAATTTAAACCTAAGCTTATATTCCTAAGGATTATTAATTATCCTAAAGGGTTCTAAGTTTTTAATCTAAACACTTTTTTATTGTAAATGTTTAAAGCTAAAGTGGTGGACCTATCAAAAGCTCTAAAGTGGTCATGGGGTAATTACAAAGAATTTTAATTAGACATGAGTTTATTATTTTATTTCAAAGACTTATTGAAATAAACCTATGCTTGACCTTGTAAATTTGGTTATATTGTGTTGATAAGCTTGAGGCTCATGAAAGGTCCAATTGGCAAGTTAATGGTTTAAGGTGGTAAGTTGGCAGTCTTAGTTGGTAGCTAGATGGAAAGTTAGAGTAAATGTGAAGTAAGGTGGATGATTTGATATCTCAATGAGATACATGGCATTTCAAAAGAATTTAATTCATGGTGTGCATGCCTTGGATTATGTAAATTAACTATGGTTTTATTAAGTATCATGGTCATGACTAAATTTGATGGTATTGCTAAGTAGATTTATAGTTCTCTAAGTTCTTACCTCGATTTGATGAACCAATCACAAATGTGCACATAGGCACAGGTAGTTAATTGATTGAAATTGGTTACAAATAACATTATTTTTCATTTAGTTGGTCATTCATGAAGCTCACCTATGGAAGTGACACTCTACCAT